>JAYEFE010000215.1:97500-522500 GCA_037074715.1 Magnolia kwangsiensis | reverse complement strand
CCAGGGTGGTCGTCGGTCGACGGAGCCGTGGACGCGCAGCCACCGCTTCGAGGCCCGCCTCACGACGCCCCGCGATGGCGGGAGTGAGAGGCGGGAGAAGCACTCGCCGATGGGTTCCCTCGAACCGGGTAACGATGCATGGGCAGCCGAGTCGGCGCCGAGGCATGCGCGAGCGAAGCCGTCGGGCCAAGAGTGGAACGGGGCATGTGCTCGGGTGGTTGGCTGCAGAGAATAGCAGGGAGCTCACCGAGACATGCTCAACGAGCACCGCTCACATGCCATCACAATCATGCCCTGCGCTGCGCTGGAGCCCCAACCGTTGCTCATCGCCTCCGAGACGGAGAGTTTCGCAACCGGCCACGATCTCTTCGCACAATACTGGGCAAGCTCGCTCGGCACGAATAATAACTTAAGCAGCACCATCGGGCGAGGTCGTAGCCAACGCCCCTCTCGAAAGCATTTAGCATGGAACAAAGACAAAGGATTGTCCCAAAGCACTGCTCGTGCACCGTCACAATCATGCCCTGCATCGCGCTCCTGCCCAAACCGAAGCAATCATCCCGAGCGGAACAAACGCACACGGCCATGGTCCCAGCACGCGACGCCGAGCAAGCTCACTAGGCACATAAAGGGCAGCAACAAAGTCCCGCCGAAGTGAACGCTACGCAGTGGCGTTGAAGGGGCACACGAGGTCATACGACTAGACGCGGTGGCAAGCGAGGGGCACAAGGGGCATGCGAGGCCACATAGGGCTGTGAGATGGGCACACAAGGGGCAAATTCTCGCACAAGGCCAGACAATGCTCGTGCGTGGCCACACGAGGCAACTCGGGGTAACTCGGGGCCACTCAAGGCCACACGCTGCCATACATGGCCCACACGATGTCATGTGTGCAACTCGGGACAACTCAGTGTTAGTCGAGGCAAGTTGGGGCCACACGCGTGGCCATGCATGGCCCACATGATAACACATGGGGCAACTCGGGGCAACTCGGTGCTAGTCGAGGCCACACGCGTAGCCATGCATGGCCCACACGATGCCATGCGCAGCCACAAGGGGCACACGAGGCAACTCAGGGCAACTCGGTGCTAGTCGAGGCAACTCGGGGCCACATGCGTGGCCCACATGATGCCACATGATGTAACTCGGGGTAACTCGGTGCTAATCGAGGCAACTCGGGGCTAGTCGGGGCAACTCAGTGCTAGTCAGGGCAACATGCATGGCCCACATGATGCCACATGATGTAACTCGGGGCAACTCAGTGCTAGTCAAGGCAACTCGGGGCCACACCGTGGCCCACATGATGCCACACGAGGTAACTCAGGGCAACTCGGTGCTAGTCGGTGCAACTCGGGGCAACTCGGGGACACACGCGTGGCCCACACGATGTAACTTAGGGCAACTCGGTGCAACTCGGTGCTAGTCGGGGCAACTCGGTGCTAGCCGGGGCAACTCGGGGCCACACATGTGGCCCACACGATGCCACACGGGGCACATAAGGTAACTCGGGGTAACTCGGTGCTAGTCGGGTCAACTCGGAGCAATTCGGTGCCACACACGTGGCCACACGACGCCATGCTAAGCGGGCTGGGCGAGTGCCACGGCAGGCAAGGCATCGTCGGGGCGAATTAGGCGGTGTGCAGGGACGCCGTGCTAAGCAGGCAGGGCATTATCGGGGCGAATAAGGGGGCATGCAGGGACACCTTGCTGAGTGGGCGAGGCTAGTGCCACGGCGGGCAGGGACGCCATGCTAAGCGGGCGGGGTTAGTGCCACGGTAGGCAAGGCATTGTCGAGGAAAGTCCCCTGCATTACTTACTATGCAAGTACGCGAGTGCGTAAGTCACCAGCGCCTGCGCCGCCCGCCCGATGACGCGCGCGCACGTGTTTTTTTGTAGGGGGCGGTGATTGCGCTAGCAAAGCTGCGCAACTAAAATAGTATATGTTTCCCAGGGTTGACCACGATTTTGGTGGCGGGCAGGGCTTCGTAGGGGTGAATTAGGCGCCGTGCTAAGCTGGCGGGGCTAGTGCCACGATGGGCAAGGCATCGTCGGGGCGATTAGGCTGCGAGCAGGGACGTCGTGCTAAGCCGGCAGGGCGTCGTCGGGGCGATTAGGCTGCGTGCAGGGACGTCGTGCTAAGCGGGCAGGGCATCGTCGGGGCGAATAAGGCGGCGTGCAGGGACGCCATGCTGAGTGGGTTAGGCTAGTTCCATGGCGGGCATGGACGTCGTGTTAAGCTGGCGGGGCTAGTGCCACGGCGGGAAAGGCATCGTCGAGGAGAGTCCCCTACATTACTTACTACGCAAGTGCGCGAGTCCGCGAAGTGTGCCAGTCGCCAGCGCCAGCGCCGCCAACCCGAAACCACGCGCGTGCTTTTTTGCAGGGGGCGACGATTGCGCTGGCAAATCTGTGCAACTGAAATATTATATGTTTCCCTAAACCCTAAACCCTAAGTGCGCCAAGTGCGCCAGTCGCCAACGCCGGCGCCGCCCACCCGCAGAGAGCGGCGATGGCGCTGGCAAAGCTGCGCAACTGAAATAGTATATGGATCCCAGGGTCGGCCGCTAATTAGGCGGCCGGAAGGGCTTCGTCGGGGCGAACTATACGGCAGCCCAAGGTGCCGTGCTAAGCAGGCGGAGCCAGTTGCCACAACCTGCGTGCATTTTTTGGCGGGGCACCGTGTTAAGCAGGTGGGGCTAGTGCCATGGCGAGCAAGGCATTGTCGGGGCTAACTAGGCGACGGACAGAGACGCCGTGCTAAGCGGGCGGGGCTAGCACCACGGCAGGTAAGGCGTCATCGGGGCGAATTAGCAGTGCTAAGAGGGCAGGGCTAGTGCAACCACGAGTAAGGCATCTTCGAGGAAAGTCCCCTACATTACTCACTACAGCCGACGGGTTCGGGACTGGGACCCTCGTGCCCAGCCCTCAGAGCCAATCCTTTTCCCGAGGTTACGGATCCATTTTGCCGACTTCCCTTGCCTACATTGTTCCATCAACCAGAGGTTGTTCACCTTGGAGACCTGATGCGGTTATGAGTACGACCGAGCGTGGGAGGCACTCGGTCCTCCGGATTTTCCCTAAACCCTAAACCTTAAACCCTAAACCCTAAACCCTAATAAACCCTAAACCCTAAACCCTTAAACCCTAAACCCTTAAACCCTAAACCCTAAACCCTAAACCCTAAACCCTAAAACCCTAAACCCTAAACACTAAACCCTAATAAACCCTAAACCCTAAACCCTAAATCCTAATAAACCCTAAACCCTAAACCCTAAACCATAAACCCTAAACCCTAAAACCCTAAACCCTAAACCCTAAACCCCTACTCCTAAACCCTAAACCCCTACTCCTAAACCTTAAACCCTAAACCCTAAACCCTAAACCCTAAAACCTAAAACTTAAACCCTAAACCCTAAAACCCTAAAACCCTAAACCCTAAACCCTAAACCCTAAACCATAAACCCTAAACCCTAAACCCTAAACACCCTAAACCCTAAACCATAAAATGACCAAAATTTTACACAATTTTACACTTATAAAATGGCCAAAATGACTGACTGAAAGTATGAAATGATCTAATCATGATCTAAGGTCAATATAGGTCAATCATACCTTACTTATGATATAGAACATATGAATACTTAATCTATCGATCACTTCAATAGCTTTAATTATTGCTATCTTCAAATCTTGAACTCGACATACCAAACATAATCTTCAATTAGGTCTTGAGTTCTTGGACTTTTCTGGTTCTAGATCCTGAACAGCAATGTTCTTTAAAACTCTGTCTTCACTCGATATATGAAAGTCTTCACTTTCTTCTAGTTTGAAGATCCTAGTAAGTTCATCATAAATATCGGTAAGATAGATTCAGCATGAACAATACAAACGTCGAAGATTCAATGTGAATAGATGCACAAGCTTAATACAAATCAAGATACAAACTTGAATTGGTTTGGCACACCAAAATTTAATAATACTTAGGGTTTATCAACATAGCACTTTCAGATACTACATACTATCATCTTGGCTTCACACTCTAGCTTGGTCTTTTCATTCACACCGCATATTATATTACATCCGCGGCATATGGTATTTTAGGTTGCTATGTTTCAGCATTTATATGGCCTAGATACGGTTGACGGTGTTCGTAGACTTGTCAAGATTTGCATATTGCATTGCATCTCAGTATATGATAATTGGCTTACTATGTCTCCACATTATATAGTTGTTCTACATTGCTTCTTCATTATATGATATTAGCTTATTACATTTTTTGCATTACATAGCCTAGATAAGGCTGATGGTATTTATAGACTTACCAGTATGTTTCCACATTGCTATGATATTGCATACTTGGTATTTACCTCGCATATACTTACACCACCATCTGAGCTTTCTATAAGCTTATGCATGATAGATGCGTGTAGGTGGTGTTAGGTCGTAGTGGCGTTGAGCTTGGAGCATTAGCCATCTTTTGGAGCTTTGATTTTAGATATATATATTTCCCTTTCAGTACGGTATTTAAATGTTTATATTAGTAGATATGTAATGATGATGTTGCCTTTGTGATTTGGGTATACTTGTGCTTATGCTTCTTACGAGATAAATGTACATTGAAAAATTCTCATTATAGGATCTCAGGATCGGAACCTAGTGTCTAGGTGCTGGGAGCCAAGAATGGAATACCACGGAGGCTGTCGGCAGCGGATTCGACGATCGGGAATTCTGTAAGCCCATTTTCTGAGTTTGGGGTGTGACACCTTTGCTTGCTATGATGTTCACCCGTTTGTCTGAGATGTCAATCTTTATTGGCTTATGGGCTTGGATTTTAGGCTCGGTCTTGGGTTTGTCTAAGACTTGGGTTAAGTAGGTGAGTTAGTCGAGTCTTAAGTTGACAAGTCGACTCAGAATGACTGAACGAATTGATTCAATGGGTTAACTCAGTTGAACCAGGTCTTAGAAGTCTTATGGTTTTTTTCCTAGGGGTTTAGGATTTAAGATCAAGGTTTGGGTTTAGGGTTCAGATCAAAGTTTGGGTTTAGGGTTTGCCCATTCATCAGGACCATCCAATTTCATCAATTTGTCAGCCTTGGGTAGGGTGTCTATATATGCCCATCTTTGGCAGATGTTGGGTGCAAAAGAATGCTAAAGCTAATGGACACCTCACCTTCTGTAGCCAGATTGTGAATGTGGTATAAATTTGTTTCATGCCTTTGTGTTAATGTCAGTTGATTGTTTGGACATATATGACTTGCACATATCATGAGGGTTTGGAAAAACGTTGTGATTGTCCTCGCGCTTTCTATGGCATTATGGGTAACCAATTGCAAGCATTTCACTCCCAATCAGTACTGACAATGGAATAGTACAGCAGGGCTTATGCGCTTTCTACAACCTCATGATGACACTAACTCGAACTGGACTGTCTATTGTTTCTTATATCACCCAAGGAGTGCCTGTTTTGCTTGATCGTCGAAGTGGCTAGCTTACCCCGTGCTTTTTGCAGCCTCGCTAGGATCTCACTGCACTGACTTTGACTCAATCAAGTTCCGCATGCATCCAGTTTAGGTATGTGTAAGTGACATTTTTCTATGCAATCTTCAGGTTTTGACACTTAGGTTACAATTCATCTTTTCTACTGTTTATATGGTTCATTCTAATCAGGTCTAGCCTAACGTCTTTCCTTATAATTAGCACGTGGTATGATCGTTATGTTATTGACGTTCAGATCAGTTGTACTTTTTGTGCATTCGAATTCAATAATCTCAAGGAAAAATATGAGATGTCGGATCTTATTTGATCTCACACTAACTCCCACTAAGGGATATGAAAGATCTCTTAGTGCCTTGGGAGCTTGACGCTTATATTTTTGTGATTTTTAAAAAAATCATCCCATCATGGAGAGCGATACTCCGTGGGGGTTTTTATTGCAAGATGATTTTTAAAGAGTGTCCAGCTTACTTGGTCATCTCCACTGGGGATGCCTGTGAGACTTCAAGTAAGTTGGTTTTTATTTAAAACATGCAAGAGATTAGTATGTATGGTGATTGTGATTAACTCGGTTGGGGATTATAAATTTTAGGACTTTGTGCTTTATTGTATTGGTTTTGATGGTTGCAATCAAAACTAAGATCTGTTGGGAATGGTTCATTTGACGCAAGTCTGACTGGTGGTTGTGATCAAGAGTCATATTTATTAGAGATGGTTGATTTGTTCAATCATCTTACAGGGTAATCATACTTGTTAGGGATTGTTTTTTGCTTAATATGGATCATTGGTTGTTATTTAATCCATATATTTGTTACGGATGGTGTAGATCTATCCATTGTTGGTGGTCAGGATTTCGATTTGCAACTAATCAGCTCCATCGTCCAGCGATTGTTATTTGAGGATTAGATGGTTTACAAGTATTTTTAGATGATAATATGGTCCATCTGTTCGCGATCTAACAGTTGTGATTTGATGTAAGTTTTTATTAAGATTTTTGAAATGATATGATCCGTTGAATTGTAATCCAACAGTTTTTATCGATGTCAGTTTTTATCTTCTTTTTTTTAAAAAAAATAAATTTAAAATGATATTGTCCATCGGATCGCAAGATCAACAATGGTAAATGATGTTGGGTTTTATTAAATTATTTTTGTGATTTTTAGAAATGATTCGGTCCATCAGATTGCAAGATTGATAGTCACATTCAATGCCAATTTTTATTAAAATATTTTTATCAAATTTAGAAATGATCTAGTCCATCAGATCGTGATATTGACAGTCTCAATCAATGTCAATTTTTATTAAATTATTTTTGTCATTTTTTTTAATGTTTCGGTCCATTGGATCGTGAGATCGATGGTCTTGATTAATGTTAGTTTTTAATAAAATATTTTTATCATTTGTGGAAATGATCCAGTCCATCGGATCGCGAGATTAATGGTCTCAATTGATGCCAATTTTTATTAAAATATTTTGTAATTTTTTTAAAGCTTTCTCTCTCCTCTTCATATCAGTTCTTTAATTCCTCTTGAGATATTCAAAATTTCCTCATTTTTTCAATTTTATTCTGTCCTTTCTCTTCCATGACCTCATCTTACACTTGGTACAAGATTCCCACGCTACAACCCTTCCCAAAGCCTCTCTTTAAGGGAGGCAAAGCGTAAGTGGAGCTATCGATGTCCTGGGGGGGTCAATAAGACATGACCAATTTTTTGTTAAAATAATTTTAGAGAACAAATTCAGAACATCAACTAATATTGAAATATTGATTTTAATTGAGTACTAGGACAACCTTGACCTAATCTCTTAGGCAAGACTGTTGGGGGCCTTGCACAAAACCTTAAGATCAAGCCCTCCAGAACAAACCAGAATTATGGAATAACAATGCAATGAAAATCAATCAAAGCACAATCACACACCACACAAGAGATTTTTACGTGGAAAACCCTCAAAGAGGTAAAAACTACGGGACCTCGTCCAGATCAACAATCCACTATGAAGTAGAAAAATACAACCTTTGTCACTCATGTAGGAGTGGATAAACAATAAGAGAATAAAAGAAAAATAGAGATCTCACCGATCACGAGGACGTAGAAGCCCTGAGACGATGCCTCCCTTCTACAAGCTTCCTCTCTCTCTTTTCTCTCACTCTCTCACCTTTGATATCCCTAAACTCTTTAGGAAACCCTCTTGTACTTTTTCTTCACACAACATGACTTGAAAACCCTAGGGACCCCTTTTTATAGTTTTAGGAAACTCCTTTCCGCATTCTAGTTGCGAAAGGACTTGCGCATACCAGTTGCGAAAGGACTTGCGCATCCTAGTTGCGAAAGGACAGTGGGTCAAAAAACTCATCAAATCTCTCCCTTTTTGACCCAGGAAGGATTCACCTTCTTTAAGCCAGCCAGGTTTCTACAAACTTCAAACTTGCCCTTGAGTAAGGCCTTGGTCATCATATCTGACCCATTATCGTTCGTGTGGACCTTCTCAAGCTGTAACACCTTATGTTCCAAAGTATCCCTGATCCAGTGATACCGAATCTCTATGTGTTTTGACTTGGGATGATGACTTGGATTCTTGCTCAAGTTTATAGCACTCTGACTATCGCAATAGACCACGTGCTCCTCCTGCTTTAGGCTAAGTTCCTGTAGGAACCTCTTCATCCAAAGCATCTCTTTACATGCCTCTGTGACTGCAATATACTCGGCCTCTGTCGTCAATAATGTTATGACCCTCTATAACTTGCTCTGCCAAGAAACCGCTCTCCCTGTAAACGTAAACATGAACCCCTATGTAGACTTTCTGGAGTCTATGTTACCTGTCATATCTGTATCTGTGTAGCCCTCTATCACAGGTTTACCATCACATTAGTATAGGCTCAACCTGGATGAGCCTCTTAGATACCACAGTATCTATTTCACCGCTGCCCAATACTCTTTGCCAAGATTAGCAAGATACCGACTGACAACATCAACCGCATATGCTATGTCTGGGCGTGTACACACCATAGCATACATCAAACTTCCTACAGCTGACGTGTAGGGTATCTTCTGCATCTCTTTCACCTCTTCATTTGTCTTGAGACAGTGCCTATAGCTCAATCTGAAGTGACCATCCAGTGGAGTACTGACCGGCTTCGTTGGATTCATATTGAACCGCTCTAGGAATTTCTCAATATACCGCTCTTGTGACAGCCAAAGCTTTCTGCTGCTTCTGCCACGGGTTATCTCCATTCCTATGATCTGTTTAGTCGGGCCCAAGTCTTTCATCACAAACGACTTACCAAACTCTTGTTTCAACTTGTCGATCTTCTTGATGTCTTTTCCCATGATGAGCATGTCATCAACGTATAAGAGTAGAACTATGAAATCACTATCTGAGAACTTGCGCGTGAACACACAGTGGTCCAACTCTGTTCTGTTATACCCATGCTGTAACATAAACGAATCGAACTTCTTATACCATTGTCGTGGAGCTTGTTTCAGCCCATACAAGCTCTTCCTCAACCTACACACCATATGCTCCTTGTCCTTGACTTCGAACCTCTCTTGTTGGTGCATGTAGATCTCTTCTTCCAGGTCACCATGGAGGAAGGTAGTTTTAACATCAAACTGCTCTATCTTCAGATCCATGCTAGTCGCCAACCCAAGCAACACCCGTATGGATGTCATCTTCACCACTGGTGAGAATATCTCCTCGAAGTCAATACCTTTTCTCTGACCGAACCCTTTTACCACAAGTCTGGCCTTGAACCTCGTCTGTGAATTCTTCTGTTCAACCTTCTTTCTGAACACTCACTTATTGCTTAGAGCTTTCTTGCCCTTATGCAGTTTCATCATGTCATAGGTGTGGTTCTTATATAAGGATTCTATCTCCTCTTGCATAGCTTTCAACCACTCCTCCTTATGCTTATTGGCTAGGGCCTCAGAATAATCTTCTGGCTCTCCTCCATCAGTTAGCATAATGTACTTATGCGGTGAGTACCTCTTGGACCACTGTCTGCCCCTAAATGACCTCCTCGCCTATGGCTCAATAGGTGGATCAAGTGCGGGCTGCTCCCCTGGTCCATCTTCTAAAGGAACTCCCTCGTCCTTTGTACCTTGTTGTACTCCCCCATCATCAGGCACCACAGGAGAAATAACTGGATCCATGTCCTCTAGCTCACCTAAACTAGGCTGGTTCTTCTCTGGCTTACCAATGTCTTCTATACACTGATCTTCAAAGAAAACCACATCTCTGCTCCTGACGAGCTTCCTCTTGGATGAATCCCATAATCTGTAACTGAATTTTTTATCACCGTACCCTAAGAACACATACTGTCTGATCTTCATATCGAGCTTGGACCTCTCGTCCTTTAGTATATGAACGGATGCCCTGCATCCAAACACCCTGAGATGACTGTACGATGGATCCTGTTCAGTCCACACATTCTCAGGCACTTCTCCATTCAACGGGGCTGATGGAGACCTGTTTATCAGATACACTGCCGTGTGCATTGCTTCTCCCCAGAACGTCTTGGGCAACTTCGCATGGGATAACATGCATCTGATTCTCTCAATAATGGTGTGATTCATTCGCTTAGCTACACTATTATGCTGGGGGGTCTTGGGAACCGTTTATTCATGCCGTATACCCAGGGACTTGCAGTACTCATGAAAGTCACCGATGTATTCATCACCATTATCAGTGTGGATACACTTCAATGATCTACATATCTTTCTCTCGACCATAACATGAAACAACTTAAACACACCAAAGACCTCGTCCTTGGATTCCAAAGCATAAGCCCAAGCCCTCCTAGATGTATCATCTATAAAAGTAACAAAATACAATGCCCCACCCAAGGTTTTTGTCCTCATAGGACCACACACATCAGAATAAACTAAATCTAATGCATGCACTTTATTAACATGAGAAGTAGTTTTAACAAATGAAACTTTATGTTGTTTCCCTGATAAATAATCAAGACAGGTTTTGAGAGGTATACCTGTCACGTCTGGAAGGAGCTACTTCCTCGCTAGTAGCTGAAGTCATTTTTCACTCATGTGGCCTAGACGCCTGTGCCACATGTCAATAGCTGAATCTTCCGTTGCGTTCAACTCACCCTTGCATCACTGACAGTTGCCTTGTACAGGGTGCAATACTTCTTTCTTTTGGCTGCGATCAACAAACCCTTAATGAGCTTCCAGCGCCCACTAGCAAACCGGCTTTCATAGTCATCATCATCCAACCTTCCTGTCGACATCAAGTTGAGGTGAAGGTCTGGAATATGCCTCACATCCCTGAGAACCAATGTGCAGCCCACATCAGTCTTCACACAAATATCACCAACTCCTACGATCTTCAATACGCCAGAATTTTTCATCTTCACGGTCCCATAATCACCTGACTTGTAGCTTGTGAAGAAATTCTTGCGTGGAGTTGCATGAAAAGAAGCTCCTGAGTCAATCACCCAGTCGGTGTCCTGACTCATAGCCGTGAGACATACATCGTGATCTGTGGAAAGAATAATAACAACATCGCCATCTGAAGCGACCGCAATAGAATCAGATTCATCTCCCTTCTCATTCTCTTTTCCTTTCTTATCGTTTTTAGCCTTACGACATTCATGCTTATAGTAGTCATTCTTGCCACAATTCCAGCATTCAACATCTTTTCTGTTACTCGACTTGCCTCTTGATTTATTTTGGGCCTTCTCGCCCTTCCTGTTCTTTCTTCTCCCCCGCTCTTGTGTCACAAGTGCCTCTTGCTGAGTAGACCCCTGAGACTTCCTTCTTGTCTCTTCATTGAATAGACAACTAGTAACCTATTCCATGGATATCTTTTCGTCTGGCGCAGAGTTACTTAGAGACACCACCAATGTCTCCCAACTGTCAGGCAACGAACTAAGCAATAGTAAAGCCTGTAATTCATCATCCAGGACCATCTTCATAAAGGAGAGTTGGTTCACTATATTGCTGACCTCATTCATGTGCTCGGCCATAGAACCACCATCCTCGAACTTGAGATTCACAAGTCGCCTTATCAGAAAAATTTTATTATCGGCTGTCTTCCTCTCATACAGCCCTTGTAGTTTTAGCTATAGGCTAGCGGCTGAGGTTTCCGTAGATACATAGTGGAATACAGAATCATCCAACCATTGTCTAATAAACTCCACCGCCTTCCGGTCCAACTTCTTCCAATCATCATCAGACATATCCTTAGATTTTACTGATATGCCTAAAATTGGAGAATATAGATCCTTGCAATAAAGCAAGTCCTCCATCTTAGCCTTCCATATGGTCCAGTTAGAACCATTGAGGCTGATCATCCTTGATGAGCCACCTTCCATAATTCTAAACCGATCCTACCCGTTCAATGAACTTAGCACTCTGATACCACTTTGTTGGGGGCCTTGTACAAAACCTTAAGATCTAGCCCTTCAGAATAAACCAGAATTATGGAATAACAATGCAATGAAAATCAATCAAAGCACAATCACACACCACATAAGAGATTTTTACGTGAAAAACTCTCAAAGAGGTAAAAATCACGGAACCTCGTCCAGATCAACAATTCACTATGAAGTAGAAAGATACAACCTTCGTCACTCACGTAAGAGTTAATAAACAATAAGAGAATAAAGGGAAAACAGAGATCTCACCGATCACGAGGACGTAAAAGCGCTGAGACGACAGCTCCCTTTTACAAGCTTCCTCTCTCTTTTCTCTCATTCTCTCACCTTTGATATCCCTAAACCCTTTAAGAAACCCTCTTGTGCTTTTTCTTCACACAACATGCCCTAGAAAAACCTTAGGGACCCCTTTTTATAGTTTTAAGAAATTCCTTTCTGCATCCTAGTTGCGAAAGGACTTGCGCATTCCAGTTGCGAAAGGACTTGCGCATCCCAGTTGTGAAAGGACAACGAGTCAAAAAACCCATCAAGGACAACCTTATTTCACAACTTTATCGATTTCAGTATTTCAAATAATAAATACGAGGAAAAGATTATTAAACACTATAAGACAACTAGAATTATAGTGGTTCAATGTTAACACACCTACTCTACTCCTAAAATTATTTCTTCATGTAATTATGGCTTTCCACAATAACAAGACTTTCACATGTTATCCTTAACAACCTCTTACAATTTGTGATTTTCATGGGCTACTACAACTAACCTCAAGTGATTTTAACGGGCTTATTACTTTTCAACCTGATGAGATTTTTCTAGACAATCTCATTCAACCTAAGTAATAGTAAATTACTGGATGAAAACGTATCTTCTTGAAAACATGAGTCGAAACGAACATATCGATGAAGCCTTTGAAGATAAAGCTTCAGTAGATACATCAATTCATTCTTTTTTCATATGAAGATAAATCAATGTATGTATAACTAAGAAGGATATATGGATAAATAATTTTCAAAAATAAAAATTCTAAAAACTACGGATTCAATCATCTATTCTCAAATTGAGTATATGCCACTCACTATTTGAATTTAACAAGGAGAGAATTGAATAAGACAAGACATAATATATGAAAGACAATTCAAATATCTTGAAAATAAGAAGATTTTTTGTCATTGTTTTGTGTATTACGTGTATTTTGTTTTTTCCCTATATTGAAACAATGAAAAATGGCCTCTATTTATAACAAAAGATTTAGAGCTCTAGTTAGCCTAAGAATCTCTTTGATTGGCCAGAGTTTTACAATTTTGTTTTAACTATTTTGCGGGATTTAATTTGAATCAATCTTAGGCTAGCTGCGGATTCCTTTGGCTGGACAGAGACATGGTTCAGCTAGCCTGAGATTCATGTAAATCAAAACAACTTATTATTGAAAACTGAATCTTGAAGAACCGGGCTTTAAAATCGCACGAACAAATAATTGATTTTCCATCCATAAAAGATTGCAAAAATTGAATGGTCTTGAGAGCTGCACACCAGGGCCGCATCCGAGGATGATGAGCCACAAAAATTTACAAAATGGTGTTGACCCTACAACCCAGAAGTCTAGCCACAGCTCCCAACAATAAATGGTGCCAAACCAAAACCATGAACCCCAAAAAGGCCAGTCCATCGTTTCAAAGGTGCTAGGGCAAAACATAATTTTTTCCCTTCCACTTTAATTTTCTCAGCGTCTCTCTGTGTAAGCATCTGCATGGTTACATCTTTCATTTCTCCTTTGTACTCTCTTCCATACCTCTACTGTTAGAAGCTCTCTCTCTCTCTCTCTCTCTCTCTCTCTCTCACTCTCCAGCAAAAAACTCAAATCCCTACTCCGATAATCACCCTTCCGCCCTCGAGTGCCATACATGTGACCCATTTTAGCAATGCTGGCGAATTTTTAACTTTTATTGTTTTTCGCCCGTGCCAGCGGCAGGTGCTTTTCTTGTTAGGACTTCTTCGCCAGATGATCTGAATTAGGGTTTCTGGAGTCTCTCTCTCTCTCTCTCTCTCTCTCTCTCTCTCTCTCTCTCTCCGAGATTGGATTTGATATTCTGCAATGTCGTCAGAGGACATGCTCATGCACTTCTCGTCAAATTCGAACCAATCGGATCCATCCCTGCCGAATAAGCTGGCAAAGCTCGAGGCTCGGATGGCAGGGAAGGGCTCTTCAGCAACGTCGGCCCCCACACAGACCTTGCAGTGGCAACAGTCTTCCTCTTCGTCAAAATTTGGAGGCAACCCAGAGGAATTTCCAGAACCGTCAACTTCAAGCGATTCCGATGATGATGTGAGTTATTTATCGTTTTACTTTCAGATTTCCTCAACTCTATGGGCATTGGCAAGGATGCTTTATAGCATCCATGGCCCGAGGAATTCCAGATGAATACTTACATTTTCAGTTTGTAGTTTGTAAAGTGGGGCCTGTGGTTTAATGATCAAGACCATCATTCTGTTGGGCCCAGTGGTGAATGGGCCATGCTCCAAACAACTCCTTTCAACCTCTCAAAATTGGGTTTTGCTAACATCCCCGCCTTCATATGGGGATGTTTTGCGACCCTTGAAGCTTTTAAATGACATGTGAGATGCCCAATCATCAATCTGCATTGTCCATTTGTTTGTACAATTAGAGACATGCCACATGATGCAAATCCGAAAGGGAAAGGAAATAAATCAATAAGAAAAGAAAGAGATTGTGGGGAAATACCCAACAATCCTCTAGCCAAAAGTTAGAGATCACAAATGCAAGTCTGTGAGCAAGCCCTACAGTCCTTTAGTCTTGAACTAGAGACCACAACCCCCTCCCTTCAACAGCTACCGTGGAGAAAATAAGAGAATTTCATAAAGAGAATATTAGTCAGCTTGCCTTATTCCATTGGCCATAGGCCATAGACTCTATTTATAATCAAACCTTACAATTTGTAATAAAGGATATGGAATCTAAAGATAGAATTCCTAGCTAGCCAATATCTGAGAAAATAGGAAACTACCTAAATAAGAAAGCATTGTAATTAAGAAGGTGTCTAAATAAGAAAATCCTCGAATAAGAAAAATAAAATTACTCCTTACTAAAGGAAATTTCCTAACCTAGAGATTTGAAAGAAAAAGAAAAGTAGACATGAGTTAAAAAAGGGAAAGTGGCTATTTTCTTGTGCACACATGAGATGTGGGCCTTTTCGTCAAATCTTGATCAATCGGCTTGTGTGGCCATTTGGTTGCATCACCATGGTGCAAAAATAATGCCAACATCCGATTAATAGCATGGAAAATGGGCAGTCAAGATTGAGTGTAGAAACAAAATAGGTCCAATCATCATCTTGAACCATCTATTTGATAGATCCCACTTTGTATTGCTTATGGTTTCAAAGTAGCACTTTTGTTTAGCGTCATTCATAGTGTTGGGATCATCGGATCAACATGATTCTTGCACCATGGCTTCTCCCAATGGTACTATTGAATGACTAGTCTGGATTGATGAATGGGCATCCCACTTGTAAATTAAAAGCATTGGGGATGTTGTTAATGTCCCCATGAAGGTGGGATGTTAGCCACTAAACGTGGCGCTAGTCTATGTTCAATTGAAAACAAGGGCCGAGTGAATGGTATCCTTGACTTGATTCTCGGGATATTATATTGAGCTTTTCAGTTTTTACAAGGCCATGGTTTAGTTTTCTAGACATTGATATTTAGGGCCCACCATGGATGGGAGCTTTGCTAGTGCAGCTTGCTCAAGATGTCCTACCTTAGGTTCTGCCTCATAACTACCCAAAACGGCAATCAAGAGGTCTGACCATATATGGTCCACATGACACAAACTCTAATATGTGATGTCATACCTTACTGTTCATTCTAGTTCCATAGCGGTCTCAAACTCAAATTTGTACAAGTGGTGAGATCTTTAATCTGTGAGACTTTTTCCATATGGCACATGTACGGTGGAGCCTTCTGGGCCTGGATCATCATGTTGTGGGTTAGAAGGGCAAGTAGCTCGGGTGTGCCTTTGTAGCTTTCTCATAGTTGAGGCCCCAAAAATTTCCTTTATTGAATGATCCTTGCGTTTCATTTTGTATCATGCACATAGATGTTTGAGAATAAAAATACAACACTGTCATTTACAAGAAGTAACTTTTGTGGATTTTCTTGTTAACTCTATTGGATTTGGTTGAGATCTTTGTTAAATGTAGGTTCTCTTGCGGATGGTTCAATGGATGTTGCTGTTTCAAAGAAGTCTAGGAAATGCACTTTAACATTTTTTATTTGAAATATTTCTTTTTTGTTAACTCTGACACAGTTGGCTAAGAACTTTAGGAAGTTTGGTTGTATTGTAGATGTTTTCATTCTATAGGACATGAAATCAAGGAGTATGGGTGATAACAGGTTGGGCGGTCCCCTCAGCTTGGCAAGCTTGATCCAGCTTTAGACTAAGCTTGGACCTACTAGCTTGGCCCGTGGGCTGGGCTTAGGCTTGCCATGATGGTCCAATCACTTTTTGGTCTGGGTTTGAGCTCCAGTCATTTTAACTTGACTTGGCTTGGTCCAACTTGGCCAGGCCCGGCTGCACATGCGCACATGTTCTATCCTACAAATATGCTATTCCAATCCTTGGTTAGGCAACACATGCATTTTGCACGTCGACCATTGGTTTCATTTTTCTAAATGTCTATTTCTTTGTGCCTTTGTGGCCCACTTGTAAATGATTGGATTATGAACTTACCGTGGCAAAAGGGATTTGATCAAGTTTCATGCTTGGCCTAACTAATTTTTTCGGGCTTGGGCTTCAGTTTTCTATGCAAGGCTCATGTAAGGCTTAGGCTGTATGGGCTCATGCCATTGATACTGCTCCCTAGATGAGGAAATGAAAGCCATCAAGGTGATGAACGACAAAAAGTTGTAAGGTAGGGAGATTCAAGTTTGCTAGTCGAGAGACAAAGGCTTGAGGTTCAAGGGATGAAGCAATTTGTCATTATAACGCCAAAAATGGAAAAGGCTCTCGAGTCATGTCAGTAAGGTGTTAGCTAGTGTTGAGAGAGGAGGGTCATTTCTTGATGTTGTCTGTGAACCCAAAGCTTTAGAGGCTTTATATAATGCTGGGAAATTACCTTAGGTGATGAGGGTTCACAGTCTATTGTTGAGAGAATATCTATAGAACTTGCTTATAATGTAGTTTCCACGGCTAGTAGGTGCAGTTGGCATCATGGTTCAAAATTCAGCTTTGGTATGGCATATCATTCACCATCGGTATGGTGTTGTATCGCTCCGTATCACCCTATATTGGTCTGTTCTAGGACTGAAATTAGGCCGGCATAGTTGTATGGTTAATGGATGATACCATTACATTTTTGAACGATATTTCCAACCTTGGTTTTCCTTTGAAAGAACTCAAGGATCAGTTCACTTCTTTTGTTTTTTGTTTTTTGACGACACAGGGTGTCCCCACCCCTTTTGAGGCGAGACTATTCCCTGAGGATACATGCAATCATCCGCAACCACGTGTATCGAGTAATGTCGAGAATGGGAGTTGAACCCACACCTATAGGGAGCAAACCCACGGTGATGGCCGCTCGCCCAAACCTCGTCAGGTACTCTTCTCCTTTTGAAAAATAGCTAAAATTTTAGTTGCCTGTATTTCATAGAACCACTTTGATTTTGAGAGGAGGTTGTCTCATTTATTAAGGACTGAGGTTAAACTTAAGGCTATGATGGTGAAGATCCATTCGAAGGCTTGCCCAAAGGCTTCTGGTTGACATGGCTCGAGCAGATCTGTCTGATGGTGAAGAGACTTTGGTGGGAGAATCATCTCTTGATCTATCTCGAGTGGAGGCTTGGGCTCTCGCTGAGGTTTTTGGGTGGAGGTTTAGATGCCAGAAATGATGCCATGTGGTCCTACTTTGGGGGAATGGGTCGAAGCTAGCTCTTGTCCCGATGCTTTGCTTCGGTTGCTGTTGTGTAAAAATGAGACGACCCCATCTCTCAAAATATCTTCCGTTGTTGTGTCCGATCTAACTACAACCATGTCCCAACTTTACCCTCATATGACACGTGGAGAAGAGATAATTTCCTTCTTTTAAGCCAGAGGCATGTGTTATCTTGCACGAGTTGAGCACCTTAGGCTCGTTGCGCATGGGAAACGTAACGGGGGAGTCACTCATGTCTCCGCCTCACATGTATGCCATCCAGACCTCCTTTATATCCAACAAGGGAGTCGACTCGCATTCCAGAACTGGGTGTGGGGTCTTCTAGGTTTCTCTCCCCATCTAGAAAGGTTCTTTCAAGGTTCCTTATCTGAAGAAGGTAGGATGGTCAAGAGTGGCCTCGAAATGGTGGAGGTTTGAGACAATTTCTATGAGGTAGGTAAGGTATTCAAAATCGGTTACGTAATGGCCGTTACGTAACAGTAATGATCATGACTGTTATGCGTTATGGGGTCGAAACCCTTACAGAAAAAACAGGCTGTAACGGCCCGTAATCGTCCTGTAACGGTCTCGTAATGGTTTTTTCAAAAAATAAAAAATGGCCGTAACGATGGATTATGGCCCGTATCATAATGGTAACAGTGGTGGCTGTTGAGGCCGCTGTTACCGTTTTGGAACACCTTGGAGGTAGGTGAGTCATTATACCTTGCCGAAGATGCTGCAAGTGGGGATTTCTTCGATGATGTACTCAATATTACTCCTTTGGGATTTCTTCAAAGATGTTGCTCGATTTGCTCCTTCAACAGATATTAAGGTGTCGGAGTGCTTTTTGGGTTCAGGAAGTAATATATGTTGGTCTTTGGAAAGGGGCATTACGGTTGATAGATGTTTCTCGGTGGAAGGAGGGGCGCCTGGTGTCCTCTATGAAGAAGGACTCTATCCGAAGCAGAAATAGCCGATTGCGTTGAATTATTAAATAGACTCCCACCTTTTCCTTCCTTCCCCCAATGAAATGGACTCTCTACACTAGCTAGCTTCTCCTTTCGGGTCTTTCACAATCATATCTTTTTGCAACTCGATTCGCCCTTGCAGATCCGATTTGGAAGACATCATTCCTTTTGGATTTTGGTCTTATGGGGCCCCTTCGAAAGTCGCTTCTTTTGTTTGGCTGGCGGGTAGAAATCGAATCCTCAGTTCCTCACCATAAACAATCTTCAGAAGAGAGGGATGACCATCCTGAATGTTTGTCATCTGTGCATGTTTCACGCGGATTCAAGTGATCATATCTTCATTCACTACCCCTTCCCTGTAGAGATTGGGTCTAACATTCTTTCTATCTTTGGGGTGCATTGGGTTATGCCGCTTCATTCCTTGCACCTGCTAGCGGCTATTCATGGGGTTTGCTTGCCAAAAGAAAGCCTAATTCTTTGGAGGCTGTCCCTTCTGGCAATCTTTTGGAATATTTGGCTCCAACGCAATGACCGCTGCTTCAACAACAAGATGCTCCCATGTGGCCAAGTGCGCTGGAAGATAAAAAGGGATGTGGTTGATTAGGTTGTTTCGAAATTCAATCTCAATGTGGATGTATCTCATTCATCCTTGGGTTTGTCAATCCCTTTTCTTTGTAAATTCCTTCTCAAAATAGTGCCTATGGATCAAGAGGAATAGGCGTCGTTTTGAGAACGTTTCCCGGCCCGTTGAGGTTATGATCTGGTGTGTGAAGGCCTCCCTTTCAATGGGCCTCTATTCTCAATAGCCTTGATTGATTGCTTGATGCGGACACCAGGCCATTCAAAGTATATCAACGCAGGAGGCGTGCATTACCCGTGTCAATGTGGTTAGATGACGGATACGGGTCGGGTCTCTAGAGGTTGAAGACCTTACACATGTGTTCGTGACATGTGTAAGTTGCTTAGAAGAGACATTTGGACCATTGGATCGCGAGGAGGGTGTGATCGGACCGTTGGATCGTCACGACCTACCTTCATTACACCACCTTCACGACACTATCATCGAGGCCCATTGGGCATTTTAAATTTACATTTAGCTTATGAACATTTGAATTAATTATGTTTTAAGATAATTTGTGCACAATTTTGTGCGAATTTCCTTTTTTTGAAACTTTTTTTTAGAAGGGGTATTTTGGTAATTTCATGTAATTACGAATTTTATAAGGGTTGCCCTAAACCCATGGCACATTATGTTATGTTTATGAAAGAAAAAAGGAGAGCTTTTGGCTTCTGACGATCTCGTCTTCGACTAACAGTGATTGGAAGAGGGCGTGAGGCCCAGGTAAATAATTTTCTCATCCCCTACTTCTTTCTCCTTCTCTCTTTTCTCAAGATATTCTTCTCTTTAACCCCATTTTCTTCTTTTTCTCCTAATTTCAAAAGATTTTCATTCCCTTTTCATCCCCACATAAAACCTATCACCCAAATCTACATTTGAAGAACCACATATTTTTTTTCTAAATTTTTCAGATTTTCAATCCAGGAAATTCCTATTTTTTTGGATTAGAAAATCCACTTGGATCGTTAGACGGACCTATTGCAAGACGAAAGTTCTATCTTTCGCCGGATCCAATTAAATTCAGATTTTAAGATTCAACACTTTATGTTTGTAATGGATGGCTCTAATCAATGCTATATTGACCTTATTTCTTTCTTGTGTTTATGATGTATGAATCAGGCTGATATTTATTTGTTCTTTAAGATTGCATGAATCTGCCCCTTTTTAAATACCATGATCATTTGAGGTTAGATTAGGCCGTCCTACATCAATTTTGGTATCAGAGCTTTGGCCCTTGCATTGGGTCGTCTTAGATCGAGTTATCAAGGTCTAGATTTTTAATTTTTATTTCTTATCATTATTTTTTTTTTCTAGGGTTTCATGCATCGCGTATAGTCTAGATTTGAAATTTTCACATTTGCACAAAAAAAAAAAAAAAAAAGAAGAAGTTGAGATCTGAATTTTTTCCACATTTACATCATTCTAAAGGTTAGGATCATTTGTGTCTATAATCTTGTGTCAAACAATCTCCTAGAATCGTGTTTTAGGAAACCTAAGTTGAGTCTTATTGTGAATGCCCACTCGGACTGGTAGAGGATTTGGTCTACACCCGATTTTTAATATGGAACAGTTGACTGAGATGATGAACACGATCAACCAACGTTTGACCGCCATTGAGGCACAATCTAGGAACACGAATACCCGTATGGATCAGATAGAAGCGTCCTTAAGAGAAATTTCTGACATTGGAGGGGATGAACAGTCTCACGTAGGGGGAGTAGTTGAGGAACGGGTAGGAAATCGTGGTAGAGGTCGTGGAGCACGTGGCCGAGGGGTAGGACGTGGAGGGGTGCGAAATCCGCAGCCCGTTGTTGAGAGCAAGACCGTTATGATGTCGATGAGAGGGTCTTAAAGAGTGGTAGAGTCGATGCTCTTAGTTTTGATGGGCGTCTTGACCCAAAAGCATTCCTTGATTGGTTAGCAGATATGGACCATTATTTCGAATGGTATGAGATGTCTGAGAACCGACAGGTGCGGTTTGCGAAAATGAAACTTGTGGGTCAAGCTAAATTGTTTTGGACAAATATGGAGCATAGGATCGAGAGATCAGGAGGTGTCCCAGTTGCACATTGGGTAGAGATGGAGTTATTAAAGGAAAAATATCCTCCTCTCTCTTATTGTCAAAAGCTCCTAGATCAGTGGCAAGCATTACGCCAAGGATCCATGTCGGTTGCAGATTACATCGCAAAATTTGAGGAGTATATGATGCGGCGTGATATTCAGGAGGATCCCTTAGTGACGCTGGCGCGTTTTAAGGTGGGTCTTCGCATGGATCTGCAGCGTGAGCTTATGATCCGTGCAGTGAGTGACTTGGATCAGGCTTATCAAGTTGTACAGGAGTTAGAGCTTTACCTAAAGTCTCCTATCACAAGGCGCTTTGAGTCCCGAGACTCTACTGTTAGATCTGATTTTCAAGGAACCAAACCTAACATTGGAAGTCAACCTAGGGTGCAGGCTAGTGCACCGCCTAAGCCTAAGGATGATAAGGGCAAAGGTGTCCTTGGTGCCAATCCTGGCAGTGGTAGTCACTTGAGATGTTATGAGTGGAGGTACAGGTCATTTCGCATACCAGTGCACGGCAAAAACTCGCGGGAAAGCCTTAGTCATAGACGAGTCAAATGAAAATGCGGATGACATGGGTGATTATGAAGTTGAGGAATATCATCCAGAGATAGGTGCTAGTGATTATGAAGAAGAAGAACCAGAGACTGCACCACTAGCTGTAGTTAGATGTGCTTTAGCGCAGGCCAAAGAGAGTGATGATTGGCGCAGAAGCACAATTTTCTACACGTTTATAAAGAGCGGTGACAAAAATTGCAAAGTCATCGTGGATAGTGGTAGTTGCACCAACATGGTCTCAGCTAGCACAGTCACTCGTTTGGGTTTGAAGCCCATCCCTCACCCTCAAACCTAAAAGGTTTCTTGGGTTGACACGTCTTCTATGCTTGTGTTCCAGTAGTGTTTAGTCCCCATCCAAATCGGTTCATATAAAGACATGTTGTGGTGTGATGTTTTACTTATGGATGTAGGTCACATCATTCTAGGGAGGCCGTGGTTATAAGATAGAGATGTCACGGTTTTTGGTCGCTCGAACGTGTGTACATTCACGCATGAGGGCAAGAAAATCAAGATTAATCCATTACCACCCAAGAGCCACATGGACAAGGCTAGGGATGTGAAAACGAGTGAGTCAAGGATGTGAGGAAATCTATTCCGAAGTCTCGACATATCATAAATGCAAAAGAGTTTGAGAAAGAGACAGAGGATGATTCGACGGTGTACACCCTAATGGCTAGGGAAGTTACACTCGAGGTTCATGTAGAGTTACCCCCTGAGGTGACTTCGGTTCTTGAGGAGTACAGTGATGTATTCCCTGAGGATTTATCGGATGCACTTCCACCTATGCGGGACATCCAGCATGCCATTGATTTCGTCCCGGGATCTACTTTACCGAACCTTCCTCATTACAAGATGAATTCTGTAGAGCATGCAGAGTTGCATAGACATGTAAATGAGCTCCTGAAAAAAGGTTTTATCCATGAGAGCATGAGTCCATGTGCCGTACCAGCGCTATTAACGCCTAAGAAAGATGGTATGTGGCGGATGTCTGTGGATAGTAGGGCCATTAATAAGATCACGATCAAGTATCGGTTTCCGATACCGAGGCTTGATGATATGTTAGACATGATGGCTAGGTCCACAATTTTTTCCAAGATAGATCTCAAGAGCGGGTATTACCAGATACGCATACGCCCGAGAGATGAGTGGAATGCAGCCTTCAAGACGAAGGATGGGTTGTACGAGTGGTTGGTCATGCCCTTTGGCTTGACTAATGCACCCAGTACTTTTATGCGTGTGATGACCCAGGTTTTGAGACCCTTTATGGGGAAGTTCTTAGTGGTTTATTTTGATGATATACTCATATATAGTACCACTAAAGAGCTGCATCTCGACCACTTGAGGCAGGTCTGTAGTGTCCTGAGGGCGGAGAGGTTATGTGCGAATCTTAAGAAATGTTCATTCCTGTCTGATAGGGTTGTCTTCTTAGGGTTCATAGTGTTGTCTATAGGAATGCGAGCAGATCCAGAAAAAGTCAAGGCCATAGCTGACTGACCTGAACTACGGAACATACATGAAGTGAGAAGCTTTCATGGCTTAGCCACATTTTATCGTCGGTTCATTCGAGGGTTTAATACTATTATGGCTCCCATTACTGATTGCATTAAAAAGGGAGAGTTCATATGGTCTAAGGCCGCAGCTAAGGCATTCAAAGGTATTAAGGGCAAGATGATAGAGGTTCCCGTCATGCGTCTTCCAGATTTTTCTAAAGTCTTTGAAGTAGCGTGTGATGCTTCAGGCGTATGTATAGGAGGAGTACTAAGCCAAGAGTGTCATCCAGTTGCCTATTTCAGTGAGATACTGAATGGGGCTAAACAAAAGTATTCCACCTATGACAAAGAATTTTATGCGGTTGTGCAGTCGCTACGTCATTGGCGTCATTATCTTCTACTGCAAGAATTTGTCTTGTTTTCTGATCACGAGGCTTTAAGGTATTTGAATTCCCAAAAGAAGCTTAACCCAAGGCATGCCAAGTGGGTAGCTTTTCTTCAGGAATATTCATTTGTCTTGAAACATAAAGCCAGGATCGAGAACAAACCAGCCGATGCCCTTAGTAGGAGAGTGGCATTGCTCAACTCTTTGAGTGTAGAAGTTGTTGGGTTTGAGCAATTGATAGACGAGTATCCCAGGTGTCCGGATTTTGGGGGAACATACGTGTTACTCTTAGGTGCCGAGTATAGTTCGGGTGAGTTCGTGCTGAAAGATGGTTTCCTTTTCAAAAGAGACCGACTTTGTATTCCCCGCACTTCCCTCTGGGATTTTCTTGTTTGGGAGCTTCATGCTGGAGGTATTGCTGACCATTTTGGTCGAGATAAGACCATTGCCCTAGCGGAGGATCAATTTTATTGGCCAAGTCTCAAGCAAGACGTAGCCAAAATTTTAGGGCAATGTCGAACATGTCAACTGACAAAATAGAAGAAGCAGAATACTGGATTGTACACGCCATTGCCAGTGCCACACGCACCGTGGCAAGACATCAGTATGAATTTCGTGCTTGGACTTCCCAAGACAATTAAAAAGCATGATTCCATTTTTGTGGTCGTGGACCGTTTCTAAAAAATTGCCCACTTTCTCCCTTGTTCTAAAACGTCCGATGCGTCCAACATAGCTAAGATTTTCTTTGAGGGGGTGGTTCGATTACATGGTTTGCCTAAGACCATAGTGTCTGACAGGGATGTCCGGTTTACTAGTTATTTTTGGAAGACATTGTGGCATATGATGGGTACGAGACTCCAGTTCTCGTCTGCCTACCATCCTCAAACTGATGGTCAAACTGAAGTTGTGAGTCGAAGTCTTGGAAATCTACTACGATGTTTGGTGGGTGAACACATTAAAACTTGGGACTTAGTCCTGCCAGTCGCCGAGTTTGCATATAACAGTTCAGTTAATACGGGTATGAGTCCATTCGAGATTGTTAGTGGTTATAAACCTAGACTACCTATAGATTTGTTACCTATGTCAGTCACCCAGAGGACCTCAGAGTCAGCCGATGCATTTTCCCATCACATTCATGAGTTGCATGCAGAGATTAGGAGGCGGATAAATGCAAGTAATGAATAATATAAAATTTCAGCTAACTTACATCGTAGAATTCAAGAATTTAATGAGGGTGATTATGTAATGGTTAGGATGAGGCCAGAACGATTCCCACAGGGTACCGTTAAGAAGTTACAAGCACGCAGTGCTAGACCCTTTAAAATTCTGAAAAAAATTGGGTCCAATGCGTATGTGATAGATCTTCCACCTCGCATGGGGATTAGTTCAACATTCAATGTGGAGGATCTAATGCCTTGTTCAAGCTATCCCATAGACCCTAATTTTGTTCCAAACTATTGGCCAATTTTTGAATTTTCTTCCCAACCTACACCACCTATGCCTACTATATCTGAGATAAAAGAAGAAATTGAAGGAATTGTGGATGAGCAAATTGTTTCCACTCGAGACGGTGGATTTCAGAGGTACTTAGTGAAGTGGAAGAACAGACCATCATCCGACTGTATATGGTTGACGGAAGCAGAGTTGCACAAATACGTTGACGGTGGATCTAAGACGAAAGTTCAATATTTTGCCGGATCCAATTAAATTCAGATTTTAAGATTCAACACTTCATGTTTGTGATGGATGGCCCTAATCAATGCTATATTGACCTTATTTCTTTCTTGTGTTTATGATGTATGAATCAGGCTGATATTTATTTGTTTTTTAAGATTGCATGAATCTGCCCCTTTTTAAATACCATGATCATTTGAGGTTAGATTGGGCCGTCCTACATCATTGCTATTTCTTCATTTATTTTAAACCTTTGCCTTCTGTGTATTCTTTTCTCATTGGCGGTTGCTAACGGGTCTTTAATAAAAAATCCATACTCTTCAAAAAAAGATGTTACTCCTTTGTAAGTGATGAGGGAGATTCCTGTTGGTGGCAATGATAATCCTTCTCCTACCTCTCTTTTGGATCATTCCTCACACTCTCGGAACATCAATTTGATGACGAAAGAGAAATTGTGATGGCACAAAGACATGTTGGAGCCTGTCGGCAAATCGGTAGGGATGTTCGTAGGTGCAGAAGACGACGGTGTGCAAACTTCCATTAATTTTGTTTAGGAGAAAAGCTGATGCAGGACGAATGCATGTGGATAAACGATGAAGTGAGATCAATCAATAAATTAAATTAGATAATCAAAATCACAATCATGCCAAAATCATCAAATATCTCAGGAATCCAACATGAAACTATGAACAGTCTAGGCCACAATCAAGAAATTACGCCATGCATGATCATTGAATACTATATATTAGGATCTAATTGATGTAAGAACACTCGATTAGCATGGGAATAAGTCTATTTCAAAAGGGAAGGACTATTGCTACCTAGGGTTTGCTCGATAAGACTGTAGGCTAACCTAGGATTTGAGGAATTTGGGGAAAAATGTGGAATTAGGGTTTAGATGGTTTAATTGGCGAAGGGATTTAGGGGCCTGGGTATTACTTGAGGGGAATTAGGGATTTAAGTGGTTGGAGGTTTGGGGTTTTAGGTTAATCAGGGAAATTTAGATTCTAGGGTTTAGGGATTTTGGAATTATGTTCTTTAGAAATTGGAAAAAATAGGAAATTTGGGATCTAGGGTTTAGGGATGGGAAATCAAGGGGTTTTGATGGAGGAAGCAAGGGGAAATCAAGGGATTGATGGAGGAAGCAAGGGGAAATCAAGGGATTGATGGGCTGTTCGTACGGTCATTCTAGGGGCTCGCATGTTGATGCAAACCTGAAAAGAAAATAAAATAAATCAATAAGAAAAGAAAAAGATTGTGGGAAAAGATGCAACAATCCTCTAGCCAAATGCTAAAGATCACAAAAGCAAGATTGTGAGCAAGCTCAATAGTCCTCTAGTCTAGAAGTAAAGCCCACTCTCCCTCCCTTCAACAACCACCGTAGAGAAAATAAGAAAATTTCATAAAGAGAATATTTATCAGTTTGTCTTATTCCATAGGCCATAGGTCCTATTTATAATAAACCTTACAATTTGTGATAAAAGAAATGGAATCTAAAAATCTATGAAAATAGGAAATAACTGTAATAACAAAGCATTCTAATTAAGAAAATGCCTAAAATAAGAGGATACTTAGATAAGAAAATATTTAAAATTATTCCCAACTTAAAATCAAGATATGAAAGAAAGAGTAGATTTTCTAATCTAGAGATTTGAAAAAAAATGGGAAGTGAAAAAATGGACTAAAAAAGGAAGGTGGTCCTTTTCTTGTACACATGTGCGGAGCGTGCACGTGTGGGATGTGGGATGATTGCATCACATGTGTGCTTGTATGGTCACATGTGTGGATTGTTGGCTTGGGTTTTGGGGTCCTCAATGGTTGGGTTTAGTTAGGGTTGAAGTTAGATGATGAAAACTTGAAGAAAAAGACGATTTGGATGGCTTTGGATGAGAATGGAAGAAGAAAGATGAAGTTTTGGGAAAATACCTCTTTTGGATAGGAAGAAAGAAGGAAGAAGATAGATGCGAAGCCTCGTACTTTTGTTGAATGGGGAATGGAATCACACTAGACCCAAGCTCCAAATCACATGAAGAAGAGAAAACACAAAGTTCTTTTTTTGTTTTTTTTTTCAAAATAATGACATTAGGGCTCCCCCCTCCCTTCAGAAAGAGACTAATACAAAAAACCTCTCAGGAAAGAATTTTCATAAAAAACCTATCTCAAGTAAAACATAAAAGAGTCCAAAAATAATAAAATAAATGATAAAAACTACTCAAAACAAATAAATCTAAACTATTCATGGTGAATGGGCTGGTCCATGATCAAGAGTGGTCCAAAGGCCCATCGTGCGCAATCCAATAGTTCGATCGTTGCGTGCACCCAATCCAACGGTCTAGACTCCTCAAGAATGTAGCCCCACATGCATTTACTAGTGTAGGGTCTTCGAAGATGTATTAAATGCATGTGGGGTCTTCAAAACAGTCCACTCGGGCTCACGTAGTGGTCATCTATCCAGAGGAAAATTGGTGATGATCTCCTCCTCCTCTGGTAGACCCTGAATGGTGCTATGATGTCTTCATCGTAAGCAACTGAAAGTTTGAAGCAATTCGAAAAAAAAATCTAAGTCGAATCTCCCTAGAGGTTGGAGAGGATTGATGAGCTTGGAGAGCTTTGTGAACTATGAAGCCGATAGTTGCAGTGGTGGCAAAAAAGGCAGTGGTCTAAGAATTGGTTACCAATGAAGGTTCTATCCTGGAATGTTGAAATAGGGGGGGGGGGGGGGGGGGGGGGGTGGTGTTGTTGTCATATAAGGTCCTTCTTAGTGTCAGCTGTATTCAGGGAGATCTCGTCACAGTTTAAATGGTCTTTTACTATGGTATATGGAATTTGTTCAAGATTTCAACGGAAAAAACATACTTGCCAAGGGTTGGGGGCCTCTTTCATAGACTTAATTCCAAAGAAAACGAGAGCAGAGTCTTTCATAGGCCCATTAGCCTTATTGGAAGCAGCTGTAAGATTCTAGCCAAGGTGTTGGCTAACCAATTTAGATAGGTGCTCCCGTCAGTCATAGTAGAATATTAAGGGGCATTTGTTGCGAATAAATAGATTTTGGACAATGCATTTCTTGCCCATGAATGCATCGATTCTACACAAAGGGAAGGAATTAAGGGCGTGGTTTGCAATTTGGACACATAAAAGGCATATGACCACGTCGAATGGGATTTCTTGGAATACATGTTGAGTAGAATTGGTTAATTGGATGTGTGAATGTGTGTCATCGGCCTCCTTTTCCATATTGATTAATGCTTCAAAAAAAGGTGTCTTTCAAGGATCGAGGGCTTAAGGTAGGGTCACCCACTTATCTCCTTTTCTATTTATAGTGGTTGTTGAAGCTTTGAGCCGCATGCTAATCAAAGGGCAAGAGGGGTGGGCCTCATATCGGGTTATACCGGGGGCAAGGAATGGGGTTTGGATCACTCATCTACAATTTATGGGTGACACTTTGTTATTTTGCGATGTGGATGAAGTCAAGGTAGATAACCCAAGGAAGATATTGGGGTGCTTAAAAGAAGTATCAGGACTTAAGATAAATGTTCGGAAGAGCGAGATACTCAGACTTAAGTAACGAAGGGATAGTTTAATTAGCAAGTGTCTTCAGGTGTGGAGTAGGCTCCTTTCCATCTACCTACTTGTCATTGGCAAGGTGCGTTGCTCTCATCAAGGCTACCCTTTCTAATCTTCTTGTATATTTCATATCATTGTGTAAATGCCCTAAATATATGTATTGGAAAGAATTGACAATCTGCATAGGGACTTTGGCAAGGAGTATAAGAGAAACGTAAATTTCATCCTCTCAAGTGGGAAGAAGTGTGCAAACCACTTTCTATTGGAGGAGTAGGCATTAGGAATTTGGAATCTTTGAACGTATCTCTTCTTGGTAAATGACAACGGAGATTTGGGGTGAAAGTAGGAAGCCTATGGAGGGAAGTTGAAGCTATTTTCAGAATTTGTTAAATGACAATTACTTTATGAGCATAGAGATAGAAGGAACCATAAACTCAAATAACGTTAGAGTCCACAGATACTTTCGTAGGATTATGATATCTGAAGTGAAAGAAGCTTTGAGAAAGATGAAAATAAGAAAGGCCCTTGGACTAGATGGTATACCAGGAGAGGTTTGGAAGTGTATGGGAGATACTGGGTTATTTTGGATGACAAAGTTGTTCAACAAGATGGTAAGATCAAAGAAAATGCCATATGGATGAAGGAAAAGTACCATTGTACTTATTTATAAAAATTACAGAGCTGCGCCAACTATCGTGGGATTAAACTTATGAGCCATACTATGAAGCTTTGGAAAAGAGTAATTGAGCAAAGACTGAGGCATGAGACGAATGTATCAAAAAATCAATTTGGTTTCATGCTAGGGAGGTCTACTGTTGAAGCTATTTTCTTACTCAGACAACCGATGGAAAATATAGGGTGAGGTGGAAGGATCTCCATATGGTCTTTATTGACTTAAGAGAAAGCTTACGATAGGGTCCCTAGAGAGCTAATCTAGTGGGTGTTGGGAGAGAGGGGTTTAAAAATGATATATTTGACATGATTAAAGATATGTTTGAGGGAGAAGTAATTCAGTAACAAATATGAGGACCAGTGAGATCCCAATAACTGTAGGCTTCTACCAAGGGTTGGGGTTGAGCCCGTTCTCTTTAGTCGTTGATTATGGACTAGTTAACAAGGCATTTGTAGGAAGAGATCCCATGGTATATGTTATTTGGAAATGACAGTTTTGATTTACTTTTTTTTTTTTTTTTTGTTTTGGGGGGGGGGGTGGTCTTCGTTCTTCTCCTTGGTTGGATTTGTTAATACCGATTGAGAAGGCTCTAATCGAGTCTTTGAGGATTGCTTGGATATGGATGTCACACCCTTTTTCTTCATCTTCTCTTCACCCATCATTATGGCATGATAATGTGCTTCAGATGTGTGGATCCATGATCCATTATGTCATAATAAGATCCTTCCAAAAGAAAAAAATGTCATAATAAGTTTGTAGAATTATTCCATGTGCAACTTTGCATGCTTTCATTTCCTTTGGTGAAGATGTGAAACTTGAGAAGAAGATAATACATGTAATTCGGTGGCAAAAATCTATGGTTAAACCTTCTTGTCATCTTTTGCCAACTTTTGATCCTCAATTTCACCTCGTTCTCCTGTGTTTGCCGAAGTTTCATCCACTGCGCGATTATGTCGATCCTTGACTTCATGGCAACTAGTTTCTTTTTTTCTTTTTAATGATCCAAGAGTTTCTTTGGTTCAAAGTATTCTTCCAACTGCTAGCCATATAGAAACATCCAACTGTGGAATTCTGGAAGATAAAACTTAACACCTGAATCATAGTGTTGATCGTGGTACTAGCTCCTTTGTTCATTTCTCCTACAACCCCGGGTCTTAGATGCTTTTGTTGTACCAGATCATGCTTGAATGTCACTTAGCTTCGTCTTCTTCCCACTGCATTATCAATTGGATAAGTTGATTTGACTTATTACACATACTGCGCATCATGGTTGTCAGATTTTGGTCCATTGATTTTTAGATATTCTCTCTTCTGTGGAGCTAGCTCTGCTTGTCGCATTTGTGAAATACTAACTGCTGGGTTCTGATGCTTGGCTGATTTAGAGTAGATCCTAGCATAGGATCAAAACAGGTTGAGTTCCTAAGGAACTTGCTATGATACCAAATTGATGCATCAGGCTAGGTAGAAACATCCCCTTTTTTATTGCAATCCTTAATGAACGAGAGGTCTCAGACAGATTCTCTGATAAGTAACTATGAGGCAACTATGATTCTATTACCAAATACATTTTATTTTTTTTGAATTTCTATGAATAATTTATTAAAAGAGCCTGAAAAACACTCAGGACAAAATACAACAGAAAAAAAAAAAAATTACAAATCCAAAATAGAGCGAGCTACACTGATGTCAACTTGAAGAAGCTTTGAAGCCCACTCGCATGCTTCCTTTTTTGCCTTCTAGAGATTCCCAAATACAAACTTTACTGCAGGAATATATAAAATAGCAGAAAATATAATTCAATTTCCAGCAATTGAGTACCTTTAAAAGCAAATAGAGCCATACTCCTAGAAAACCAATAGATCCTTGTATGCAAGATAAAATGTAGAGATGTCTTCAACTCAAAACCAGCTGGAAAAAAAAAAAAAAAAACCAAAACTACCCCAAACATTTCTCACTTCTGACTTCAACATAGATCCAATTACATTTGACTTCAAACAAAAGCTACAACAATTAGCCATTATTCTTTTTGTGGCTTTCATCAGCCCTAAATACTTGCTAAGCGGATCCTCAGACTTTCTTCTAATCTCGTCCATTAACTCTAATTAAAGGGACTCCATAGGAATAAATCTACTTGAAATGATAAAATCCCAAACCACCACGACTTCCACCCAAATGACTCTTGTGAACGGATCTCTTCTTTAGCTGTCTTAAAACCAATGGTTTGCACACCTTTCCAAAAAAAAAAAAAAAAAAAAAAAAACAATGGCTTGCACATCTATAGTTATGACAAGAGCAGCTTTTGATAGAGGGCTGCTGAGGTCAGTACCAGGCTGATTTCAGTATGATGTTTCCCAACTTTTGCTCTCAAAACTTGCAATATGGGTCCCATCTTTGCTGTCGGTTCCCCAAAGGCTGAATCTGGGCATCTATCGTTGACACTCATGGTCTGTTCGGGGACTTGCTTCGTAAATGTATTGGGCTACATCAGTCCCTGAAGACTTCCGAAGATTACATTTGCTTTTGCTCCTGTTAGCAGGCTTAGAACCTGCACTCATGACTGCATCAGTGAAAAATTAGGTCATACTCAGGTAGAGTATGGAGGATCATACAGCTGCACGTACACAATGTTGACATAGTATGGGTGTAATAGAGATCCAGACTTTTTCAACTGTGGGCCCACAGTTGCAGGAAAATTGCTTAAAATCACTCTGGCTGGACAATCCTAACCTTACCCATTGTTGTTTCTCTTTCAATCATCCATTTGGTGATCAATGATATGGCGAGGATTGGTTGATCAGCCCGATTTATTTTTTTGTTTTTTGGGGACATGCTTTGCACACATGGCACAACCAATCTGGACAGTCTGGGTTGATTCTCGTGCTTTCCACCTATAGGGTGGTTCTATGCATGAGTACGACAAACTATACTCCGCTACAATAAGGTATAATTCCTTTACATTGGAATTTAGGTTATAGGTTTTTGAGTTCCGAGCCGGTAAGTCTGATGGATTTGATTAGTTTTGCTTAGCCGGTAGTCTAAATTCATTTATTTATTTTTGGGTTATTTTGCTGGTTCTGAAGTGCAATTTTTTTTTTTTTTCAATTGAATTATGATCTATTTGAAAATATGTAATGAAATATGGGCTTTTAATATTTCTTTATTGCACGAAAGTTAATGCCTGCAATCACTAATTTCAGATTGGTGGGGAGTTCTTGATACAAGCCAACATTCAGAAACGGCAAAGACTTCAAGAGGACTACGAAACAGCGCTTGTTCAACAGTCTGAGGTGCGTTGACATGTGTGATGCCTTCTTCCTTTTGGAACTTGGGTATAGTCACATAAACTCAAGGTGAACATCGATAATATCAACCAATATTATTGATATCGATATCATCGATATTGCACCTCAATTATATAAAACCTACAGGAAGTTGCGAGACTTTTGCATATCGTCATATCAATGATATTATCGCAATGTATTGATAATGTATCATCGATACATTGATACCGACAACCATTATTTGCAATATCGATAATATCGTCCAATATTATTGGTATCACACCTCAGGGATACAAAACCTCAGTGGAGTATAAAAATCCCTGGTATCGCTCAATTTATTGCAATGCATCGTGCAATATCACAAATGTCGCGATATATCATGACGTATCATTATAGTCCTTTTTTGATTTTTTCCCATTTATTGATGATATCTATCGATGAATATTGGTGATACTATTGGGGAACTGCGGTTGTGTTGAGAGAAAATGCAAAAAACCTTCATTTCTTGTATTTTTCCTTCTTTTTCCCTCTTCTAAACACATCTAGGATAGATTTTGGTCCATCCTCTTGAATCTTTTGGGAGAAAAACAAAAATTTCAAGTTGGAATCAAGATCAAAGCATATTTGGGGCCGGTTTCGATTTAGTGAGTATTTTTGCATTTTGATCCTTTTTTTTAATCATATAAATTCAGTACCAAAAGGTTGGAAATGCTTCATTCATCATGTTTTGCATGGAAAATTAAAGATTTAAACCGTCGATTTCGAGATTTGTGGGTAGGTGGTCTGATTTGGGAAAACTTGGGGATTAATCGAAATTTCTATAATTTCTCCCAAATTGGTTGCAACCTTACTGTCCAAACATGAAATAAAAATGTATGAGGCCTGATCTACTGATTTATGTAATTTTGGAGATTTTTTGGAAAAAATATTTTTTAATTAAAAAATATAAAAAATGATATATTTTTCTTCGAAATTTCACTTATATCAGCGGTCAATTAGGCCCAATTTTAGAGTATGTAGGAGTGTTTGATGAAATCATCATCACATACACTCTAATTTCAAGATTTGGGGGTAGGTTGTCCGATTTTGGGGGAAATTGGGAAAATTCAAAAAATTCTCAATTTCCCCCATATTGATTGCATTCTTATTATCTTGCTTGTGTTTTCGCACATGTCTTCTTACATTTATAAATTATATGAATAGACTTCGAATATACTTGCATCAGTCCAGTTAGACGACATATAGCTTGGGACCCTATACAAAGGAAACGTATAATGTGTACTTGTTTGTTGTGATGTTAGGGTTTAAAAGTGTGTATCTATGTCCTTTTTAACAATTCCTGATGTTTCATTGAAAAATTCGACCAATTTCCCAATGTTTCCCCATGTTTCCCAAAAAGTGCGATAAATTCCTCGGTACAAACGATATATCCCATGTGATTACCGATATGTATTTGTATTCCAAGGGTGCGATACGTAACGCAATACTGATATGGTAAACATTGATGACAAGAACATCGGGGTTCTCTTAAAAATTTGAAAAAGAAACCTTACAAAATCCCAACTTTTGTCAAATCTTTCACTTCTAATCCATTTCTTAGATTTATAAATGATATGAATTGATTTTGAATATAGTTTTTTTTGAAAGATGATGCAAATTTATTAGGGATAGAAGTCAATGAAAAACAAAATTATACAAACAAAAGAAAAAGGAAAGGAAAAGAAAACAATAAAAGAAAAGAAGAACAAGAAAACGGAGCCACAAACACTCCAAACCCCAACTTGAACCCACTCAAAGAAGCCACTCAGATAATAACATGAAAACCAGGTTAATCACCCTCAACTGCTTTGGTTGCGAAAGACTTGGTGATTTCTTTCCAACCAAATCGACCATTAGATGGCCAAGAGAGCAAGCCTCCATTTTCGAGAACTAAAGTAGCCTTGTGAATCTCCATGCCAAATCGACCATTAAATGGCCAAGAGAGCAAGCCTCCATTTTCGAGAACTAAAGTAGCCTTGTGAATCTCCATGCCAAGCTTGAAATTGAGGATCCATTGACTCAGGCATCACCCATGACACGCCCAAAGATCGAAAAATGCTAAACCACATCACCCGAGAGAAGGAATAGTGTATAAAGAGGTGATCCACAGACTCCTCCATGTTTGAACACGACAGGCAGGCATTTGGAAGCATCATAGATCATTTCTGGAGGTTGTCGATTGTTAGAATCATTCTCCTCTCCCAGCTAGCCCCCCCCCCCCCCCCCCCCCACACACACACACTAGATGTCCTACCAAAATCTGACCCTCGAACTCTCCCCCACTGCAAAATTGAACCCTTTGAGCACCCTAAGGGTCACCTAAATAATCATTTCCCAATGAACGAGGCTTGATTAGACGAAACCGCCAAACCATTTAGCCAAAAGCATGGAGTTAACAGGATTAAGCTGCCTAATTGAATTTAGTTGCATCACTTCTATTAGACAACATATAGTTTAGGACCTTATGCAAAGGAAACTTATTATGTACACTTATTTTTTGTGATCTTTTGATTTCTAAGTGTGTAATGACATCTTTTTTAACATCCCTATAGGTTCATTGAAAAATTTGACCAATTTTGCAATGTTTCTCTAAAACTACAAAACATCATGCGATGCATCCAATATTTCCTATGCGATAACCACTATGTTTCCATATCCTAAAGGTGCCATATATCTGTCGATACCAATATTGAAAACATTGTCTGATTCTACTATGCAATGTTACTAGGCACTTAGATTTGCTTCTTTTTGTTGCCTCTCCCCATGTTCTGTTCTTTATGTTTTTTGACCTTTCGACAATGGCAAAATGTATCTTTTTGGGCATAAATTAGCTGCACTTGTTGTCATCCATAGTTTGTAAATGTGCATGTTTAATCTACCTTTACCAACCATATGCCTTGAACTTGTGGTGCTTTTGCACTTGTAGTTAGTGGTGTTCACAATATTGATACTATTGGCTAATATAATCATCATCGTTGGCCAGTGACACGAAACCTGTCAGGAAAAAAAAAGAATTCTTTGTATTGTGCGATTTATCGCACGATATCGTACGATTTATTTATTTATTTTTTTGCGATATCACCAATATTATCGATACTATTGTGTTTTATTAGCGGATTTTATCACAGACTCATGGGTTTACTGTAGACTCTGTTACGAACTCATGGTTCTATTGTAACCAACAACCATTTGATGATAATTTCAACGATAAAAGGGCCGGGAATGTCGGGGTTGCATGATTACTTTTTTTTTTTTTTAATATATATTTTTTTAAGAGCCGGAAAATCTTTCAATCCATATAAGAGGGGATTTTGGTACTTGTAGAAAAATATTTTGTGATCGGAAGTAGAATTTGGTGGGCCGCTCGATCGATCGACAGTGGTGCGCCGAAAGTGCGATTTTTTTTGAATTTCCAATTTTTTTTATTCGAACAGATGATAGATTTAAATTGCGAAGGACATTTTGGCAACAAATTTGCAAAAAATCCCGAAGGTTTGGGTTTGGTTGAGAGATTTTAGGGTTTTCAGAAGGACCAGAATCCTCTGTTTCGAAAATGGCTTTGGAAGCCTTTTAAGGGAACGCGGGTTGTGTATTACCCCCATCAGATGTAGCTAGAGACAGGCGGTTTTGTCATGCCCTCTGTGGGTTCCACCTTGATGTATTTGTTTTATCCAATCCATCCATCCATTCTGGAAGATCATTTTAGGACATGAGTCCAAAAATGAGATATATCGAAGGCTAAAGTGGACCACACCACAGGAAGCAGTGGAGATTGAAGGCCTACCATTGAAAACTTTTTGGCAGGGACATAAGTTTTGGATCAAGCTGATATTTATTTATTTTTACCTTCATTTAGGTCTATGTGACCTTCTGCACAGGTTGGATGGCAAATAAACACTTCTTCTTCCTATGGTGTGGTCCACTGGAGCCTTCAATCTGCCTTTTTGGGATCATTCCCTAAAATGACCAGTCAAAAATGGATGGACTATGTGGATAAAACATATAAAACACGGTGGGCGCCATACAGCCCCTGGTAGGTCCGTCCGTCTCTTGCTACGTCCTAGCGGGGGTATTACCCGATCAATGCCCTTTTTACGGGAGCGAAACGGATTAAGAGTGTTACAAGTTGGGAATTACCCTTACCATGGGGCCCACCTTGATGATCTGGTTTATATCCACACTGTCCATCTGTTTTTTAACCCATTTTAGGACGGGGTCCCAAAAATTATGTAGATCCAAATCTTAGGTGGACCACACCACATGAAAGTGGTGATTAAGTGTTTCACCATTAAAAATTCCAAAGGGCCCATCGTTAGGTTTTCATCATGTTGCATTCCAATCTGTTGATAATGTCAAGAAGATCTGGATTAAGGGAAAATACAAAGATCATCTTGATCCAAAACTTTTGTGCCCTATAAAAAGTTTTTAATGGTCATTTATCATTGTTTCTAGTGGTATGGTCCACTTGAAATTTGGATCTTCTTAAGGTTTGGGATCACGCCCTAAACTGAGATGGAAAAACAAATGGACGGTGTGGACATACAAAAAATACATCAAGGTGGGCCCCACACAGTTATAGTAACACCCACTAAGGTGTTACCTAGGTAACAACTAATCTGCTCCCCTTTTTATGTGCGACTTCCAGATTCACATTTTAGGTGGACCACACTAAGAAAACAGTGAAAGCTTCTTTGACCCACCTTACATTTATTTGCCATCTAACCACTTTTTAGGCCCCCCTGTTTCATCACATAACATGTGGATGAAGGGAAAACCAAATATCATCTTGATCGAAAGTTGTGGACCGTAAGAAGTTTTTAGTGGTAGCCATTCAATGATCACTGTTTCGTATGGCGTGGTCCACCTCATATTTGGATCTGCCTCATTTTTTGGCCCATGCCTTAAAATTATTTGCCAAAATGATTTGACGGTGTAGATACACTGTATTACATTGAGGTGGCCCCACAGTTAGGGTCCTTCCCAATTCACTTTTAGCTCTTGGATTTGGGGAAGCGGATTGCGTACTGAGTAAACTCTTTGGTGAGCAGATTAGGTGTTACCTGGGTAACACCTTAGTGGGTGTTAGGCTTCAGAAGCTAATGTATTGCCCTTACAATATGAAGTTACGAGAGAGACTGCTCCGAGGCAAAGGAAGAAGAAAAGTGCAGGAGGACCCATTGGACCTAATGACGATCATACAACATGCATTTGTTGAGTTCGAGGAGGAGGATCCAATTTATCAGTGGGTTAGGTCGAATGACTTGGATGCTTTGAATGGGCAGCCGGAGCCACATGTGGCAACAGATGGAGGCAGCGTGACAAGGGATTGATGCTGACGCACTTGTGGAGTGGTAGAGTTCTTCAGAAGAGGCATTTAACCCATTGATAAGGAGTTTGGAGAGTAGCCCATGGCAATCACTATCACATGGGACATGTGGCGGGCATGCATTATCTGACACTGAGATCGAGACAGAGTGATGCTAGTGACGATGGTGATGGCAACGATGATGATGGGGGTGATGGCGATGGGGATGGTGGCGGCAAGAGAGAGTCTCAGAGGCCTCTTAGCCCATTTACTAGGGAGAGGGATTTTGATCATGCCACCTAGGACACTGACCATGGTTCTCGTCCAGATGAACCACGACCCCATCTTGTCATTAACAAGGTATACACTCGTAAAAAGCCACTGGAGAAGAAGAAAACCACATAACTAAGAAAATTAGAGTGGTTACTGGTCATATCCATGAAGGATGCATACAGTCGTGGGAGTATTAGTGGCTCTAGACGGGGATCACGGAGGACGAAGGGGAGCTCGAATTTTAGGCCTCAGCATGATTATTGATCATAGACATAGGAGAGTTAATGCATGGGCATTTTCACACTGGGCTCGAGTGGGGTTGCCTGTGGGATGTAGGGGCACACTCGGGGTGGGCAGCCCGTGTGAGGTGGTACCCATGTGAAGTGGTGCCCACGAGGGGGGTTCGGCTGAGGTCCTAACACATGGGATGTGGGGCCTAGGCTATAAGATAAAGGGATTAATTCGCCATTCTCTATTAATTTGAGCTTTTAGAGTAAGTGGTTAATTGTCCCGCATCAAGAGTAGTTCAAGCTTTGTACCCCAGTATGGGTATGGATATTGAGTTAATGGATATGCGGCGAGCGACTCCAATAGTTACGGCTCATCGTTTTTCGACTACGGTCAAGATTTTACTTTCGCATATGGGCAGGGATATGGATATGGAGAGCAGTATGGATACTTAGGACTTCCATCTACGTTCCTTTTCCTTTTTTTTCTTTTTTTCTTTTTCCGTTCTCTATTTTAGCATTGCATGCTTGCAAGCTACCGAAACCGTAAATCTGTAAAACTAAAGTCAATGCATACGCTCAAAAAGTCAAAAGCTAGCACTCAACACTTACCAGACAGACAACAGTAGCCATACACCATAGTGGACCATTTTATGCCCAAAAAAATGTTGCTTTGTCTGTTTACTTGCACCTTTTATCCTTCAAAAATTTATCTTACACCTTTTGGTTTTTGATTAGTTAAAAGGTTCAAGCTTACGCGCAACTGACATGTATAAGCTGATACATCTGTCAGTTTTTTTTTTTTTTTCTTTCTGGAAAAGCAATAACCGCAATGGTACCAATCTTTTACACCTAGTTCATATCCTGGTTGCAAGCGTGTGTATGTGGGTGCACGTGCTGAACAATATTTACATGGATACTTTTCCTAACAGAGTTATATCCATGTATTGCATAATATTTGCATGTGTTTTGAGTCCATTCTTTGATTCTTTGCACCATAACCTTGTCTGCATAGTAAAAAGTTTCATGCCATATGGGTCAACTTTTAAAGATATAATGGGGTGCCCTTCCTAGGCAACGGTTTAAAAAAATCATCTGAAACCGGTAAGTATCTTGTATCGGAGGGTGGTGGTTGAAACCGGTAAGTATCTGGTATCGGAGGGTGGTTGTTGAAACCGGTAAGTATCTGGTATCAGAGGGTGGTGGTTGAACACACCGCCCCGGTTCATATTCAGGACACCAAAATCAGGTTGACTTGGTTCTGACTTGACTGTGTCGGAGCAACGCGTTTGAGGTGGGATGATTCAGACCGAGTCATCCCTGATGACTCACCAGACTTCTTTGAATAAAGTTGTCTGGGGCTCAATTCATCCATGATATTTTTTGATAATCTGTCCTGTTCATCCCACGCCATCCATTATCAGCCCTTAGCCCAAATTACAGCCAAAAATGAACTCAAGTTGGCCACAGCAGTGGTAGCAATTGGGAGAATGCCCACCCTAGAAAAATATGCAGTTTTTTGGGGCCAACCATTGTGTCTATGTCCTATCCAATGTGTTCATGAGGTGAGACATATCGAGATGAAGGGACACCCAAAATATATGATTGATCAAAAACTCAGGTGGGCCACAGTAATTGAATTAAGAGATTTAGGGGGCATTTACATTATTTCCTTTGTTGTGGCCTGCCTAAGTTTTGGTTCATCTTGATTTTTTGGGGTGTCTTATCATCATGGTGGGGCTGGCACGGTTTGGATGCTGCACATGAATTAATATGGCCCCACAAGCCAAACCAGTCGATGTAGTTGAGACGTGGTGTGTACATTCGCTACCGTTTTAGTGTTTATGATTTCTGTGTTGTGTTTTGATAACTGTCTGTGAAATCTAAAGAGGCTGGATCCTCTGCAACATTTGTAGGATAAACTTATCTACGACATGCTGTGTGAGGCCCACTACATGTAAAATCATGTCAAAATCAAGCTGATACAAAGCTTAAGTAGGCCACTACATGTAAAATCATGTCAAAATCTCTAAAATCGCGTGGTGTGGTGCACCTCATTTTGAATGGCCTGGAATTGCCCATTCATCTTGGTGGGGCAAATATTCTGAATGAATTGGATGACATATATGAAACGAGCCAGGTGTCACAAATAATATGAAGGTTCTAATGGTGGGCATCCGTCCCAACTACTGTTCCCTGTGGTGTGGCCCACCTGTGTTTTGCATTTCTTCTGATTATTAGGACACGGGCCAAACTTGAAGGGAGTCTCTGTTTGGATGGTTTGGATATAGTTCCTATAGCATGTTGGGCCCTACACATTGCATTGCAGAATAAGTTTCTTCTACAAAAGTTGTAGAGGTGCCTGCCTCAAATCTGAATTCGAATTGACAAGTTATTTCATACTCTGGTAGAGTCTGACGCTTGATACACAATGCGCTTAGAATTGTACATGTGGCATACATCAGCTCAAATTAAACTGACTGAATTGTGGTGTCCACTGTTTTTGAGTCAGTTCCAAAATCAGATTGGTTGAACAATCCCAACCCCTGATTCAGGGAGACTTGTTTGTTGAAATAGGTCTGTCAGACCATGGTGGTGACTCATCCTTTTACATATGGCATTAAACACAGCCATCCAAACAGTCAAAATTTTGGAATACATTGTGGATGGAGCCTATATATAAGATTTAAATATCAAGAAATCCTAATCATCTGGTCAGGGCTGAATGGAGCATAGATTTGGCGTATCGACTGATAAGGCCCCGATGCAGACCGTTATCAGCAGTGACTGATATGGTATTCAGAATTCACTTTTTAAACCTTGTTCGCAGGCTGCGGGATTTTAGGTTTCTCCGTTTTCATAGGGAGTCAAATTCAGTGCTGGATCACTTGGTTAATGATAGTTTATTTTTGGTTCTTTATTTATTAGGCATTGAACCTTTGATTTGGTCTTGGCTTAAGTCCTTCATTGTCTTCCTTTTTCCATAAGAGTTTCCTTATAGAGATTTCTCATACTAATGTAAATAAAACCAGGGAGTAGTGGATGGTAGGATGAAGACCATGGAAACAGTAGATGTCGAAGCTAGTGTTGATGATGCACCTAGGCGAAAACAAGGTCGTGGTAGGGCACGGTCAGTGACAAGCAGGGGACGTGGTTCAAGGGCTAATGATCAAGCTCGCTCCCAGAGTTCCTCATTTTCACCATCAAATGGTCATCTTGGGAACTCGGCACATAAGGTTTGTACAATACTTTATACCTTCTAGAGCTTCTAACCTTTTCCTTTACACATGCACGTGCGCGCGCACACACACCTGATTAGTCATTTTCATCTTCTTTATTGTTTCCCAATGTTGGATAAAGTTTGGGTAATAGCATGCACCTTGGCATCTAGTTATGCATCACTGTATATGCAATCAGGCAAGCATGTCTGTATATTTCCCATGATGGAGTTGTTATATATTGGGATAGTGGAGTCCATCTTATATATATATTCCTACTTTACAATATACTATTGGTTGAAGATGGAATATAGCCATGAACTCCTTGCTCACATGTACAAATTTGATAGTAGTATTCTTTTGATAGTATATAACTTGTTCAAAAGAAGGATATCCATTGAAATATCTAATAGGTTAATGTTGAGGCATAAAATAAAGGATCAAGATTGAATAAAAAAGAAGACGAAAGTTATGAAAATAGAAAGAAGAGAATGAAGAAAGTGAAGACTCATGGTATTGCGCCAACCTGCGCAAAGGGTACTGATTGCGCGGGTTGGCGCAAAACCCCATTTTTGGTTGTGCGCTCCTGCACAAAAGGCAGACTGATTAAGAAGTTGGGGTCTTTGTGACGAACCGCGCAACAATGTAGTGTTGTGCGGACCCGCACAAATAGGATAAGGTGTTGCGCGGATAGGCTCAAATGAAGATCTGGGTATGCTGACGTGGACAACTGAGATTTGATGAAAGGTGGGCCCACGACACGGACTTCGAGAGTTCACATATGTGGAGACCTATAAATACCCCACTCCCCTTCTCATTTGGACAGGTGGAAGGTTTTGAAGAAGATCAAAGCTCCGGAGAAGAAGAGAAGACTGAAGGTATCAGAGGAAGAAGGAAAGAGAAAGAGAGGGCTTTGTGGCTATTGTACGGGCCCGCATAACAGTACACTGTTGCGCGGCCATCAATGTCCAATGGTTGAAATGCTGCTGAAATTACTGTGGATTTGATCTTCGTAGCTTTCGTAGTCTTCAGTTTTCCTTCTGTACAAGGACATGAGCTCAAGAAAGAGAGATTGGATGATCAGATCCGCACAACATTCCTCTCAATGAGATGACTAAATCACAAGTTGAAATGCTGCCGGATTTGATATTCAAATTCGATATTCGAACTCTTGTGATTTTTGTATTTTAAATAATCTATCTTAGGATCAAGGGAAATCAAAGGGTGTAGATGAACTCAAAATGAATAACTATGATGATTGTTTGCTATACACTCTCTCTGTTATAATTAAATAAGATAATCTCCCAAATCGAATGCATTTGTTTCTTGTCGAAACAAAATCACGACTCCACTGAGGATCTTTCTATCTTATTTAGGATTAACATTGAGAAGGTTACAGGAACTTTTGTTATAGTTTGGTGTCGAAAGACGCCAAAATGGTGACTCTCAACGGGAACATCCTCCCCTTAATCTCTAAGATAAAATGTTTTATTACCATGATACGAATTATAATTTTATGTTTTGTCTGAAGGTCATCAGACAAAAATGCAAATTACGATCAATGGCAAGCGCAACAAAGAAGATGAATTTCTACTTCACTGCGATCGGATTCGTGGTGGAATATGCAACGGATCAACTTACAGGCCATAAAGCCCAATCTCTTGCAAGCAAGAATGACAAGCCCCAAGTTATGGCCGGAGCAATATCCGCTTCGCCAATGGCACCAGAAAATGACAATGACTGGATTGTCATAGCATCTCGAAGAAGGACCCGAAATACAGTAACTGCCAAGATGAATTCATCTCCACATAGAATCAGGGGACCGATAACACGGAATGTCGATAAAAATAATCCTGAACTCGCTCCCTCGGCTCTGTATCCAGGGATATCTCTTCCTTCTCTGACATCACAAGATTTCCCAGCGCCACCTATTATGAAGACTCGATGGACGAGAAAAGAGAGAGGCAAATCACCGATGAATAATGCAGTTCCTATTTCAACTCAAGATACACCTCAACAAGAAATCTCACAGTCGGCCGAATTCTACGGGAGTACGGAAGGTCCGAATGGAATCCCTCTCTCAATAAGTCCAATCATACCAAGATATTCTACTCCCCCGATTGCCCCTTCAGATAGTGTAGAAGCCACTGTGCACATGGCAGGAATCAGTCAAGGTCCCCCATCAAATGTTGATGAACGTATGGCTGAGATGGCCGAAGCTCAAAGAATCTTAATGGAGTGTCGAAGCCTTTGAGAAGCTTTGGCTACTCTTGCTCATAATGTGGCTCAAGCGACGGTCTCGCCAGTAGTGGACGCTATGAATGAACAAGAGCAACAACTCGAGGGTTCATTGCCACATAGAGTAGGATTGCATGGATCTGCTTCGGCTGCTAGGGCAATAACACGAAGAAATGCGACAGATGGTTGCGGAAGTCGTCAGAGAGCACGAACATACTAGGAGGTTCTGATATAGAACACCGTATCCAAGAGAGATAGAAGATGTTCCCTTCCCAGTAAACTTCAAGCAACCAGTTTTCAAAAATTTAATAGAGAAGGGTCTCTAGAGGAACATCACGTACACTTCATCACTACCATGGGCAACTTCTCTACTGTTTCACAATACTGCTTACGGCTGTTCGGTGCTTCCTTGACTGACAAAGCATTTCGATGGTATTCTAATCTAACACCGGAATCAATAAGAACTTCGGAACTTATGCAAGACGCATTTATATCCAATTTCTTCTCATCAGAACGCGATGTTAGTGTTGCAGAATTGGCTTCCGTCAGACAGAAAACAAATCCGTGGAGAAATTCATTGATAGGTGGAAGACTTTGGGGGCCTCATACAGACAATTGCCAGAAGAGAGAACAAGTAAACATGTTTAAATTCTATGGAGCTAGGAATTGCTTTCGGGCTCACTAGTGCTAATATAAAGACTTTTCTTGATCTTGCAATGAAAGCAAATGCATTGGAGTTGATGGTCAGGAAAATGCCAACATTTCAAATCAGGACAGAAAGAAGAGGATCAAATAGATTAATGGTGAATACTATTGATGAAGAAAAGAAAAAGAATACTTTTTACAATAAGCGAGAAACAAGAAAGAGGGAAGATACGGATCAGTATAAAGATCGAATAAATGATAAGCGAATGCGATCGTACGACTATCATAAAGAATATGATTTTGAAAAAGATGTCGTACCAATGATGGAACAACTACTGGCCACTGGAACTATTCAATTACCTCAGCCAAGGCGTCCAGAAGAAGTCCAAATGACTAAAGACGAGATATTGCCGTTATCATTGTTATGTTGGACATCCGACAGAAAATTGCTTTACTCTAAAAGATATGTTGCAGATAATGATAAAACAAGGTGAGATAGTAATGAAAAAGGATGAGAAGCGAGACAAGAAAGCGACTGTAAACGCGACATTTGTAGGAAATCCATTGAAGATGGGAAAAGATAAAGGGAAAGTCTTTGCGACATGAGAATGGCCGGCAGCGATGGATTCACTCAGAAACTTCCGTTGCGATTCATAATTTGTTGAATCATTGTCTAAAGAAGTTAGTAATTGTTTAACTTCTATTCGACAAAGAGAAGATGAACCAATCAAAAAATTCATTAATCGATGGAGAATTCTAAGGGCATCATGTTTGCGGCTGGTGAAAGAAGAAAAAGAACAAATTAAGTTATGCATGGAATGCATAAAGCCGGGTATTGTATTAAGTCTCATGGGTTCAAATATACGGACATTTCAAGATCGAATTGCAGAGGCTTGCAGTTTAGAAAGGATTCTTACAAGAGTGTTTGACTTTTGTATGAATGACTTGATTCCAAATCTCAAGAGAAATTCAGCCGATACGACGGAAGAAAGAAAAATGAAAGATCAACAGGACGGACAAGAAAGATCTGATACAAGAAATATGGATGAACATATAGCCAAGAGCATAAAGAAAGAATTCGGACAGTCTGAGGATTATGGAAGGTATTCATTCGAAGAAGATGATATACTTATGTTAAATAAATGGTTGGCAGCAGAGAAGATCAAATTGCCATGGCCAAAACGTCCAAAAGAGGTGAAGAAAATAGGTGAAAGTGAGTATTGTTATTATCATCGCATCTTCGGACATCGAACTGAGAATTGCTTCAATTTAAAGAAGATATTGCAAGGAATGATCGATAGCGGCGAAATAATCATAAGGAAAGTGTACGATATAAGAGAGGAAATAAGAGTACACAGGACTCTATTTAGGCAATTCTAATCTCGGATAATCTGTACGCAATGATAAGGCATCAGTAGATTTGTCGAAATTCACTGCATCAAGATATATTGCCTCTGAAGATCACTGTGATTTTGATTACGAAGATAATCAGTATAATGCTTCCTAATCAAAGGGGGCAAGGCAAGTAGAAAGAGATGAAATAGCTTCAAAGGCGAAGCCATGTATTCGTCCTCGAACATGAATGAATAAAAAGACAGATTTCCAAGCACATCAAGTTCAAATATATTATTGTCAAGCGCCGATGATTGTTGCTGGATTAATAAAAACTACCATTGGCATCGCCATATCGCCGACGCGAAGATTATTCTATTATCGAAGTTTATCGAAATTGATATTATTGCTAAGCTAGCGAAGCTTATACGGTCAACCATAGATATAAATACCATGACAGCGATGGCAATTTATCATTCACAGCAGCATAGCCAAGCCCATACGGCCAACTATGCATAAGACCTACCATCATCGGCTATATATATATAAATATAAAATTCAGGAGCCAACGACTAAAAGCCCTAAGCGGCCAAAAAGTCCACAACGGCTAGTCACGTGTGAGACCAATGCTGCCTGTAGAGCTTCCGACAACGTTACGGGGAAAGAGGAAAATGCCCTTCTGTGAGTGGGTCCGACCTTGCAGGTGAAGAAAAAGCGAGCTGCAGTGTGCGCTCTTTGGCCTTTGTCCATAGATAGGCCAACCATGCATAAGACCCTCCAGATTCCTAGTTTGATTCGAGTAGAAACTCATGAGGAAGGGTTTTTAGCCTACTCATTGATGGACTGACGACCTTGGATTTGGTACCTAAAGGTAGCCTTGCGCGCCCCATGAACTCTAGAGGGTTACTGCGGCCAACCCTGTGTGTAGATCCCACTGAGTTCAAGGCCCCGATAGCTTCATTGGGCCCCTCTGATGGATCGCGGTTTGTGAACTCCCCGACTGCGATAAGTCCAGCTAATTCTAAAGAGTTTAAACTGTGTGAAAAAGTCCAATCAAGTCTAGTCAAGTCCAGTGAAGTTTTGTCTAGTAAAGTCCAGTCAAGGTATGGTTGGTTAAAGTACACTAGCTCCATTATTCAAGTACTTAAACTATGAGTAGCATCAAAATGCTGCAAAAATACATGATCATCTGTTTACTTGAAATATGCTCGAAGATGCAAATTGCCTGATATGATGACATAAGTCATGAAAATTTCATACTTAGAATAAATAAACATACAAAATGTGTTTCTTTTGAAACAGGTACAGATTACGACAACATCAAGTCTGATCAAAATATTTCCTATTTTCTATTTTAAAGCCAAGTGCTTCAAAATATGTTTATTCTTCTGAAGAGGATGAGTCTTCAATGATAATATGTTTATCCTTCTGAGGTGGACGACGATGTCTTTTTGTTTCCTGCCTTTCTGATGCCAAGGGAGTATAATCTCTTAAAATTTGCAGAGGAGGAGGATAGAATTGCAAAGAATCATTATTTTCTGTAGGAAATGCAGGGGTATTCTTCAAAGGCGTACCAAAGGCTATCCATCCCTCGAGAGTATTAGCAGGTTTTGTTTTAGAAATATTATCCGCAGAAGGAATTTTTATGCAAAGTTGGCCTGGAGAGGGGGCACGATCTATTTCTTCGAAATATCCATTGCCTTGCTCTTTCTGGAAATCTCTTAAGCGATGAGGGAGAATCTATATGGCATGATTTATTGGGTAGCAATGTTCCACTAAGAAATACTGATGAACCCACCATCCCTTCCAGGAATAAGAAGTGCTAAAAGGATAATTATAACCGAGAATTATGAAGTGCGACCCGGTGTGAACATTCAGGAGTTGTTTCCATATTAAAGCCCAATTATATGGCCCAATGCCATTAACTTCTCATTGCTCTGGTAACAATATTGCAAGTCTCCGGAATAGTCTGATCAAATCCGAATTGGTGGGCAAATCTGCTAGGGTAGTATGGTTCGCGCCACAATACACTACCTTCTCTCCAAGGAAGAGTGCTGGTTGGACCTGATGGAGACAAGGAATGAATGTTTGCCAAATGAAATAGAATCATCATTAACGATTGCCATGTCGTTAGGATAACTAGTGAAAGAGAATTGCCAAAAGTCGATAGGATCATTGCTTTCTATTTTTCTAGCGACCCATCTATTCGACTTCTTAATCATCTTTCTCAATTGATAATGTTGCAGAGGAAGGTGATCAGGGTGATCAGGATACAAATACGCTCCTTCAGAGTCAGCAAATGTCCAAGGAAAATATACTCCGAGCCAACCCACGAAGAAATGCCAGGGAACACAAACAAGAAAAGATTCGGAAGAAGAATCTTTGGAGCCATAGATAACGTCCCCAAAAGCACGGTACAAAGAACACAGGACCGAAGGAGCTAGTGAATATTTTTGGCATCCTGCCATTGCGCCTGCGGTTACAAAGAAGGATGGACTGATGATGTTTGTCTATTCAGAATTCGGGAATAATACCAAGCTTAACCAATAAGCTAAGAAAGCACCTAGTTCGCAGGAAGAACTGTATTCAGAAGTGTTCTTAGTGTTCTTGCGAATGGTCTTGAGTTCTTGATGGTTATGGCCTGCAAAGCTGTCAAGATGAAAATGCAATCATTAAAATCAAACCATACAAGGTCGAAAATGTGAATAACAAACAAACAAACAAACAAAAAAAAAACAGAAAGGAGAAAAATATACTACAGTTTTCGCGAATAGTGAGCCAACCATTCAAGAGAAGTATTGCGATCAGGGTGAGGGGAGTTAGCTAGTGCACTGAAGAGTTCAAGTGTGGTCTTTGAAAACTCGGATGTGCCTCCTCCCGCGGATGCTAGAGCAAGTTCTCCATTAGAAGGCACATATGCATCAAAGATGTTGCCCATGATGGGAAGACCTGCTATGCAAAGAAGGTCCCATAAAGTGATACTTATTTCGCTTGAAGGAAGATGAAATGAGTTGGTAATTGGAGACCAATGATTGAGGAAGCCTCTGAAGATAGCAACATCTGCGTGAAAATGCTCTGACGTAGCTATGATTGCATTAGAAAGGTTGATCTGTTCTAGAATGGCAGTGTGTCTTCTAACGACAGCTCGAGCCCAAGTATTGTAGAAATTTCAAAGAGATAAGAGTCATATTGCTGAGAATTTTTTTGTTTCCAAGGTAATCTCTCAGAGAAGAAGCGTTGTTGAGCAGTGTCAAAATAGTGGGTAGGGAAAGGTTGTTGAGGATCGTGGCATGGACGCAAAAATCTCATCTTATGAATCCTACAAGCTCTTTGACAGGACCCGTTCTCTTTCAAATATCCTATCAAAATTCTTGGTTCTTTCATGATCCAATTGTCCACAGAAACAAAGATATTTCGTCGGTCGAATGGTTCACTGTGTAAGATGGACCAGTGGCGCCACAGATCCTGCATATGAGAACGGGGTTGTGAAGTTCCAAAGTTTCTTCGTTCATCTCTACATATTTCTAAGAATGATGGAGAGGCTGTTCGGATCCTGAAGAAGATGGGCGATTCTTTCTTTTCAAAGAGGAAGCTTGCTAGCAATACATGTTTATGGGCTAAGAGTTGTCAAGATGAAGAAGAAATTTTGAAAAATGAAGAATTTAAGGGCAGAAGATGGATTTCAAAATCTGAAAAGTCTCAGACTGAGAGAAATTCTCTAAGAGATGATTGCGCACAGTTGTGCAACAGGGATCAGTTGTGCGGTATTGCGCAAGTAGGGGAGAATGGCTTGGAAATCCTGTGCAGGAATGCACAAGGACAAGATTGTTGCGCAAGGGTGCGCAACGGTGGATTCGTTGAAAGAAAAAGGAGGTGTGTTGCGCGGGTTAGAAGAAAAGAGGTAGAGCTTCCGCAAAGAGTTGAAGGAAGATGAAAATGAAGAGCTGGCTCTGGTATTTATAGGAGAATGTTGGACCGGATCCGATTGACGGGACCTGATTAGGTCCTTTGTTCGGTCCCGTGCAAAAGGTAGTTGTGAAATTAGTTTTGATCCTGTTTCTTCATCAAATGGAGGATGAACAAAAAGGATCAAGGGGGCATCTCTTGAGGCATAAAATAAAGGATCAAGATTGAATAAAAAAGAAGACGAAAGTTATGAAAATAGAAAGAAGAGAATGAAGAAAGTGAAGACTCATGGTATTGCGCCAACCCGTGCAAAGGGTATTGATTGCGCGAGTCGGCGCAAAACCCCATTTTTGGTTGTGCGCTCCTGCACAAAAGGCAGACTGATTGAGAAGTTGGGGTCTTTGTGACGAACTGCGCAACAGTGTAGTGTTGTGCGGACCCGCGCAAATAGGATGAGGTGTTGCGCGGACAGGCTCAAATGATGATTTGGGTATGCTGATGTGGACGACTGAGATTTGATGAAAGGTGGGCCCACGACACGGACTTCGAGGGTTCGCATGTGTGGAGACCTATAAATACCCCACTCCCCCTCTCATTTGGACAGGTGGAAGATTTTGAAGAAGTTCAGAACACTATTGTGTGGCCATCAATGTCCAATGGTTTGAAATGCTGCTGAAATTACTGTGGATTTGATCTTCATAGCTTTCGTAGTCTTCAGTTTTCCTTTCGTACGAGGACATGAGCTCAAGAAAGAAAGATCGGATGATTAGATCCGCACAACATTCCTCTCAATGAGATGACTAAATCACAAGCCGAAATGCTACCGGATTTGATATTCAGATTCGATATTCAAATTCTTGCAATTTTTGTATTTTAAATAATCTATCTTAGAATCAAGGGAAATCAAAAGATGTAGATGAACTCAGTATGAATAAATATGATGATTGTTTTCTATACACTCTTTCTGTTATAATTAAATAAGATAATCTCTCAAATCGAATGCATTTATTTCTTGTCGAAATAGTTAAAACAGTCAAAACCATGTCTACACTCCAGCTACAACACCTTTTCAGTTCTGTAAGTGCCCAGATGTAGAACACCCCTAAGCATTATCATCAACGATAACCAGAATGCTGACTCCTGGAAATTCAAACCCACATGTTCTTTACATGAACTTGGTTAAAAAAAATTAATTACAAGAAAATAGGACCATTTTTTTTTTCTTGAAATGGTGGTACCACTATTGCCTATAACTGTATGTTTGTTATCTCATAAAATATGACAATGCATTTGATGGCTTCAATATTTCACTAGTCAACTATTCTTCTTTTTTCCTAAAAAAATTGGGGCCTCTTGCACTGCCCAGAATCATCGAATAGATTTTTGTTTCTTTATAAAGCTGATCCCTCTTGTTGATTAATTTGGCAGGAGAGTTTGCCTAATGAGCAGCTTGGAAAGGATGAGAGGGCATCTTTGCTGGTATGTTGTGGCCAAATGCTTTAGTTCCATGACTAGCCATGGTTTTGCATCAGGCTCATAATTGGCACCTAAACTATGTATTTACTCTTGTTAACGGATGTAAATGTGGGCCATACTACTGCACGACCCTAGTCCTTGATACTAGTCTTTTTCTTTATTAATTAGTAGTTATGCTGGTTTATGACTTAGTGGGTATTTCTGCTTTTCTTACTAGAGGGTATTTTTTTCATATGCATTTTTTTATTATTGAATAATAAAAAGGGGAGAGAGAGGAGGTCCAACTTGAACTCTTCTTTTCTCTTTTCTCCCAACTCTCTCTCTCTCTCTCTCTCTCTCTCTCTCTCTCTCTCTCTCCCCTACAAAACTGCATGGTATCAAAGTGAAATTCTCTTAATTTAGTTTAGCTTCCGCTCTTCTTTACACTCTCTTTCTTCTTCTTCTTCTCTTCTTGCACTTGCTCATCATCTTGTGCTGAAACTTCTTTAAGAAACCTAGGGTGTCTTCATGTTCTTATTCATTTATTTTTGTGTGTTGGGCTTTTGTAATGGCCCATGCCTAAGAAGGTGAGTGAGGTTTACATGATCATCATCTCTCGTGTGGTTTTTTGAAGCATGTGGGTTGGTTGCGCTCATCAGATGCCATGTTAGTGAGCGTCATCCCTCATGGTTGGTTGGAAAGTGTGGATGTGTGCGTTGGCTGCTCTCTCCAAATGTCTTCTTTCAATATGTATCTTGCAATGTTCTATAGATTTGTCCCATAGCTGTCCTCTCATTCTATTCCCAAGTCATACTATATGTCTTCTTTATTGACATTCCACTTTCCTTCTTTCATGAATTTTCTTATGACTAATATATATATTTTTTCACTCCTAACATATACCACCTACTTTTGGGCACTAATTAATTTCATTCCCTTTCTTTGATCTCTTAATTTAAACACCCATAGTCTTTAACTTATGCTATGCAGTCAAACTCTCACTAGGTATCACCTTTCAGTCCTTACATATTGATTGTTCCATCTTCCTAAGTAGAAATAAATATAATTGGCTTGTTTATGATCCACTTCTGACAGTTATTAAGTGTTCATCTCTCTTTGTGAAGTATTTGTTTGCTAGAGCTAGATTGTATGCCATAGTGAAATCAAGGATACCTTTCCCCATCTCATTTCTTATCTTAAAACCGTATCCTCTGTGTACCCTCTCATATCCTACTTTCTTTTCCTCTCTCTTATCCTCTACTTTCTTTTCCTATGTGACCATTTAGGTCTCCCATAGATATCCTCTCTCTGTTTGTTTTTTCCATCCATTTCCTCCCAAAATCATCTATTGATTCTATCTTTTAACCCCACTTGCAGTGCATATGCACTAATAACCTTGATTATCTCCTCTCCTAACACAAGTTTTATTAATAAATTCCTATCCTTTACTCTCTAAACATCTACAACTTTATCATTTAAATCTATATCTACCACTTTCCCTACCCCATTTCTATTAGTCTTTTCCTATATTACAAAGCTTACATCAATCAATTGCGCTAGTTTTGGCGCCTTTCATCTTGGTCTCCTGAACGCAAGCTATGTTAACTCTCTTTGGCTTCATTGTATCTGATAACACCATACTCTTACCCATCAATGTTCCTATATTTCATGAGGTATGACAAATCCGATTCTCTTGAACTAGCTTCTTTACCACCACGCATCCAGAACGGCGTGAGAACCGTTGCTTACTTCTTACAGCAACTGGATGCTGTTGTGGTATGCTGTTTTGCTTCCTAGGGATGCTGTAGCCAACCCTTGCTGATTTCTCACTGCATTCGGGTTCAGATGCAGCACGTTGCTTACAGCTAGGGGTGTACATCAAGTTGAACTGAGTCGAGTGGCCTCAGCTCGGCTCCGTCCTTGAGCCTGACTGGCCAGCTTGGCTCGGTTTGGTCAGCAGCTCGGGCCGAGTTTGAGCCAAGATCGAGCCGAGTTCGCCATTGAGGCATTTTCACAAACACCTGGACTGCAACTTCAAAATCCCACTGTATGTAAAACAGAAGCAATGGTTTTACAGGTATTTTATCAAACACCTGCTAAGCAACATAAAAACCAAGAAAAAAAAGGGTATTTGTTTCATGTACATACCTTCCTTGCCACCAGCCACATTTCGAGTCACGGAATTGGTTTGATCCGAGTTCGATTCGAGCTGGATTCGAGCTGGGGCCAGCTCGAACTCGGCTCAAACTCATTTTCGAGCTCAAAAAATCAGCTTGACTCGGTTCGAACTCAGCTTCGAACCGTGTCGAATCGAACTTTTTCGAGTGTTGTCCAGCGAGCTAACCGAGCTAGCTCAGTTCATGTACATCCCTACTTACAGCTACAGGGGTCGTCCTAGCATGACTATGGAATGTCATATTGTTCAGACTTTGGATTCATGTTGGAAATTATGGCATAAGTTTGATGCCAGTTGCCAACCTGACGCAACCCTCGTTTATCATGCTGGGGACTGGCAATGAGAGCGTAAAAATCCCACAGGTACATTGTAATAGACTATTACATAGGTTGATTACAGTCAAGCACTATCTAATAGTCTATTACATAGGTTGATTATGATCAACGAGTTCATCCCAAGTATATGGTTAAATCTTCCATTGTGAAGATATGGCTGACCTTTAGCTCAGTTGGAAACTCAGTGAGAAACATGATGTGGTATTGAAAGGGGATGATCCTATATAGTGGTTCATAGAAGAACTTTAGGCTTTACTTGAGATCAAGGTTTTAAGTAGGCTGAAATTGACTAATGTCACTTGAAATGTATTGGTTATGAGCAAGTCACCCCAAAAACGTCCTGATGCGCCTATTTTGAGCACATATTTCAGGAGATGACAATTTAGAATGCTTATTAACATGTTTAATGCACTTTATAGGGCTTTTTGATACTGTTTCTTATTGAAATTTTAGCATTTCGTCTGACACGTATTGGGTATTGTTCATGGATAATATAATACCTGATAAATTGGTTTAATGCTTTCATAAGGTGGAAAAGGTCCCACATGCTGATTTGGTCACCCACAAGAGATTGCAACTAATCCAAAGCCTTTAGCTGCAAAATTCTTCTAACTAGACACCTCTCTCACTTTAAATCACACTCACGCCTCTGTTTCCTAGCCATTTATGCTTGCTAACTTTTCTTTTTTTTTTTGGGAGGATGAAGAAATTTTTATTAAAACTGCCAAACTGTGAGAAAATGCAATTACACGCCTGCCATTGCAGACCACTCATCATGGCTGGTGGCATTTCTAGATGTAACTCTTGGACTTCACATTTTGGTCAGACATGATGGCTCCGTTTCCATCCCAATGATTTTGCTTGTTACTTTATTGTTTGTACATAATTTCCCCCTTAATATTCTGTTAGTCTGCTTCAAAGGGTCACCCAAAATGAAAACTTCTACAATAACTGTCCAGGGGACCAGCATTAACTGTCCTCCATGCAGAAAATAGATTTCCAGGGTCTTGGGAATTGCACAACTATTATCAAACCGAGATACAACTGCAGACAAAGCCTTCATGTGAAGGGGCAATATATCAATAAATGGGGATCTGATTCTTTAGCTGTAAAATACATGATGCACATGCTGGTAAAGACCTCTGCTTTTGAAATGGTCGTGAGTTGAATTTTATCCAGCAGGGCAGTCCAACGGAATATGTTCACTTTTAGGGGGCCAGAGAATTCCAGATGTTGGACAATGAAAACAATTGTTGGGGCCTAGGCCCCACAGCAATTGCTCAATAGAACAAACGAATTGAGAAATCCATCAGCTTCCAGCACCCATATTCTTTTGTCCCTCCCTGACATCAGAATATAAAATTTCTTAAGAATGCTCAATATTGGGACCATATAATTGACTTGCCCATTTATGCTAATTAAAATGTTGAAGTAAATTCTTTCATTTGGGTAATGTAATCAATTGCTTGAAGATTGAATGGATGTCTGGTTTTTCCCATGTTCTCTCTCCTTCTTTTATTACTTTTAGGAGGAGATCACATATTATGTGGAAAAGTTGCATCATTAGAAGAGGAGTTATGTAAAGCACGCCAAGAGGCCGTTCATCATCAAGAGCAGTGTCGCCTACTAGAAATGGTAGTAATTTTTATGGTTTAATCCAATGTTGCCAACTCTAGAATGATTTCCATATATCAGCCATAAAAAGGGTTTCCTGTGTAACAACGCATGACATCATGTCCATTTGGCATGATTCTTGTATTTACAGGAACTGGGAGACCTCAAAGAGAAGGAACAGCAGATGAAGCCAAAGGTTGTATCTTTTCGTTCTTTTTTTGTTTTTGCTACACAAACTCACTTCATTATATTTTGAGACTGGGAAGAGCAAATGTGAATTCCTTTCTCTTGTTTTAAAAAGCACTCATGGCATAACAAGGCCTTCATATATATTTTTTGAAAGCCATACCTACTGATTGGGTTCTGGGGACATTCTTCTGATATTGCTTTTCTTGGTTTTGCTCCATTGATGCAGCGAATAAAGGTATTATCTGATCTACTTATTTCCATCTCGAAAGCAGAGAGGCAAGAAGCAAGGATGAAGATACGCCAAGATTCTTTGAGGCTTGGCAATGTGGGTGTAATCAGGTAGAGTCCGATTTTGTGCATTTCATTGTCTTTCTTAAGAGTGCCAGACCATCCAATAGATCCAATGGAAACAATGTTTTCCGTATCATTATTGCGTAATATATCACACCCTCGGGATACGGAACGGATACATATCGGTAATCGCATGGGATATATCTGTTGTATCGCGTAATGTATCACTGTTGTTGTGAAACATTGGGAAGTTGGTCGAATTATTCAATGTGGGTGTAATCAGGTAGAGTCCAATTTTTTGCATTTCATTATCTTTCTTAAGAGTGCCAGACCATCCTATAGATCCCAATGGAAACAATGTTTTCCGTATCATTATCGCATAATGTATCGCACCCTCGGGATACGGAACGGATACATATCGGTTATTGCATGGGATATATCTTTGTGTCGCGTAATGTATCACTATTGTTGGGAAACATTGGGAAGTTGGTCGAATTATTCAATGAAACTTTAAGGATTGTTAAAAAAGACATCAATACGCACTTAGAAATCAAAACATCACAAAAAATAAGTGCACATAATAGGTTTTTTTTTGTATGGGGTCCTAACTTCTAATCTATGCATTGCCTAACCGAACTGATGCAAGTATATTCAAAGTCTATTCATATAATTTATAAATGTAAGAAATGTATGGAAACACAAGCAATACATTTAAAAGCAAAAGAAAAAGTAGAAAACTAGAAATAAACTTGTGGATAATGTGTGTGGTTATGGCTTAGACCCATATAGAGCTACGCAGTGGCTTAAAATCATCATCTCCATCTTGTCGGGGTTGGGCATAATATTGCTGCTCCACAAACCAACAATGCTATGCCTAGGACATGGTAGAATAATACAAGTGAAGATTTTTTAACATAAGCTGCTACTCATCATCTTCGATTTGAGAAAATTTAGGGAGATTTCGAACTTTTCCCAATTTTCCACAAATCAGCCCATCTTCCCCCAATCACAAAATTAGAGTTTGTGTTGATGATTTCATCAAACACTCTTGAATACTGTGAAATAGGGGCCAATTGACCGTCGATCGAAGTGGAATTTCAATTGTTTTATAAACATTTTTAATTAAAAAGTAAAATCTTTCAAAAAATTCCCAAATTACCAAGAATCACTAGATCAAGTTACATGCATGTTTGATTTTGTGTCTGGACATGGATATGATGTAGGACATGAAAATTAAATATGATATGTAAGATTTCAAGCTTTAGATCATACTAATTTAGAAACAATCACAAAAGTTCCACATCCTACATAAAGTCAAGCATTCAACAAGGGAAATCTACGAGGGTCCAAGCCTACACATGTTAGGGCTGGATCAATTAAAAAATATAGACCAAACAATGCTCAAAGGAGAGTAGATTCATCCACACATGCAAAGGATTATTCTCCAATCTAAGGGATTCACATGTTTCTATTCGGGAAAACCTAGGGTTGCAAAAGTGGAATAGAACTTTGAATTTAGGATTATCTAGGGTTAGGGTTAGGGAAATAAAGTGAGAGAGGATTGAAATAGAGGGGAGAGACAAACTCGAGATGATCCACATGTGTGGACAACGGCCGGGTCTAGACGCACGCGTGTGGGATCCTGCCCGCACGTGTGTGGCGCCCACAAACCCAAAAAGGGAAAGCTTGGGTCTGGTCGGCCAGGGGTGGGCCACCCACACACCAAATCTCAGGCCGATCGGACGTCTGGTCTGTGCACGGTGCTCCGCTGAAGTTTTAGCCCTCCTGGAGGGCCTGATTTTGCAAGTCCGTTGTGGAGAAAAGATCGGCTGCAAAAGGGGGTGGATTTGATGATGGGATGGCTGTGGGAGATGATGAATATTGAGGGTAGGAGGTGGGGGCAATTTGAGATGGGTGTGGCTTCGCGCCACGGTAGTTAGCCCTTCGAAAAAGGGAGGGTTTCGCACTCAATTGGATTCCTCAACTCAAAGAATTAGAGAAGCAGGAAAACACAGAATTTTATTCATAATATTCAATGAGAAAAAACCTACAAGGGATTGCCTATTTATAAGAAAACCCTATATCCCAAAAGCCGCGCCATGTGCACACACTATTACTTAGAGACGAAGTAACAAAAATAACAACTAATTAATGCAATCTAAATCGTTCATGATGTTCCTAATAACGATAATAAGAAAAAATTAAAGTCCTAGATCATCTAGGGTAGTGGGCCACGATCATGAGATCCAATGGTGGGATCCGTATGATGATCGGGTCCACTCCAAGGAACCAAAGCACAACTCTCTAACTAAGAGGCCTTCCACGGATGTCGTCATCGATTCAGATCGATGGTGGGGCCTTCATCCTCCTTGCGTACGTGCGTAGGGAGGGCGTGCGTGTGCGCGTGATGTCCCCATCATGATTGCAACCTATCTATGAGAAATTGGGACATTTCAATTTCCACCAATTTTTCGTAACTCGGCCCATCTTCCCCCAAATGTAAATATTGAAGCTTGAAATCTCCAATTTTCATGCAAAACGTGAAGAATTATGGATTTGTAACCATTTGACACCGATATAATATGATTTACAACACAAAAATTGATCGAAATCGGAAATGCTCACCGGATTGAACAGGTGGGATGCATTGCCACTACTTGTGCGTTTCATATCGCACATGTGGTATACAAGGTATCTTGTGGGTTATATCAGTCGATATTGTCGATACTGAAAGTATTGAATGGAACTCAAAACAGGAATAAGTGATTGCTTCTTGTTATTATTTGGCTCTTCTTTTTTTTTTTGGTCAAATTCTAACCAGGGAATTTTCATTTTCATTTTTATTTTTTTTGACAAATGGAGAATCACATTGAAGAAAAAAGGAATCATGAAAACAGCATGACACAATTATACAGGCAATCACACCCTGGCCTAGGGTGACCCAAAAACAAAGGCAAGCTACTGAAAAGATCTATAGAAACACCACTACAAGCTCAGCAGAGGACCCTATCCAAGCTAACCCTCATCCAAAATCCAAAAGGTGTCATACAGTGTTGTCCTTTGCCAAAATGTATGCCTGGTCATTGACGGAGCATCCCACATGAGATAATGAGGCAGCCTACCTGCCACCGAATTTTGTTACTTCCTCCAAAATGTCAGCAAACTGTCAAGGAATCTTCCGTGACAGGATGCAACCGGTGACATTCTTTGAAGCCCCTTCAACAATGATCGCTCTGAGATTACACTTTGCCGAAATCCTCAAACTGTTCAGCAATGCCATAGATTCTGTGGAGGAATCCCCAAAACCCATGGCCCCTGAGTATTCCACAATGGCAATCCGGTGCCGTTCCTAATGAGGCCCCTGACTCCCACTGGCCCCAGAATCCCATTTTACATACAATCTTCAGACAGTGTCTGTTGATTTATATGATTATCCATTCCAAACGTGCTTGACCTCCTGCAGCCTACTTCTGTCTCATGTTATTCAAGAGTTGATGCAATGGACCATTCTTCATTGATGATTTCTGAGGCATAAACAGTTATCATCCACAATAAAAACTGTTGCTCACTACTTTATATTGTTATTTCTTGATTGGTTCTTTTTCATTGTTTCTCAACTGAAATCTCCCATATAGGGTGTTAAGTGGTGAAACGATCAAGATTCACTATTACATTTTTCTGGTTCTATAGTTTACTGTTGTTTTAGGTCGCAGCTCCTGTGTCTGCTCTGCCTCATCTGTTTGTTGATGTGTTCGGGTTTGTTGTGTTTGCTTTTTAACTGCAGAGCTGGAACTGTTATATCCGAGACTTGGGAGGATGGGCAAGCACTGAAAGAGCTTCATGCTCATCTTGTATGTTCTCTTCTCATCTTCATGTTTCTTTCTGCTTTTGTCAGGTGTCAATAATTTTCTCATCAATATACATCAAAACCTTATTGTATTGTTAGGACTTTTTAAAGTGTTTAACACATAAGATTTGGAACACATAACAGTAGCTTATGAAGAAAAATAAGATGAGGGCCTTTTAAGTGGAGAGCATCTTATAATCTAATCAATTCCCACCAAATCGTTAGCCTATTTGAATTGAAGAGAAAATTCCTTGGTTTATGGATCCTCTGATCGCTGCCTGATTTGCCAACTTTGCCTGCCTATAAATGCTTGGACCTGGGTTTAGTTGCAATAGGATCAGCATTGAACATCTCATTAATGCAATGGCAAGATTGTTGATGGTGGTTTATCTTAACTCACTACTAAGCTGCATTAAGATAATAATTCCCTTTACTACTCATCATCGTCATCTAAGCTTTACCCCAACTACTTGGTTGGCTACATGAATCATATTCCGCCATTCCACTCTATTGAGGAACATAGCCTTAGTTAAACCATAGGTCATCAAATTTTTACTATGCTTATAAAAAAAATTATCTTTACTGGTAGAGAAACAAAGAATTTGGGAAGAAAAGAAACTCAAGAGTGGCTTGGATGTCCAGCCCTCTCTCTTTATATATTAGGTGAATGACAAAATTTCACAAGCTTGCTCTTAGAGAAAAAAGGGTAAGAAAGGAACAAAAATAAAGGAGAACTAATAAAAGGGAAATAAGAGGACCATGGCCCAAGTCAGGCCCAAGGGAATGGGCCATGTCCCAATTATGTCAACACTCTCCCTCAAACTGAGGCATGGATATTAATCATGCGCAACTTGCCTTGAATACATCATCCCGCTTCAACCGAAAGAGCCTTAGTGAAGATATCAACAAGTTGTTCAGTAGAAGGGACAAAGCACAACACTGGGGGAAAATCTCTTACGTACAATTTGTGGACGGTACAATTCTTTTTTGTGAGGCAGAGATCGCAGTGGTGGATAACCTAAGGAAAAATTTGGGGTGTTACGAAGAAGGGTCAGGCTTAAAAATCAACGTGAAAAAGAGCAAAATGTTAGGCATTGGGATTCCCAAAGAAGAGGTACAATCCTTCAAAATGTATTCAGGTGTGGGTTTGGGGATTTTACATCATTCTACTTGGGGCTTCCTTATGCTTAGGATAACCGGCGAAACACTTATGGAGTAGGTGATGGAAAGATTCGAAAGAAAGCTATCCAAGTGGAAGGGTTGTTATTTATCTCTAGTAGGTTGTATTACGCTTATTAAGATGACACTTTCCAATCTGACACTCTACTTCATGTCTCTATGTAGATGCCTGAAAACAGTTCTGGATAGGCTAGAAAAACTGATCTGCAACTTCCTCTCGAAGCGTCAGGGAGCGGGACACGTGTCGAGATCTTGAAGGGTTAGGGCCGGCTTGAGGTGTATCGAGAACTGCGGCTGTCAGCGCGATGCGGTGGAGGTTCTGCGAACGCGCCACCTGGATTTCGTGCGACTCGAGAAGACTCGTTTTCTTCGATGCGTTCAGACGTTCTGACTGACGTCACGCCCAGTGGTCCGCAGGAGTCTGGGTTCGGTGCTCCTTCACTGAGCTGCACCTTTTGCAACTGAATCGGAGAGGAATCAGCTTTCAGCCTCCACAGGTCTCCCCACCTGAGGTACTCCAGGTCCGGGGCTTCTGCCTAAATCGGAAGATTCAGTTGACGATTATCTATATTGACTGTCAGGTGGGAGGGGATGGGTAAGCCCTTCTTTCTTCTAACACGAACTCTGAGGACCCCGAGTTCTTCCCCCAACTTCGTCTTGGGATCCAACTAAAGGAAGGAACCTAAGCATTTCGCCACGGACAAAAAGAAGTCTTCATTCCAACACTCTAGAGGAATGCCCTAGATTATGATCCATAGATTTTCCATCCCAAAAAGGGAGAAATCTTCCCAAGACATGACTTTTGCCACCAGCCCCTCCGCATGAAGGTAGCCCGCCATGGTTAACATTTTTTGGTTGATTCCAAGGCAAACCTTAACCCACAGCTGGTTGTAACCTATGGGTTTGGTGATGTAGTTACCTGAGTGAAAGCCGGTGCAATCTTTGATCCACTCCTTGACTTGAGGGATCGTCGCTCGTTCTGTTGTGATAATCACCACCGTGTCCTTCAGCTCAGCTCTGGCTCGATTGAAAGCATGCTGACTGACCGATATAGAAAAGTCTTGTTGCTCCTCTTGGTGTTTGTTGTCGGTGTTTCCAGATTCTTCCTTATTGGATGAATGTTGATTTTGAGTTAGGATGGGGTTCCTGGGAGAGGGTTTGTGCTAGAGGACTGCGTCTCTAAAGAAAATATTTTCCGAACGAGGGTGGAAGGGTAACGGAGGTTGCGAAGAGGATTGAAGGGGAGCTTCAGGGATACCCGTCTTTTGGATCTGATCTTTGTATTTTGGTCCAAACCTTGCTCGTTGGACTAGCATCAGAACCCCGGCATATTTGATTCCATGTGACATTTCTACAGCTATGGCAAGCTCCAACTCAGAGCTCATTCTTATGAGGGCAAAACCTCGATAATGGCCGGTTTGTCTATCCCTCGGCAGAACTACATCCATCACCGCTCCAGCATGGCCACACACCCCAGAGAAGTTTATAGGTAGCCATCCTTCCAGATAGCCCCTAACAAATAAGGTGGGGTAGTCGCTTTTGCTTTTGCCCATAAAAGAGGTTGAGGGGTTGCGTTTCGATCTGGAAACTTGCTGCCATTCGCCACCGTCATGGTCCAGCTTTGAATGTCCAGTATCATGAGAGGATTTTGCCACCTTTGCCTCTTTGCGTCTGATAGATGGTTCCTTGTATGTTGCCCGTCTAGATCGTTCCCGATCTTGGTCCCCCGTCCCCTTTTTGTTACCAGTATTCTTTAAATTTTTCTGATAGTCGCGATCGTCCATAACCTCCCAGGTTGAGCACCAATCTCTCATGTTTGGATGGTGGAGGTCGTCGGTGCTGTCGTCGGTGTCGTCGGATCTTCATCCTCTCGATCTTCATCCATTTAAGAAGGCATTCTTAGCATCAAACTGGTGTAGCCAATTTAGATCAGCAGTAAGAGAAATAATAACATGAATTGAGTTTATCTTAGCATTAGGAGCAAAGATCTAAGAGTAATTCTCACCATATTTTTGTGTAAAGCCTTTAGCAACTAGGCGAGCTTTATATTTGGCTATGCTACCAATAGGCTTGGTATTTAAGGGCATAATACCCAATGACAATTCACTGGAATCCTCCCAACAGGTTTAAGTTATCATCTCTCACGTATGATTTTTCTCAAGAGCAGTCATCTCCTCCGATGCCATAAAGGAGAAGTAAAACCCTCCTTATGATTTTTTGTTATGGTAGAGAAAGAACACTTAAGGGTAGAAACAAAGGACTTGTGTTTAGAAGAAGAGTGATAAAAGACAATTTGAATAAGATATAATAAGAAGCTTTGAGCTGATGATGAGGAATATAGAGGTTTGACACCACGATTACTAATAAAAGTCAAATGATCAAGAGCATATTACAAAACAATACCCTTTTTCGAACGAGTGATTTTAATGCTAAGAAATTATTTTAACAGACTCAAATATTTGATGTCAAAAACCTTGCTCTGATACCGTGTTAGAGGAAATAACTTGGGAAGAAAAGAAACTCAAAGATGCTTGGATGTTGAACCCTCTCCAATGTTCAACCCTCTCTCTCTCTATATATATATCTATATATCAACTGAATGACAAAATTACATAAACTAATAAAGCATTAAAAAAGAATAAAAGTAAAAAATAACTAAAAAAAGGGAAATATGAGGTCCATGGCCCATGTCAGGCCCAAGTAAAAGTAATGGCCTGTGGCTTAAAGGGATATGGCTCAATTATGTTAACATTCACTAGTAACCTGAGATTCCATTGATAACAATGAAATAATTACTAGTGTCCAAGAACCTTAGGTATTGTTAAGAGTGGTGTCAAATCAATACCTTTTCCTAGTCAATAGAAGTCAACCACACCTGGCTTCTAGAATGCAATGAATCTCCATAACATGCTACAACCTGATTGTTTGTCTGTTGTCACTTATTTTTTATTTAAGTTTTTGACACCCTGATAAAGAAGCTTCGAAGAATCTAGGGACTCTCCTTAGTGGACTTATGTTCTTGCATGATGCATCTTTCAAGTAAACTAGGCTTAAAACACACAAAAGAGGTCATTTTCCTTGTTTGAGACATTATATTGGTTTGCAATTTTCTTGTCATTTGGATTTTCGTTGTGTTTTTAGTGAAGTATAATTAATGCTAAATGCTTTGAGATGGGATGTGGAACTGATTTCCTGTTTCCTTTTTAGAAATATCTATTAGAAACAAAGGAGAATATTGAGAGGCATCGAAAATCGTTAAAGAAACGACAATCTGGTAAAGTTCATCTGTTTTCACATTGACCAGCATTGTGCTTTCTAGTTCTTTATTTGATGGATGAGATTGGAACCACAGTATTTGAGATCAGTTCAAATATTTCAGACACAAGCCTTTTGGTCCGGGCAAATGTAGCATTTATCTATTATCAAGTGTTTTTCTTGCATCATTATATATTGAGTATTACTTGTCCACTTTTTGTAGAATCCAGAGATCTGATATATTCTCATACTTGGTAGTGGTTGTTCTTAATTCATCATCAACATCATCCAAGTTTTATCTACATGAATCCTGTTCCGCCATTCCACTCTATCAAAAAACTATCAAGCCTTAATTGGTCATAAAGTCTTTTCTTAACCCCCCCCCCCCCCCCCCCCCCCCTGAAAAGAAAAAAAAAAGAAACCATCCTGCTTACACGGTAATTGGGAGAATGAAAAAAAATGTACTTGGGATTTCTTTTTCTTCTTCTGCTGCTGCTACTTCTTCTGTTGCTGTTGCTTCTGCTTCTCCTCCACCTACTCCCCTGCATGGTCTCTCTCTCTCTCTCTCTCTCTCTCTCTCTCTCTCTCTCTCCAAAGAAAATCCATCAACGAGGCTCCCTATGTGCCTAGTTTAAAAAGGAGATTTTTGAAACTTTGGTGGCGTATGACGCTTGATACACATGCACTCAGAAAATTGTACACATGGCATATATTAAACTTAAAATAAAACCACTAAATTGTGGGACCCACTGTTACTAAGTCACTGTTTGAAAATAAAATTGTTTCAACGATTTTAATCATTGATTTGCGGACACATGTTTGTTGAAATAGGACCACTGGGTATTTCATTCTTAAGCTTCCAACAAATGTCCACTAATCTGATAGCCAGTTAATGAAATAAGCATAATTTCAGGCCAATTGCATTAGTGGGATGAGTGCCATAGATTGCGTGAATTTGGGGCATTGACTGGCCTACAAATCTGCAATACTATCCATCCAAATTTATTTTATTTTATTTATTTATTTTTGTTAAAATTTCTTGGGTGGAATGTTGTCAAATGCTGGGGATATGCACTAGTGCCTAGTGTTTTGGACAGATTAAGGAGGAAAGAGAAGAAAAAGAGAAGAAAGGAGAGAAAGAGAATGATGTTTAGGGTTCATATGTCCCTAGCTTCCTAAAGTCTATTTGCATAGTTTTCAATATTTACAAGAATTCCATTAATAACTAAAAATACCATTACGTCCTAAACCTAGATGCGCCTAAGAATGGGTTGTATAATGGCACTCACATTCACATTCGATAACACTACCTCTCAAGTTGGAGCATATATATCATGAATGCCTAGCTCGATAAAGAGAGGATCTAGTGGAGTACGACATAGAGCTTTTATAAATATTCTTGCCAGTTGATATTAAGACTTGATGAACGACATTCAACTTTCTTTAGCTACAACTTTCTCCTGGATGAAGTGTCAATCAAATTTGATGTTCTTAGTCCTCTCATGATGGTCATGGTTGTTGGCAATATGAGAGGCTGCTTGATTATCATAGTAAAACATCATGGGAACCTCAACTACAAATGTAAGTTCACCCATTAATATTTTTAGTCAAATAAGCTCACATGTTTCATGGGCCATGGCTTTGTATTCCTCTTCAACACTTGAATGGACCACAACACTTTGCTTCTTAGTCTTTCATGTAACAAGATTAGCAGCCACAAAAGTACAATAGCCAGATGTAGATCGCCTATTAGATAGAGAACCAACCTAATATGCATATGAATATCCTTCCACTTGAAAATGGCCATTTTGCTCGTGGATGATACCATGACTGCAAGCTCCCTTTAAATACCTAAGGATATGAAGTGTGCCCTCCATATGAGGAATGCAAGGAGGCAGCATAAACTGACTAACCACATTAACAAGATATGTGATAAATTATTTTTTTCACAAGTTGACGATATCTCTCTAGATCATCAGGTTTTCACCCTAATCCATACCAATTTTCTGATTTGAATCCATGGGAGTTTCGACAGGCTTGGCTCCTAGAAGACTTATCTCATCTAGTTTTTTTTTTTTTCCTTTTCTTTTTGAAGGATATCTGGTCAATCAAGTAAATATATCCCATATTTTCACTGTGATAAGTTGATGACCACCTTGGGCCTGGCCACCTCAATGACTAAGAAATATCGAAGACGGCTCAAGTCCATATAGAAATGCCGTTGTAAGAATTTCTTCAACTTGTCAACTTTTGTATTGTCACTGCCTATGATAGTGATGTTATCTACATATAGAACCGACACAATAGTGCCTGTCTCACTATCTCGAACAAAAACAAAATTATCAGCTTGGCTACGTTTCATCTCTAACTCGAACAACACTTTATTAAACTTGTCGAACAAAGCTCTTGTAGAACGATTCAACCCATAAATTAATTTCTTAAGACGACATGCCTTATCTTACTCCCCCTTGAGCAACAAACTTAGATTGTTGCTCCATGTAATCTTCTACAACTAGATCTCCATAAAGAAAAACATTTTTCAAATTAAGCTGATATAATGGCTAATGTAAATTCATAGTGATGGATAACTATTCACAGTGAGTGAAGCTTTGCCACATGTGAAAAGGTCTTTGAGTAGTTAATTCCAAGGGTACAAGAGTTATAATGACAACTAATTGAGCTTTTAAATGATCCAGTGGTTATCATGGTTGTATTTTACCATATACACCCATCTGCATGGTTGCACCCAATTACACGCTTTCTAGGAAGTAGTTTAATAAGTTTAATTAACGTCCAAGTTTGATTCTGATAAAGTCAAGTGATTTCTTCTTTCATAGATCGTTTTCACCCATCACAACTCGGAGTGTCCTGAAAAGAATGGAGAATGGATACAGACGACATAGATAGTAAATTGTCAAAGTGATAGAGACAAATCACTGAAGGAAACAAAGTTCGAAATAAGATGTTGCATACATGAACGAATGCCCATACGAACCAATGGGAAGATTACCTTTATCAGATGGTGGAGGCAAGGACTTAGAAGAATGATGATCTTCTGACAAATTTGTAGGATTGGTAGAAGTCATGATCATATGTACTCCATCTCCACTTTTAGAACGTCTAGTGTAAACTTGCAAAGGCCGATTCGCATGCTGCGTAGTCATCTTCCCAACTCTAGTAGCAATATCTAGTACAACGGGAATAGTAGTTATGGAGCTCTCATCAAACTGTCCTTAGAGAAATATGGAGTTTCCTTAGAGAACTATGGAGTTTGTTCAAAGAATGTAACATTTGGTTGATATATAAGGTCTCTTGGAGACATGGTTATAACATTTGTATCCTTGTTGGGTATGGGAGTACATAAGAAAGATACACTTGATAGTCCTTGGTTCAAAATTGTCATGAACATGATCAAGTTGATGCACAAGGCATACATAACCAAATACCTTGGGAGGAATAGAGTAAGAGGGAATATGAGGACAAAAGACAGAGATTTGACTTTCCATCTAAAACAGATGAAGACATCTGACTTATTAAGTAGCATGTTGTTAAAACGACATCTCTAGAAAATATTAATGGAACCTTCATATTCAACATTTGTTGAGGTGTGTGCACACATGAAGTTTAGTGAATAATACCATGAGATGAAAGGGATGAATTAAATTCATGAGATAAATATTTTCTAGAATTATTTGAATGCAGAACACAAATTCTAGACTTGAATTGAGTTTGTGCTTCCATATAAAATTCTTTCAAGCAAGAAAACGCTTATGATTGACCTTCATCAAATATAGCTATGCCATATGAAAATAGTCAGCCACAAAAATAATGAAGTGCTTAAAAGCAGATGTGATGCAGGACATGAAATTTAAGTATGAGATGCAAGAATTCAGGCTTAGATCATGCCAATTCAGAAACAGTTACACAAATTCCACATCCTACAGGACAATCCAAATCATTCAATTAAAAAGAGGAATCTATGCGGGTCCAGGCCGACACAGGCTAGGACTGGACCAATAAAAATTATAAACCAAACGATGTCAAAGGGAAATAGAAATAAACGCATATGCATAAAAATCAGTCTCTAATCCAAGGGATTCTCCAATTTCAATTCATGGAACCCTAGGGTGAAAAAAAGGGACAAAGAAATTAGGGCTAATGCAAACTAAGGCTAGGGTTTAGGAAATGTGAATGAAAAGAGGAAAACCTGACTCGGAGAAAGCTCCTGCTTGCAGATGGTGACCCAGGGCTGACACACGTGCGCGAGTGGGCTGGCCACACGTGTGATGGAAGCCCGCCTCCCCAAAGTGACACCTAGGCCTTGGTCGGCCAGGGGAGACCTCCAATCCCTCCAAGTTTAACGACAAGTTGACGAAAGGTCGAGGCGTAGTGCTCCGCCGAAGTTTCAACCCTCCTACAGGTCCAAATTTTGAAAACTGGCTGTAGGGGGATGGATAACTACAAAAGCTGAGAAATTCAAAGTAATAATGATGATAGAAGATGAGAGATATGGATGGAAAAGGGTAGGGGTGAATGGGGATAGATGTGGTTTCGCACCAAGGTAGTTGGCCCTTCGAAGAAGGGAGGGCTTCGCACCCACTTTTGAATTCTTTCACAACTTACGAAGAGAGCAGAAAAATAAATCAGGAATTTTTATTAAACTTGAATGAATGAAAAGAACTGCAAGGGGTGCTTATTTATAGGGAAAATCCTATACCCTAAAACTCGTACCATGTGCGCAACCTATTACTCGGCGGTGAAGTAAACTAAAATAAAAACCAAATAAAGAAATCCAAAGCGTTCACGATGTTCTAAATAATAACAATAAGCAAAACTTAAAATATGACATCAATCCGATAAGTGGGCCACGATCATGAGATCCCATGATGGGCTTTTCTTGACTATCGGGCCCACCCTTTTGAACCAAAACTTCGTCTTCTAGCTAGAAGGCCCTCCCTGGACGTCGTCATCGAGCCAGATCGATGGTGGGGCCCTCCTTCTGCGTACGTCTATGCGTAGGGGGGTGGTGTGCGTGCGCGTGTGCGCATGATGTCCCCATCAAGATAAACCAGTAAAATGATTTGGACTCAAATATAAGAATGTACTAAATAAAAAGGTTTATCACTTCTCTTATCTAGATGAGGAAGAAAAGATGCTCAATGGTGTTTACTCAATTCACAAGCCTCACACTCTAAGCTAGACACATGTAACAATGATGGGGCTAGATTCCTCAAACTAAATTAAGGATGGATGACCAATTATGGAATGCTACTGATGAGGCGAGATGTATGTCAACAATGCAGCTCTAGTTATTACACGATCTAGATAATAGTGTCAATTTGCTTCGTGCCTTCCACCAAGCATCCTTCCTATCTTTTGATTTTGGAATTTACAATAAGAAGGATAAAACGTGACAGAACAATTTAATGATTTAGTTAGTTTACTCACTGACAACAGACTTAAAGGAAATTTGGGAATGTAAAGTACTGATGACAATGAAAGTGATATAGTAGGACGGACTGTACCCAATCTAGAAGCATGGGTTGAAGTACCATATGCTAATGCGAGACATGGGTGGCGACAGTCTTAACTGAGATAACACAATATGCTTACCGGTTATATGATTGAAAGCTCTTGAGTCAATAATGACCTAGGGTACACTATCAAACGATGCAAGATAAAAGGTACCTAACTGCACAAGAGTAGCCGTGGAGGATGATGCGTGAGTGGAGTGATCGTTTAGAAGTCTGGTATAGTTTTTCTTAGATAGTGTAACCATCACTTGAATCTTAAAAAAAAAAAAAAAACTATATCACATTAAGTACTAGGCTCCGAAGTGGAGGAGATACGCTTGAAGACATAACCCCCATTATCAGAGGAATAAACCTGATTCGTTTAGGTAAGCTTACCAATAAGAATATAAGATCCTAACAAGTGTCCACTATGTGGTTTCTGTGACCACAATGATTGCATTATCGATTACCATGGGTATGGCCGCGACTATCATTGAAATCTGTACCACGTGCTTCCAAATTACTTCGGCTCTAAAGTGACCTTCTCTTGTATCTCTATCATCGAAACGGTCACTATGACCATGGCCACCACCAAACTTCCCCCATCTCTTCTACTAGACGTAGATATAAATGCAGAATGATCTGACGAAGATGAACTCTGTACGCTAACCGTACATTGAACACAAGCAAAAGCCTTAATAGTGTCTGGGATCTTGCTAACTTCAAGAATTTGAGCTTGGACAGGCTTGAACTTAGGACAAAGATCAGAGAGGAATTTGGTAATATGTAATTCCTCTATCAGCCATCGTGTTGTCTCATAATCTGTAGGTAGGGGCTAGCATACGTTTAGTTCCTCCTACATACCTCACAAGACAGAAAAATAACCCTCCGGTACTCTCATCTCCTTGTTAAAGAGTGGAAATACTTTGAAGTAATTCATAGATCCAAGTTAAGTTCTTTTCCTCTAAATACATCTCCATCAGGTTATCTCAGACTTCCTTCACCGTCTTGAAAAATATAGCATTTGCACTAATATGAGGCCACGTGCTATTCCATAACAGAGCCCTAATTTTGGCATCATTTGCCACCCAATCTTCGTACTCTATTGAACTTTTGTTAGGTTTGAGAGAAATCATATTTTAATTTCTTTGTACCCACAAGGACTACCTCTATTGATGTGGCCCACTATAAGCAATTTGCCCCATTGAGTTTATTGAATGTAATATGAAAGTTTATTGACTTAGATGGAGACAAAAGACTCATGGCTTCATTATTGACATCTATTGATTAAGGAGAAATCAAACACCCAAGGAGGAAGGGATAACTTTTACTAACCCCACACGTATTTTAGAAACCAATGTAGATCAACGAACACGATCACTTGATGGAATTTTTTGTTTTAACACCTTCACACGTACATTGATTATTTAACTCTTGCAATGCTCACCTTCAACACGTTTTCGATCTCAAATTTGATAAAAAAATCTGGCCATAAACACACAATGCCCTACTTTTGTTCATCATGATGGATCTATATGAGAGCAGGCCTCACACACATTCATGGGATACGATTATACAGCCCGCCATACGGTGGTTGAGAGAGATTTGAGTTGATTAGCCTCCAACGACCTTAGATTTTCACCTCAAAGCAATAAGAGAAAAAGAAAAGAGAAGAAATGTGGAAGAAGGAAAAGATCGATGCCCGGACCTATTTATCTCAGATACCATGTGGATGGATTGAGAAAGGAGGAAAGAGAAGAAGAAAAAGAGAAGATAGGAGAGAGAATGAGGATTAGGGTTCATAGGTTCTCACCTCTCAAGTTTATTTACATAGTTTTCCATATTTACAAGAATGCCATTAATAACAAAAGTAAAAATTCCCATTACGTCCTAAACCTAGATGGCCATAAGAATGGGCCATATAACATCCCACATTCACATTCGATAATAAGTGGGATGAGTGCCATACATTGCATGAATTTGGGGGCATTAGAATGGTTCTCCAAATCAATGACACTACTTATCTGAATTTAATTTTAATTTTTTCTTATTATTACTGAGGGGAATGATGTCAAATGCTTAGGAATATGCAATAGTGGGATGGGTGCCATAGATTGCATGAATTTCAGGTTGATTCAGGGGCACTTGAGTGGTCCTTCAAATCGGTGACATTATTTATCCGAATTCAGTTTCACTTTTTTCTTTGAAAGTTCTTGGGGGGAGTGACGTCAAATGCTTAAGGATTTGCATTTGTGGGATGAGTGCTGTAGCTTGCATGAATTTTGGGCAAATTTGGGGTGAATATAGCCTTTCAAGTTAATAAAATCATTTGACAGGCTGAGACAACATTCTTACCAAAGAATGGACCATTACGCCATCATAAACATGTTCAAAACCACAAAAGAATACATATTTTGAATAATCTCAATATCTTAGATCCTTCCAACTTTCTTTTTTTTTTTGATTTTTTATCTAAAAAAATTTGACCGTTATGGTTGTTATGCATAACAGTTTCCGGTTAGGCCATTACACGCACCATTACCTTTATGGAATACTTTGATCACACTCATGTCATTTTGGGCCTTCCCCTAGTGGTAGTTCTTAATTGCTTATGTGATTGTTTTCTGCCTTGAAGATATGGGCGATGGAAGTGACCTTGAGACGGGAACGCTAGAAGAGGACTTTCTTATCCAGGATGAAATTTGCAAATCCCGTCTAGCAAGCATCAAACGTGTAAGCTTTTTGCATCTTACTGTTCTCTTTCATGATTTGATTTGTTTCATGGCCATCTTTCTTCACATTAGGGTCCCAGACAGTGGTGTATCATGTTAGTCCTGTTCCGAGCAATTGCTTATCTACCAACAGGTACCAATGAAGCACATGATTACTTTGTGTTGGATTTATTTTAGGAAGAAGAAATTGCTTTGCAAGAAAGGGATCGCTATGAACTGGAGAAGGGAAGGTTGATACGTGAAATGAAGTGTATAAGAGATGAGGATGGGTCACGCTTTAACAATTTCCAGATCCTGAACCACCGATATGCTCTCTTAAACCTTCTTGGAAAGGGAGGCTTTAGTGAAGTTTACAAGGTGAATGTTTTTTTTTACCCTTTTAAATTTCCAGTTCATTTCCCTGTTTTCCAGCAATTCTAGAATCTACCTTCCAAGAGTATGGTGTTAATGGATCCATTTCATCATCATTGTCATCATCATCAAAGCCTTATCCTAACTAATTGAGGTCAGCTACATGAATCCTATTATCCTTTCCACTCTATTAAGGCCCATATCTTCAGTTAAACCTTAGGTCTTGGAAGTCTTTCTTTCTACCTCCACCCATGTCCTTTTGGGCGTTCCCTTGCCCTTTTAGAGCCTTCAACTTAAACCGACTGAGTCTTTCCGATCGGTTCAGTTCTTGGTTGTTGTTGCACATGACCAAACCATCTTAGTCTTGCTTCCCTCATCTTATTACCTGTTGATGTTAATGGATCCATTTGCTGTAAGAAAAAAGTCGACCAAGATTCTGCCTTCCTGGACCTTGAAACAGATATCTGGATCATTGTTTTGCCTACATAGGCATTTGTGAGAATATACTTTTTTGCAGTGATTTGAAGTGGGAACTTTCGAGCAGGCATATCACTTGGTGGAGTATAGATATGTCGCATGTAAGCTTCATGGTTTGAATGCGCAATGGAGTGAGGAAAAGAAGCAGAGTTACATACGCCACGCAATTCGGGAGTATAACATTCACAAGACCTTGGTGCATCATAACATCGTGCGGCTATGGGACACCTTCGAGATCGATCAGAACACATTCTGCACTGTCTTGGATTATTGCAGTGGTATATAGACTTGAATACCTAAACCTGTTGATGCTCCCTAGTGCACTAAGGAAGCTTTATGCACCTTGAGCACTTGCAAAGCAGGTTTTGTACAACTAAATTATGTTTTGCGTTTTCTTATACTAGTTTATAGTCCATATTTTTTTCACATGTTGTAATTTTATGAATAATCATGCATTTCCTGTTATCCAGGCCAATGGATTACTCTAACGTGTTTTTCAAATGTAATGCTGTGAAAAATTACGTTCACTCTCCAATTTTCTAAAGAATACTTTGTGCAAGGAACACAACATCTTTGATGTTTGAAAGACATCTATTTCACACTACCCACCCGCTGACATACAAACACATTTTTTAAAAGCCTCGAAGTGGTTGAACTTGATTTTGTTAGCAAAACATGAAATGAGAGAATTTGACACTTTGCAATTGGGACTGAAACGAGAGAATTTTCTAAATAAATCGATCGATTCTGCCAGGTAATCCTGATGTTTGCTGCAAGATTTTGAGAGATCCAGGCTGTTCTTGCATCTGATCTGATCATCATACTGTCTTCTTACAAAATATCAAGTGGGCAATGCTGTTTTTGGCTCAGAATTAAGAAAAAAGAGGACACGGTACACTTATCGTTAACATTAACAACTTCAACTGGCAGCCCACCTCAAATCGGCTGGTAAACTATTCATTTTTCGCTTATCAAAAATGAAATTATACATCTGGCTTCACATCCTCATCAGATTGGCCCAGATGATCCTACAAGACAGCCAGATGAAAGATCAGGCCATTCGATGACGTATCAGGCCCATATCATTCCCATCTGAGGGTCCTGATCTAATAACTGACAGTCCTGTCTATTTAAGTTGGACCATCCTATCCGGATTGATTTGATGCGATATCAGGGCCATCAGAAGGTCTTGATTAGTGTTTCGACCAAGTTCAGTCGTGTTGGAATGTGAGACTGCTTCCATCTGATTTCTTGGATGAGTCCACATATGCAATTGGATGGCTGACAGATTCATCTGGGAATCAAATATGCCCTCAATATGACAATCAAATGATTAGTGCTTTCTGTTGATACTATTTCATTTGGAGTCCAAATGCATGGTTTATATCGAGTCCTATAATAGTTTGGAGTGTTAGGGCTGTTTGGTTGATGCCTGAAAAATGGGTTCATTTCATATTAGTTAATCATAATTATGTATTAGAGATCATGATATCTAATACATAATTCTGATTAACTAGATGGCATAATTTAGTAGAGATCATGATCTGTAGTACATAATCTCTACTATATATATAACACGGATAGGTTTTGGATATTTTTGCCCCCGCAGTTAGTTTTCCTGGTTGGAAAACCTGGACTGTTTTAAGGCAATGGTATAACATTTAAAGTCAATTTAAGGGTATTTTAGGAACTTTAAAATGTGGCTGGTTGACATTTGATGGCTTGGATTTCACCTGCAAAAGCGGACGCCTTACATCCATCTGCATAGAACCAGCGTGCTGTTGATTTCTCTCTCCCCAAACTATAGCACAATTTCTCTCTCTCTCTCCCTCTCCCTCCCTCCCTCCCTCCCTCCCTCCCTCCATGCGCATTATGGAAAACTAAAATGAGATTAATTCATTTTCAGGTGCCTACAAGCCATTAGTATGCGGTTTTATATTTTCTTCCAGAAAGCAGTTTGTTATAAATTGCCATTCAAAAAAGATAAAAAAAGAACAGGCAGAGAGAAAAGAACAAAAAAAAGTTTGTTATGATTAGGAGTGTCCATTATGAGTCATTTGCACTAGTAGGGTTTAGTTTGAACCCTAAAAGGATTCCTTGTGCCCAGGCATATAAATAGTCCTATAGGCCATGCATATTGATAGTTTTACATGATTTTCTTTGTGATTGAAATTCCAAGTTCTTTTACGGGAACTGTGAAGGGGGTGTTTCTTTGTGGAAAATACTAGTCCTATACTAGTAGGCTATTAAATGGTCCTCTTTTTATTATATTCAGCTCCATGTGTGTGCACTTTCTTTGGTTTTCTTAAGTATTATTTCATATTTATGCAGTCAGATAGTTCTAATTCTGGTTTAAAAGATTTTATTTTATTTTATTTTTTTTTTGCTGACCCTTTGCTATTAGAAGTGAAAATTCTGGTTAATCTATGGAGAATCTTGCCTTGTTTAATTTTCCTTTATGTTATTTAGATGACTGAATGATTCACATTTTATTCTTATTGTTGCAACTTTCTGAACTAGAAGAGTCATTTTAATCTTCAGTTCTCTTCTTTATTGATCTCTTGTTTTGATCTTAGGGAAAGATCTTGATGCGGTTCTTAAAACAACCCCCATCCTGCCAGAAGAGAAGCTCGGATTATAATTGTTCAGATATTTCAAGGCCTTGTGTACTTGAACAAGAGACCACAGAAGATCATTCATTATGATTTGAAGCCTGGCAATGTTCTATTTAATGAGGTTGGTGTTGCAAAAGTGACCGATTTTGGTCTGAGCAAGATTGTGGAGGATGATGTTGGATCTCAGGGCATGGAACTGACTTCTCAGGGAGCTGGAACATACTGGTGAGTGCATCACTCAGCAATTATGTTGTCGATGTGTTCTTTAGAGATGTTATTTATTCTCATATCTGAAGATGAAATTTCAACCATTGATAAATTGTTTTATTTGTTCTCAACTATTTTAGCTCAATTTACTTTCATGTTAATAATCTTTCAACTCTTTTAAAGTGATCTGTTCCCTCTTCCCACTACAAATAATTCGAGTATGTAATAGGTTCAAGAACAAAGAATTATATGATTAGTGGGATGCATCTTTGCACAGTACACTTGGATTTTCAATTTTGACAACTTGCCCTTTGTGGTTTGGTAATCCAGGTCCAGATTGTTGGTCTTTTGATTGCCACTGTAGATGGATAATGGCCCTAAATAATCCCAAAGTAGAAGATCTCAGCGACAACAAATCAAGACAATTTTCAGTCGAATGTGGACCATTATTATGTTTATCTTCTTAGCCATCTATCTGTAGGCCAGAAACCCAAAAGTTAAGATTGTTCTGTTAGGGAGATATTGAGACATGGTGCATCCACAGTGGAGACATCAGACCAATGGTTTGGATTACTGAACCATGAGCTCCACTTGTCCACTCGTTCAAAAACATGGCCCAGGAATCATATAATACCTCTCAAGGAATCTGGAGTTCTTGTATAGTGTACACAGACGGCACATACTTACCTAAGTTTCCTTAGTGAGTAGTTGTGTTTCCCAAAGTCCTTTCTTATGGTCATTGTTATTTTTACCAAACCAATTAGTTGGAATAAGGCTTAGAAGATGATGATGATGGCCATTTTATTCTTATTCAGAGATGCCGCTGCTATTTCCAACTTCCAATCTCAGTTCTGTTTCCTGCACATCTGCTAATCTCTCCATCTGTTCTAGAAGTCGCTACACATGGAGAAGTCTTTGGCATGAGGCATAGCTATCTCTTCACTTCAAATACTGGATTCCTCCAGGAAAAATATGCTTCATAATCTAATTTTGTGAATGTAATCATTTGTTTACTTACAGTTAATCTTCACTGAATGATTTCGTACACTATTGTACACAGACCTTAGAAAAAACTAGAGCATCTGATTTGCATACTTTGAAACTCAGGTGGGAATTTTTCTCCTTCCTGAGACATACCTATTAATAATTTAGAGTGAGTCTCACTAATTGGGCTACAGATTGGAACTTGTTATATTTTTGGGGAATGTTTCAACATGGTTATACTTATTACCCATAACGAATTGATATGCCCATTTCTTAAGAATTTGGGGTCTAGAAGATCTGGTGTACCCAGTTCTTTTCACACTCTGTAGTTGAGATCAATACAAGTTCAATCATGCATTTCTCTAGTCTTCTCATGTTTCAGCTGTACTTGTAATCACAGTACCACCTTTCTTTTGTGATACTGAAGAGCAATTACATTTAATTAAACTTAGTTTTGTATCATCACTTTCCATCCTGTCATTTCTCTTCATTTGTTTCTTACCTCAACATTTTCCTCATGCATGCCATATGATTTCTATCCTTTTCTAGCGACATCATGAATTGCCCTATGCTCACAGATTTTTTTTTTATATTTTTTTTCATTGTGTATTTTAAGGTACTTGCCTCCAGAATGCTTTGTGCTCAGCAAGACACCACTCATTTCATCAAAGGTCTGTAACAAAGACAATTGTGTGGTAGCGCATAAGGTTATCGGGATTTGGAATGATAATAGACTTGAGATTTTAAAGAATATTAGTCCTGCTTTCCGGGGAAATTTACTTGCAAGGCATTTTCGGTAATTCGATTGCTTACAAATGATATTTCTTGTCTGAATGCGATTCTGCTTTTAAATACATGGAAATGCTATCTCTTTGGGTCATTTAGTTTTTGGTATGGACAAAAGTGGCCTTTTCCATAGCATTTCGAGTGGATTCTTCTGTCACTCCAAAAGTGTATCCAATGGTTAATCTGACATTTGTATTGTCACACTTGATCAGATTGATAATCTCACATATCTTTGATTGGTTGGTTCAGTTCAAAACGAGCAGTTATATGGCTATTGGGGGAGTAGCCATCCAAATCCTACTCCCAACACGTGCCAACATGGTTCATCTATGCAAGAGCTGGACCATTCATCAAGTGGGCCATACACATCGATTGTCCACTGTGGATCAATGCCCACCCATTTTTCGTTCACATGGCTACCTGATAACTTTTCTGGCTTGATTTTTCTCTACGTCACACAGTTGGTACCACCAGATGAACCACGCCAAATTCTCTCACATGTACCTGTGGGGATTGTAGGATTCGGATGGGCACTTAGGAGGGCAACCAAAATTATATTCATTAACAGGCACCTTCTCACGCCGATAACAATTACTTTATTGTCTTATAAAGTATGAGTTTTTCTGTATTCATTAATTTAAATACCTGTTGATACTAAACATGATTCATGTCAAAGGGTAACTAATGTTCCATAGAATAGGACCTTGAAAAACTTCAGTACTTATAATAGAAAAACATCAAACTAAAACATAAGGTTAAGTGTTCTCCCCAGTTGTGTGTCAACTCAGACTTGGGGGTTCCTATTGAGTCCATAGTTGATTTTTAAAAAAAAAAAAATTAAATTTTTAATTTTTTTTCCCAAGTTCCTGAATTTTGTTTGTCATTTGTGTTATCTCATTTATTGGTGCATTACTTGGTGATATTTCTATTTCTTCTAATCTGCTACTACTTGGGAAACAGGTCGATGTTTGGTCAGCTGGTATTCTGTTTTACCAAATGCTCTTTGGTAGACGCCCCTTCGGGCATGATCAGACCCAAGAGAGGATACTCCGTGAAGACACCATTATAAGAGCACACAAGGTGGATTTTCCTTCACGTCCAGCGGTCTCAAATGAGGCAAAGGCAAGAACCTTCTCTGTCTTACTCACTTGTACAAATGCTTATTTTCTTCATTGCCTTGTGGACCATTGGGAACTTGGAGGCTATGTTCAAGGTGCCATTCTTCTTGCTGAGACTCAAGCAATTGCTTCTGCTAGACACTTCATTTACTCATGTTCGTAGAGATGCAGATGTCATGGTCGACATTGGAGCCAAAGAGGGTGTTGTTTCAGTGTCGTTTGTGTTGGAAATTCTATTCACCTGATGTTTTATGACTTCTTAAAGTTGTGGTTCGCTTGTTTTTTGAGAAAACAGCACTAACGTCTTTGAGATGAAGCATCTGATAAAACATCCCCTTAAAAATCACTCCACGTCAAATATTTTTGATGCATTATCCTTCCACAAATAGTAGTGAATTAAACATTGTCATGGCTTAAAACCAGGGTCCTCAATGTTTAGAAAGCCTTGATGTTGGTTTTGACAAAATTTTATGAGTCGGATTTAAATCTTAGGATTTGATTTGATTCCTGTAGAAAATTATATATGATTCTACTTGGAGCAATTATGCGGGTCCTGGACTTAAATGAGAATACAATTTGCTGAAGGGCAGGATTCTGCATATTTGGTGTTACAAACCATTGTTCTGGTGGACCCACCATCTACCTAGATGCGGGGCATGGTGCCAAGTCTCAAAAGTGTCTGGCTTGGCAGAATCCGAAAATCTATACATAGGGATACCTGCATATACAAAAAAGATCTTGATTAAATAGATGACACAAACAACGAAAACAATAAAGAATAAAGGAAATTCAGAAAGAATATTCACATATTTCCAAGAACAACCAATTACTAGCAGTGTATTTCAAAGGTGCTAGGTGCAACTTCCCTGCTAATGCCCAAAACACCTACACACTCCTAGTAGCATGCCTGGAGATTCCAGGCACAATTTCTTTCTTAATGTTTTATGCCATATTACATATAGATACCTATTTAATAGTTTTAGCTCTAAAACTAATCTTTACCCAATGAAAAAAAACTAGAATGTGAAGTTATTACATATTTTAAACAGAGTGATAGTTGGAGACCGATTCCAAAAAATTACTGGCAGTGTATCACTCTGTTTAGGAGTTTTAGCTCTAAAACTAATCTTAACACAATGAAATAAAACTAGAATGTGAAGTTATTATGTATTTTAAACAGAGTGATAGTTGGAGACCAATTCGAAAAGCTCATATCTATTCAAACATAACAGTGAATCCACAAAACCCTAGAAATTTCAAATTCCCCCAAATTTCCAAACATGAAACCTTAATTTCATAAAAATCCCAATTCCTCTTAGCTCAAAACCTTGTATCCCCAAATTCCTAAATTCCCCCAATTCTAAACCCTAATTTTCCAATTCCCTTAAAATCTCCAATTTGTCTTCTATATCTTTTATGGTGCAAATGGAAACTCAATTTGCTCTTAGGAAGTTCAATGTTTCCACTTGAAACACTAATAGAAGAAAGAACTTGGGAATTCACTAGTTCATGAAAAATCTAAGAAATTTGAGAGAATAGGTAATATTCATAATCAAAGCTTTGATCTAGAACAAATGGGCAAAATGTGCTTTAATGGGGTTTATGAGATGCCCTTCCACCCTTAATGGGTGTCAAAACCCACGATGCCATTCTTCGAGGCTCCCATAAGGGTACCTAACCACAGACACAAATACTTGTGCCTAGGTGCATGCCTCGGAGAACTCCTTGCTTGTGGCCCAATTAAGGGGCAGTTTGCCCAAAACGCCTAGATGTGCGCTTGAAATGGCTTAGACTAACATTGATTACTAGTCATCCAAACTAATCCAAAGCTCAAGTGGATTGCACCTTTACTGTTAAAATATTCGTAGGGCCCACCATAACATTTATTTTCTATCCAATCTATTCATGAGGTCACACAGACCTGGATGAAGAGGAAAAACAAATATCATATTGATCCAAAACTTCCGTGACCCCTAAAAGGGTTTCAATGGTAGATGTTCAATCTCCCACTGTTTTTTGCAGTGTGGCCACTTGATCTTTGGATCTGTCTTATTTTTCGGCTTAAGCCTTGTGACGAGCTCGCCTAATGGATGAGCGGTTTGGATATAACACATACCTCATGATGGGACCCACAAAACTTGGTGACGTGAACACACCAACTAGGTCGGTGGTGTGCGGTACACTAGCTGGAAGCGGATTGTGTACTGAGTAACTTAGTATGCTAAGCGTACTGAGTAAACTCTGTGGGGCCCACCGTGATTTATGTTTTTTATCCACTCCTCACATCCATTTTAATAGAAAATTTTAGGGCTTAAGCCCAAAAATGAAGCATATCCAAAGCTCAAGTGGGCCACACCACAAGAAACAATGTGAATTGAATCTCTACCGTTGAAAAATTCTTGGGGTCCACAGAAGTTTTGGCTCAATCCGATATTTGTGTTTCCCTTCATCCATGTCTATGTGATCTTATGAACAGGTTGGATGACAAATAGACATCACTGTGGGCCCTAGAAAGGTTTCAACGGTGAAAATTATTATTCCCACTGTTTCCTGTGGTATGATCCATTTGAGCTTGGATATGATTCAATTTTGGTCTTAACCATTAAAATGATCTGGAAAAATGGATGACGTGGATAGACCACATACATTCACAGTGGGCCCAACAGAGTTTACTCAGTACGATAAAAGCATACTGTGTAACACAGTACGCAATCCGATTTCACACCAGCCCATCTGCTTCCCGTAAAAAGGGCTCAAAGGCCTTCAAAAAAAAAAAACCAGAGAGGGTTCCGGCCTTCCGGAACCCTAAAATCTCTCCCAAATCTATCATTTGGCCGAGAATTTCTCTAGATTTCGTCCAAATATACGGATTTCACCCAAATCTCTCTCAAATCGGAGATTTTGTTTGCACTAACCTACGAATGATGTTTCGATTCTAATGGCCCACCAAATGTAGCTTCCGATTAGGGCGATCTATTCTACAGGTACCGAAATCCACCTGTTGAAAGTTTCTCTCTTTTATTTTTATTTTTCTGATTTTTTTAGATAATGACGTAGGTGTTCTACAACCAAATTTCTCGAAAAAACCAAAAAAAAAATCCCGATAAAAGTGATAGTATCATCGATATCGCATGATATTTAGTGACACTGAACGATATGTAGTGATATCGAACGATATTTGGTGATGTTATGCGATATTTGTCGATATATTGATCGATACAAAGTATTCTGTAAAATTTACTAATTTCTTAGTCTCTTCCGAAGGGTTTCGCATCTCTGGACCGCGATATCGATAATATCAGTTGATAGTATCAATATTTCGTACATTGCGCGTCACAAACCTTTGCCTTACTTTGCACCCTTTCCTTGTCCACAATTTACGACTTTATCTTGTTCGATCTTGCTCCAACAGTAGCCATTGAATGGAAAAAAAGTTTTTTTCTTTTTTATCCTCCTCTTTCAATCTCAAACCCCATGTGCGTTGGCGCCATTTGATTTCGTCCTCTCGAAGTCTAGCATTGTATTTTGCTCAAAATACTTCTTGCCATGATATTTCGTCCTCCGAAAATACCTTTGATTCCTCCTTTTGCATCAATGAGCTGAATTTTTGAAGGATTTTTATAGTCTCCTCTCTGGCCCCTAAAACCTCTTCTTCCGCTTACAAATTTCTTTTTGCAAGTTCAAACCTATTAGGTTCCATCCAATTAGGTGATAGGAGGAATCAATCTAATTTTGACAGTATTGCTTTTGCTTGGCCATTCAACCACGTGAATCTCACTTTGCCCATAAGTAAATCAACCATCTCATTTCTATTAATCCATTCTGAAAATTTCCTCACACTGCTTGTTATTCAATTCCTGCACATTCAGCTCCTCCCAAAATTCCACCAAAGTCTCAGTTGACAGGTGTCGTATACCGCTGAAAATACCCATTGAAAACCTGAGGAAAGTTCTTTGAGCAAAACGTGTATAGAATACTTCCCTCCCCAACCATCTTCTTTACTCCAAATTTTTGTGTCCCAAACAACTAGTATACCCCCTGCTGCTCCCATTGCATCCAAGGCTTCCCATTCTTTCATCTGCCCCCCACCATATTGAATTTACCATCCCCTATTCTATCCCTTCCAACTTCATTTCCTGAAAAACCGAGATTTGCACTGTATACCTTTTACAAAAATCTTTCATCTGGCCATGCTTCTGTGGAAACCCCAACCCCCTAATGTTCCAACTCATGATTTTCACTGGATACTTGCTGATCCCATAATACGCCATTCAGTGCTTCCCAATTCCGGATTGCTCTCATCCTCCTTAAGTGTGACCATTGCTGTCATATCACTGATATGCATAAAATTAGACTCGTCTGATTGAATTGGTTGTCTTCCTCTTTCTTCGATGAATTCAAATAATGCTACGTAATCCTCTAGTCTATCGATGACAGTGACCCCAACCAGCCGGGCAATTTCCACTGCAAAAGTCTTAATTTGCTTACCTCGTGCCATAGAAACTTTTCGATTCTGCGGGAATGATATGTCACAAACGGCATCAGCCCTTTTACTTATCTGCGTGCCCGCCATAATTGATTCTGCTGTAATCGCCTGGCACTCAATCACCAGTTGGGTCAGCGATTGTGATTCCCTTGTTTCTATTAAACTGTGGCCTAAAGTCCAATTTATTCATCTAGATTGATGCTTGATTTATTGCTGACCCTATACATTCCAGAGCTTCCTGATTTTCATCCCCGTCCTTTGACTCTGTTTCATTATCGAAATCGTTGTATGCCACTAATTGCAAAAGGATCTTGCTGTCTTTCCGTTGGGAAACTCTGAGGTTGCTCCCCTGATTGCGTCAACTCTATCCTCGAATTCTTTTCGTTCTGGAACGTTTACAGATGTTTCAAGATGTAGTAACAGGCTATCAGATCATCTGCATTTGACTTTAGGAAAGAGTTGGAAGGCTCAGAGATGATCCCCGATCTCTACGGTTGAAGGGCCCGTGTCAAAACTTCATCCGCTGTTTTTTCTCCCTGTGCATGTGTACCTTCGACGACTGGAAGCAGAGAAGGCTCCCCCTCGGCTTGCTTTAGTTTCTTTCCATGGCACGTGTGTGTAGCCCAGGAGATTGTGTGGAGGAACCATTTAAAGTCGCACATGAAAAATCCTTTGCACTTGATCGAGAGAGGATTTCTTCTGACGAGAATATCGACTCTCGCAATATTTCCTCTCTTTAGCATTTAATTTCATGGCAGAGGAGAAGCCAGTTGTTGTTGCTTTTTCAAATCCCGTCTCCTCATCATTAATACAATGAGGAGATATCGTCTCTCTCTCTCTCTCTCCCTCCCTCCCTCCCATGTGTCTCGATACCCGAGTGGGGATTTGGAAAACCTTTTTGAGGGCTAATCGGAAGCCGACACGACTTCCTTTTTTCTTCCCATGCTCCAAAGGAGCACTTTTTCAGTGCTCCAGCCTTGCTGATCCGCTCAATCGCCATTATTGCATTCTTGAGACCTGCTTCCTCAGTTAACATTTGCTCTAGTTCTTGGAAAACCCTTAATGGCCTTGTAATCTCAACCCGCAATGTTATCGATTCTGGAAAAGGTTTGATTCTCTTTTTCCTGATGCGCATTTTGGTGAGACGTAGCTCATCGCTGTTATCTGTTCGGGGTTCCATGGCTATTACCTCTTCAATGCAAGCTTCGATGATATAGGACAACATGATCTGTCCTAGATGTGCGGAATTAGAATTTAAGATAAAACACAAAATAAACAATCAATTTTCAGCGTGGTTATTCATCATAAATAAGAATTATCTGAAAGAAAACTCATCAATGATCATGGCCATCCATTACAATCATGTAGTACTAAAGATTCAAATATGAAAAGTGGATCCTACGAAAGATAGGATTTTCATGTCTCACAAGGGTCAATTCAACCATCCAACGTGATGATCTAATCATTTAACAAACTGTTAGATTAAATAGGATTACCAGTTGGGGACGTTTGAATAGATCCAATAAGTAGGAAATTCACAAATAGAATTTCAGATTTTTGCAAATAAACTAAATGGAAGAAGATTAGAATGATTAACCAGAGAAGGAAAGTAGGAGTAGCTGGAGGAAGAGGAAGGTCTCACACCCGACTGTGGAAAAACTCAGTAGCTTTATTCTTTTCTCCAAAAAATCCCCCCCAATGTTTAAGGCTTAACTTCCTTTAAATAGAACTTGCAAATAAAATGAAAATACCAAAACACCCATAGTTACTTAAATTAGAAACAACCTAAACAGGGAACTAACAAAAATAGAAATTTCTTAAGACTAGAATTTTCCAAAAATCACGAAATTAACTAAATAAAAATATCCAAAAATAGAAATTTCTGAAAATAGAAACATCTAAAAATAGAAATTTCTGCAATGAGAAATTAACATAAGACTAAACTAAAAAATAAAAAATAAAAAATAAAAAATGCAATAAGCTTCTCTTGATCTTCAATCTCATCCTATCCATAGTGATGCTTGTGGGGCCCGCTTCCATCAACGATAAACTTTAAACGGTTGGATGTCCTCATCATCCAATCTCCTTGAAGATTTCATCAATCCAGAATTCCATCGGGATGTTCTAGATCTAATACCAATGTTCTTCCCATCCAAACAAAGACCACTTATTCCATTTGGGAATCTTACTCACTATTTCAATTCGAACAAACTTACACATGGTTAGGATGATATCTGCATTGTTTTTGCAATTGAGGGAGACTAGAAACACATTCCTGTAGTTTCTTCACCACTGGATTTTCTTCGTCTAAGCCTTTAGAATTCTGAGATAAGCATTCCACGAAAGCATCCTCTTTGAGGCTTGGTTTAACCGAGACATGAAAACAAAATTCAAAAGTCTTCATTGAATCTTCCAAGACCTTATGTATATGCACTTCCGGGCCCTCCTCTGTGCTCTCCCTGCATACCCACTTTTCCTCCAGAGACTCCCCATCTGTCAACATCCCTCAGTCCTTGGTTTTGTGAATTCTTCACCACCTGTTTATAAGATTTCCCAGGTACCACCAACCGGTTGAGAGTCCTGAACTGGACCCCTATTTCACTGGAATTGTCGGCCTTGAGCTGTCTCTGATTTTTGTTCCTTGCTCCACATTTTCTCTTCCCTGTTTTTTTGTTCTAGGCCATACCGCACCATACCGCACCTTCTGGACGCTTAGGGCCCATTTGGATACCACCAAATAAGTTACTTTTTTCTACTTACAGCAGTAGATAAGTAACTTATTTCAGATAAGTAAGTTTGGTTTATGATTAGTTATAAGTAACTTTTCTACTTAAAAGTACTTAATCACTTCCGTTAATTTTTTTAGCTTTTGTACTTTTCATAAATTGTTGAAGAGAGGCATAGGAGAGACGAAAGAGAGGAGAAGCTGATAAGTATGTTGTTCACCAAACATTCTTATCTTCTTAATAAGTAGAAGCTGAGATAAGCTACTTGTGGCATGAGTAACTTATCTTAGGCAACTTACAATTCAAGCAACCCCTTAGTTTGATGCTGTCAAAGCTTTTTCCATTTAGCATCTGGACTGCCTTTTGAACCTCTTGCTCCAAACTCATTCGGACGAACGTGAAACCCCAAAGGGTGGAGGAATTCTTCTCCCGGAATCACCACCTCCTTGACTATCCCCGCCTGTCCGAAGACCCTTTCGATCGGTTGCCACCCTACCGGAAAGTTCTCGACGAAGAGAATTGGATACTCTGCTAACCCCGACGGGCCTCTCCTTCCACTATGCCTTTGTTCCACCCTTCTCTTACTTGCTACCTCCCAAATTCCCTGTCTTCCTGTTCCAAAACTCCGGCCTGGGCATCGCTGGCTGGAACCTTTATCTCTAATTGTCTCTCGCCATTTATCCATTTACCTTTATCTCTAATCACAAATTATTATTAGTTTCTATGAATAACACTTAAAATAATAATAATAATAATAATAATAGAGAACCCCAGCAAAAGAACAAAAAAGGCAAAAAGTGCAACAATGCTGTGCTCTTTCATGGTACCGTTAATGAAAAATGAACTAAATATAGAATTTAGAGGACACCCTTATGCATGCAGACAGGCCTAAGGGCTAGGAGCAAGATATGTTTCCCCTGACAAAAGAAATTCACCTAAAAAAGAATTGAGAAAGTGTGGAGAATATGTTTGGATTTCTCACTTAAAAGTGTCCAACATGCTGTACTTTTCAATGACTTCACTAGTATATACTGTCCGAACCAATTTTGAAGTGTTGTGTTGTTCAGAGTGTCCAAGTGTGGGCCGGCAGAAACCCAAAGAGTAGAAGCGTCCGGGTAACATGGATTGGTGGAATCCTTGAAATCTGTGAGACTGGAGTATCATAACTTTTTGACCAACCTGCAACTCATAAATGGTTAAGGAGAAAATGAGGCAGATGCCCCTCGACCAATGGAAAGTAGTCCAAAGCTCAAAGACTTCCAAGTCTGGAAGATTTTGGGGCATCTCTTATCCGTGGTGGGGTGGGCTCCACTAGCATGGATTCTGTGCATCAGAAGATTCAAGGTTTGCCAATGCAGAGGTCCCTATGATTCCTCTTCCAGATGAATCCTACTTGTCAGAAAATGCATGAATCAATACCCAAACTTGGCCTGGAACTGGATATGAAACTAAATTGTAGGTAACACAAGCAAGGTTCTAAAAGAACATTTTGGCAGCTGTTATAATAGGGATATAATGGTCACTCCCTGATGTGTTATGTAAACAAACAATAGCTGTTAAACAATGGCCGTTGTCTTGAAGACTGGCTGATATTTTGAAAACAAGATCCATCATCCCGCCGCCACCCCCCCCCTGTTTTTTTTTATTATTATTATTTAAACCATGATGGTGCTAGTCCTCAGTGAAAAAAAAAAGAAAAAAAATCTTTTATTTGTCACAGTCCAATGCTTTCCATCCTTGCATTAATCTTATTACTATTTTTTCCTCCCTGATTCATCAAGCTACCACTGTTATATAACTGTAACACCAGTCCACCGTTTATGGGGTCATAACACCATTTTAAAACCCTGCCTCAAAGTACTAAGACCGCTTCTATTGTCTTTATTTGTTTGACGTCTCCAAGATCAGATTGTTATAAATGGACTAGAAATTGTTGTTTGATGTTAGAATATGGTTGATTAGGCTACATCTTAGTGTTTTATTTCTTTAAGTTGGTTTTTACATTTTTTGTTGGTTATCCACTAATAGGATGATTTGATCTAGCCCTTTTATAGGGTATATTTAGAAGCGCTATCAAATTTAATTGCAATTAGTAGTGTGATCAAGTGGAAAGAACAAAATGGATTTCTTTAGCATTCAAATCATAGGTCCAGGTCTGAATTTGAACTACATCTTAGTGTTTTATTTCCTTAAGTTGGTTTTTACATTTTTTGTTGGTTATCCACTAATAGGATGATTTGATCTAGCCCTGTTATAGGGTATATTTAGAAGCGCTATCAAATTTAATTGCAATTAGTGGTGTGATAAAGTGGAAAGAACAAAATGGATTTCTTTAGCATTCAAATCATAGGTCCAGGTCTGAATTTGAACTACATATTGAAAGAAGCGGTTGAAATTTGAGGATACTTTCTTGTCATGAATGCTCGGGCACCTCTACTCACTTCTCCAACCATCGTCATTAATGAGTCAGCGCTTCTATTATTTATCGTAACAGCTGTTTTTATCCCCAAATTTCTGTTAATCCCTTCGGCTTGTTGAAATGTTTCCAACCGTTTCCCCACAAGCCCATTGATCTCTGGTGGGGAGAATTACCCAATCAGGAGGGAGGGGGGGACGCGGTGGTGGAGAATCAAGGAGCCTTTGGCCCTTTGGGGCAAGGTAATCATGAGGAATCCAATGGTGGTTGCTTCCATATGTTACCACCTTTGCAGTTTAGTTTGGAGGTTCAGAAGGCTTGCAAAATGGGGAGGCACATTGATGATCTGAATGAGACTCTTGTTAGAAAATTTGGTCATGAAATTGAGAAGGGTGTTCTCTCATTGTCGGTAAGGTTGTAGAACCTTTTTTTTTAAAGATCCTCAGATCGATGCTCTCCTAAAGGATTTATTTCAAGGCATGTGCTCTCTGTTTGAAAAGAGGGGAAAAGGTTGTTGATTATGAGATGAAATCCTTGGTGAAATTGTCGGGACACATAAACTCAGTTGTCACCATTATTGCATACCGCCCATCCTTCTCGTCACTTCTGATAGGTCTCTATCAAGAAGCAATTCCTGCAGATCCGAGCTCTTGGTCAGGTGTGCCATATTGGTATTGGTGGGCATAATGGTACCCACAAATATCGGTATGCATAGGTTAGTGGTTTTTTTTTTTTATTTATTGTGTGTGTGTGTGTGTGTGTGTGTGCATGTGTATTGTAAAAAAATATGAAAAAAATCCCAATTATTTAGAGGATTCTAAATATGTATGTGTGTGTGTAATGCGTATATTAATCATGTTTATGATGACGTAACAGTTTACTTTTTGGTGAGAATGCTGTCTCGTCCTGTCTGATGATTTTATGAACTTGATAGCCTTGGATTGACAGCAAAGCTCCTATATTTAATTTCCTAAATAGCAATGTTGTCATAATTGTTATAATATCATAAATTCTAAGGTTTTTTAAAATTTTCATAAAACATGTCATAAAAAAATAAAATTTGAATATAAATTAAAAGAAACACATCAATCATCCGTTTTGTCATGAATATGCAAAAAAAAAAAAAAAGTATGATGCATCATTGATTCATTGTCAATGTGTTGTACTTGTATATCATCATGTCATAAGCAAGTTAAAAAAATTACTCCTTTTTCCATCCCATGTACATGTAAATTTTCTATATGATTCAAAAAATAACATTTTCCCCATCCCATGTACATGTAAATTTTCTATATGATTCAAAAAGCAACATTTTTCCATCTCCAATGCTAAAACAGCAGCAACATGGCAAGTCGGCAACACACAAGTGACAAGCCTACGTATTGAGAAAGAAAAAAAACTATTTAGGCCCCACACAAACATAGAAGCTTATAAATGATTTTAAAAATGAGAAAACTATTGAAAATTTCAAATACATGAGAATTTTCTAGAGAAGTTACAAAATTTTCTAAAACCAACAAAATCCTTTCCTATTCAATTAGGGCCTGTTTGTTCCCCAATCACCCACTTTAACATAAAGAAAATGAGTAATGATTACAAATTTCTTTACACAACATCTGCATTTGACCGCTGATTCCTGTGTTTGTTTTATCATTAGTAAAATCGTAATGGTGCCATTCTTACAGTACTTTAATGTCTAATCATCACCAAAATATACTAATGTCTATATTTGAATTCAAGATTTTCACAGTAATTATATGAAAAAGTGCAATGATTACAAATAACTTATCTCCTAAATACATTTGCATTTGACCGACCATTCCTATGTTTGGTTTGGTAATGGTAAAATCATAATTATGACACGTTTCCTTTACATTGACTGAGGAAATTGGCAAAATAAACAAGCCCATGAGTGCAATGTCACCACTTCAATCTTGGACTGGATGGACACTTTCTAGACTAAAATTTAGGGGAATGCTGTTTTGAGGACGTTTCGAGTGTTTGGAAAGTAGAGTTCCAGACATGAGTAGCAAATAGGTCTTGTGGTTCTCTCTGTTGTGGAGTGATGTTTCCTTTGCTGCATTTGTTTGTGATTGTTTTGGTGGCTGTTTTGCCTCAAAGCTTGAGTGACAAGAGAGGTCACTTGTTTGGGCTGGTTATTGTATTTTTCTTCTACTCTTTCAATAAATTTTGTCACTAAAAAAAAGGAGAAAAAAACACCATTATAGTAATTTATGGTACTCATAATGTTGCAGGAGCTGATTCGGCGATGTTTGACATATAACCAAGCAGATAGACCGGATGTTCTAACCATTGCGCAAGATCCATATCTTTCATACACCAAGAGATGAGGGATGTGAGCAAAGCTGAGGATCCATGAAACAAGCACAGAATTACTGGATTTCCTTTGTCATCACCAGGTGAAAAGATATACCCACATGAATGTTGTAAATTTTGTAAAGCTTTTGTTTCTTTGGTCATTGTATTTCTGCTTGCTTAATTCTTACTTTGCTAAGAAGTGTAGCTTCCTTTTTTTTCTTTTTCTTTTTCTTTTCCTTTTTTCTTTTTTATTCTTATAACGACAGATGAAGCTTTTTTCCTTTTATATTTTGCCAATGAAATTGAGTTTACATGGTTAGCTACGTTCATTCTCAGTTATAGTTCTGATTTCAAAAGAGGAGCTACAGAAATATATGATCTTTTCAAGGGCAAAATTTGAAACAGCAAATATTATGTCAAAATTAAAAAAAATAAAAAAAGAAAGAAGAAGACAAAACGGCTGGCTGGTTTTGATGCAAAAAAAAGACAAAATGCAGAGATTATATTATAAGCCTGCAGTTGGAGGGATTTCACATTTCAAGATATGGCTGAATGTAATGTATTGGCAGAACAAAAAATGGCACATGAAAGAAAAGAAAGATGGTTTGAACAGGTGGATGATGGTTTGCACTTGTGGCCCAGCTGATCGATTGTCCAGCCTGATCATTGGGCCAAGGCATGTGCACTCTAGGAACCATTCAATGTACACAGAATTAGAAAGCCTCTAGAAGAACATATTATTAGAGGATTAGATATTAGTATTTAACACAAAAAAAAAAAAGAAAAAAAAAAGAAGAAGTTTGTACGAGTATGTGTGAAAATGCCTTAGAATAACTATTCATAGTGGAAAGAGAATTTACAGGTTACTGGAGAATATTATGGCATGTTTGGGGGCCACTTAAAATTGAGTTTTTCTCCACCCCCTAAAATTGAATGTGAAGGCTTGCTCGTTCATTTGGGCAAGACCCGGGAAGAACAGGCAGGGAGAGAACGAACAACAGAGTCGTAGCTCCCCTCAAAGCAGAGGGAGAGGGTGTGTACAGCTTTGTTGTGAGCTGTATCTTTGCAGAACTGTCCAACTTCATTTGCTCCTACCGGACATCCTAAGGTCACTCTTGCCTAAAAGCTAAAAGGAGAGGATATTAAGACGAGTTTGGCACATGGAGTCAAATTTAATCAGTTTGGATCGAGCCACTATATCAATTATAGCGCATACACATTATACGTGATAGAAAGCAAACCAATGTGTCAACATTTTTCGCACATTTGGCGGGACTAACAATTACCAAGCTGTCATAAATATTTATTATGCACCAGTTGTGCGAAACCATCATGTCAGAATTTTTGGTATACTTGGCGGTACAAGATAAAATATTTGGCTGTCATCAATATTCCTTTTGCACCAACTGTGCAAAAAGGGCACTATTGACACCAATATACTTGCCGGTCTAGCAATATCTTGGAATCATTAATTGAAGAGGTGGTTGTAATACTTTAACAACCGTTGTTATAGGTGCCCGAGCAATGAAATCTACTGCCTAGTCCAATGCTTACTCCTACAAATCCAACACAACAACCAATCAATCCAAATCTATCAATTTATATTTTATCTCAGTTTATCCTTTGAGTAATGGTAAGAGTAATGGTAATCCAGTAGCAACAATTCTTAACTATAATATTTTGTTGTAATCCAAATCTATACTCACGCACTGACCCATCTTTGGAGGAAGAATCTCACCCTCCAATTATTGCCTGATCATTATTAAATTCTGCAAGTGGTTGAATAAGAGATCGATCTTTTTAGAATCCGGTCATATACGTTCATATTTGACATGTCTGCTTATTTTAGCGCTTGGGGTCGAAGTTGATTAAATCGAGGTGTTATATCGATTTTAGCATGCCCAAGCACACTACACGTGATAGAATGCAAACCAAGTGGTAAAAAATAATAATAATAATAAAATTTGATCCCATATTATGATACAACAACTGTATCTGATCATTTCATTTTTTACCCAGTGTTGTAGCATGCAAAGCTAGGCATAAAAGAGCTTCAATTAATAATCTTTTGAACTGTGGTATGATAGAGCCATCAATATCTTCGGGCCCCGCTTGATTTTATACATTTGGGAGTGGGGAATTCGGCTTGGACAATCTGCCATTTGGACCCCACTTTGGATGGATCAGGGTTCCAAATCACCGTTTATATGATCCTGGCCATCTAATTGCTGGCCACACAATGATTGGTAGAAAACAAATGGTTGACGGCTGACATTCTGTAAGAAGAATGAAAGACTGCGGACCTTTCCCACTTAAAAAAATGAGTGCATCTGATTTTAGTGACCACCATTACCTATCAGAGACTGTAGGTGATACCATTTCATGTATAATGTTCCAAATCCAAATCCGAGGTAGTATGGAAAAGGCTCAAAATGGCTGCTAAAAAAACTCATCTGAGTCTTTGAGTTGATCTGACCTAGCTGTACATCCGAGTCTTTGAGTTTTCAGGTTTCTCAACTGAATCCAGCTGTTACACAGATTTCAATCTTTACTCCTGCATAATGTTTGGCTGAAAGACTGGTTCCATCATAACGCCACTGATTCTCTATCATATCAGTGCCGATTGAGCCATTGGATTTTCCTCAAGACAAGTGAGTTCTGCGGTTGGTCTTCCGTGTCATCATTTTGCACCATTAAAGTCTGAGAGTTTCAACACCCGGTCAAGGGTTCGAGTATCCATAGGTGATGAAAGCCCACCACGGAGTGAGTGTGTGGGGGTGTGTTAAAAATAAAAAAATAAAAAAATAAAAAAAAAAAAGAATAAGAAAATAGGTAGCCCTGTATCAGTATTTTAGAGTAAACTGTGGGGCCCACCGTGATGTATGCCTATTATCCATGCCATCCATCTGTTTAGGAAGATCATTTTAGAGTATGATCCTAAAATTGAAGTATATCCAAAGCTCAAGTGGAACACACTACAGAATACAGTGGGGATAATGACGTCCACCGTTGAAGCCTTCCTTGGGCCAACAGTGATTTTTATTTATCATTTAACCTATTCATAACGTCACACGGTCATGGATGAAGAGAATACACAAATATCAGCTTGATCCAAAACATCTGTGATCCCCAGGAACTTTTCAACCCTAGCCGTCCAATTCACTCTGTTCCCTGTGGTGTGGTTCACTTGAGCTTTGGATATACTTCAATTTGGGGCTCATGCCCTAAAATGATCTGGCAAAAAGGATGGACGGCCTGTCTAAGACACATACATCACGGTGGGCCCATGAAGTTTACTCGGTGCAATCCGCTTCTGTATTTTAATGGTTGGTCCACTCAGGTGGGCCACACATGTAAATTTCACTACAGATTACTCTATACTCTGGTGTCCAATAATCATTTTTGAGCCATTAAACCATGTTCATCAAAGGATATGTAGTAATGATGATCATCAGTTTTAGAATAATGGTTAACATCTTAACCATTTAGGTGGGGTTGGATCTTTTCTGCTCCCCACAAAGGATGGCCCACTGTAGCACGGAGCCCCACTAATTAGTTGTTTGCATCCATACATTCCAGAGAGGTAGTTACAAGGGCCAACATTAGCTGGAGACACCCAAATTATGGGGTATTTTGGACCGTTGATTCGTCACCGATGGCCGGCAAGTTTGGATTATTAGTAAGCAGGTACTAACTTCTCATGTTTCCGAGGAGCAAGACAATAGATAGGATTGATGATGGAGCAGGCTCCACCCTTCTTGTAGTTTGGATTCCCTGACTGTGGAATCCTCAACTGCTATGAGTTGGAAATGGTGATGGGCTATTTTCCCGAAGCATTGATGATGTTAACTTATGCTGGAGGATATTAGGGACGTCCCATCGTGAGCAAGCGGCTAGATTTAACTTTGAACCCTCGAACTGAATTTATAGTATAGGTAGTCAAAAGCTTATGAAATAAGCAAGCATTGGCTAGAAAATCGATGCTGTTGTGAAAAATACACACACACACACGTGTGTATTAAAAGAATTTTGTTTGAAAAAAACTTCGGCTTGGTGTTTTGGTGTCCTGGGAATAGTGTCGTATTAAAAGGAGAAAAGAAAATATTGTGTTTATATATCGGGTATGGAGTACCTTATTATTTGCTGGGTTGATCCGTAGAGTATCAGGATTTGCTTCGCACTAGAACACCCATGCACGGGCATAGAATCAAAATCAGTGCGAGGGCATGGGTATGTAAGGTAGTGTGGCCGTATAGGCGCTGGTGGCACACCCCGTGTGTCTTTTATTGAGGCTGAAAATTAGTCGTTTGAGAGAGGTTTAACTGCACATGTAGCATTAAATCAGACCATGCAAAAATTGTTGCATGTGGCTAGCCCAATAATTATAAAACGGCTAGCCAGTGAGTCTAAATGGTTAGCATACAACAGCCGGTTGTTTCACATGCATAATGGTCAAAAACAGCCAATAATGGCTAGTTTCTCACCAACGGCCATAAAACGGTCATATTGAGTTATGGCCCTGGATTAAAACCGCCAGCAACCTTGGCCTATATAAATAGTGCCTGGGTGGTTCATCGGACCATCACCAACAACATGAATCACTCTCACATACAACCCAACAAGAAGATTAAGATCAAGCCGGTCAGGTTCAATACAAACCTTAGCCAGCAATCCTCAAGAAATAGACCAAAGAAGTGGTGTCTAAACCAGCAAAAAAAAATTCTACTTTCCTCTCTGATATGAGATTTTATTTCATTTATCTACTATAAAAAAAATTGTGTACATAGAGTTCCATTTGTGCTTATTCGTGTTTGCTAAATGTAGAACCACATATAGGCTTGTCGTATCCTAGAAGCTATTTTCCTACAACCTATCAACATTCTCAATCACTTTGATAAGAGACGAATAACGCTTTAAGGACATCGTGATCATACGTTCTTCGACCTATCCTTATTTTTCTAATTTTTTTATTAATTTTTACAAAATTTATAAATCTGTAATTTACAATAACAATTTAAAAGCGTTATTCCAACTGAAACCGAATGTGTATTTTCCATCAAGCTGATGAATCGGGATTTGATTCGTCTCAATCGGTTCGACGGAACCAATTTTAAAAGGTGATAAGACAAGATAAAGTTTCTCTTTACGGCCTTAAAGATCTACTGCATCTTAAATTCAAATTTGCAGTCGCTGCCTGAAGCAACCGACGATTATACACTTGAGCAGATTGTTGCTCGCAACGAACGAGCTAAAGATGAACTCCTATGCCGTGGTCACATACTGAACACGCTCTCCAAATGACTGTATGATCTGTACATATAAATGTTGTTTGCAAAAGAAATTTGAACCGCTCTAGAGTTCAAATACAAGGATGAAGAAGAAGGTATCAAAAAATTACTAATAGTCAGGTACTTCGACTATAACATGGTAGATAATAAATTGCTTGTTCACAACCTCAAGTATAGGGTTGCGCTATAATAATAATTAAGTGAGATCGAGGTCGAACCCACAAGGACTTAACTTGTATGTATTCTGAAATAAGCAAGAACTATAACTAAAATAAAAATGTAAACTAAAATCTAGAATAAGAGAAATTAATTGTGAACAAACTATCAATATGAAAATGAATACTAGAGCGTCAATGATCCACTTGTAGTCATTAAGATGCTACCTTACTTGATCCAACAAACATAGCTGGAATTGAAGTCCTATCCTATACAGTTGGATGATAGAGCAGTTAAACCAAATAGGAATTTTTCATCGAATTAGTTTCCATATGAATCGCTAATATGATGATCTGAGGGAATTCAATCATCCATCATATCCAGGAGAATCGTGCATCACGAATTTTACAAATCTCACAATTACAAAACAAGATAAGAAGATATCAAAAGCTTTCCGAGCATTTATTGAAATTGAAGTCACAATAAACAACAGAAAACTGAAAATATTCCTTCATTCAAACTATAAATCAATAGAAGTTCAATATAAACATGAATCAAAGTAAGATAATCATTTAAACAAACTTTCACCTCTTCGCTCTCGCTGAGAGATTAGCTAACCAAAGACATGATTGAAACAAAAACTCTTAAAGAAAACATAAAAACTAACTACAATAAGAAGATTAGGGAAGAATGAATGACTCTTTGAAGTTCTTCAGAAGCCACAGTGGCATTTATTTTGACTAACAAAATGACACACGACTCTTCATTTCTATACCACATAATTATATTAGTTAGTTTCTTTATAATATAAAAAAATAATAAGTAAAGAATGGTTGAGATAGGTAAGAAAAGACAAAAATGGCATGTAAGACCCGTATTCTAGTCCGTACCGTTTCATAGGCTTCCGCAGTCCTTCCAGTCGAATTCCGGCAACCCTCGACCTGTATCCAATGTTTGCGCGCGAACCTAAGCCGAGTCCTGTATACCGAAGTCGGCTCGACCTGAAATTTGTGCCTTAGTGACCGCGCCGTCGCCTTTGTTCTAACGCCATACTCGCACACCGAACTGATACCCAGGCTAAGAGATGTGGGTCAGCATTCATTCCGAAGAAATGTCACGCGTTGTGAATTTCGAGGGAATCTCTACAACATGTCCCATCAAATCAAGTCAAGTACACCACTTTACCTCAATGCCTCCTCACCCTACAACAAGTACAAATGACTACTCCCTCTTTTTCCACAGGTCAACCTATCTCTCCCCTACCCATCCCTCTTTTACAAAATTTCAAACCAAACCTTACCTATCCTTACAACCACCACTCCATCCATCCCTTCATCCATTATTTTTATCTTTCTTCCTCATTTTCTCAAAACACTCTCCCAAGCAACAAAAATTCCACATGTCCAAGCCTCCCTAAACTCTTCCAAAACAACAAGTGTGGCCCACTTTTCCATTCTCTCATATCTCATCCCCACCATCAAAACTCCATCATCCACCGTTAAAAGTTGAACATAGGAGCTAAGGAGGTTAATGGATCAAGGAGGAGTGCAAGAGGTGGGTGATTCATCGTTGATTCTTATTTTAGGGCCCACTTGTTGGTAGGACTCATTTTGATGTATGTGATGTAACCATGAGGGGCCCATAGTGGCGGGGTCCTCTGTGTGTGTTTGTGTGTGTGTGTGTGTGTGTGTGTGTGTGTGTGTGTGTGTGATGATATTGATGAAGGGGTGTGTGACCCATCTAGTGTGTGTGTGTCCCACCATTGAGCATATATTTTATCCATGCCATTCACCTTCATGGGACCCACCTGACGGATGTGTTGGATTTACACTGTCCAGCCCATTAGCGGGCCTGGATGGAAGGAGAAAACACAAATATCATGTTGATCTAAACAGGTGGGCCACGTCCATGTGAGAGCCACTATGATGCCCGTGTTTATCCATGCCGTCCAGCGTCCCTGGACGGTGGACGTGAAGGTGGCTAACATGGAGTGCGTGTACTGACATGGCTGTGTACTAACAAGCTAACAAAAAAAATAAAAATATAAAGTATAATATATATATATGTTTGAGCTTTTAGGATAGGTTGCTCATGCAGGCCCCACCTTGATGTAGGAATTAAATCCACGCCGTCCATCTTATTTCCCAAGTCATGTTAGGCGTTGAGCCGAAAAATGAGGCTAATCCGACTATTTGGCGGGCCATGGCTTAGGAAATAATGTTTTCTACCGTTAAAACTCACTTGATGTTTCTACACACCAAAATACCTTGAATATTGGGCTTGTTTAGTTCATCATGAGCCATAGAATCCAACCAGTGGAGTGGATCCAGCTAATGTGGGCCCCACCTAGGAAATTCCATAAGAAAACTCATTAGATAGAAAAAAAAAAAAAAACAAAACTAACAGCAGCAGCACCACTGTGATGTGTTTGAACATCAACACCGTGCGTTTAATTGGTCCCCCTTCCACATGTGGGCCACCCCAAAAATCGGCCGTGTAAAAACTCGGGTGGCCCACGTCACAGGAAACAATTGGATTGAACGTCTGCCATTGAAATCCTCTTGGGTGTCATTGGAGTTTTAGATCATTATAAAATTTGTTTTCCCTCTTCATCAGGGTCCGTGTGACCTTGTCAATGGCTTGGATGGTAGACAAACATTATGGTGGGACCCACTGATGTATGTATTGTATCCCATACCGTCCCAGGGTGGGACGACTGGTGTACCTCACTCTAGCTATATAACTGCTGTAGTGGCGTCACCAAGCTCTGTGGCCCCACCTGCTTCATCCATGTCGTTCATTCATGGGACCCACCATGATGCATGTCTTGTATCCGAACCGTCCAACCATTTTGAAAGCCCGTCTTAAGGCTTGAGACTAAGAATGAGATAGATCTATAGTTCAAGTAAACCCCACCATTTAACAATAGTGGGAACAGTGACATTCACCGTTCAAAACTTCTTAAGGGCCACAGTAGTTCCGACCAAGCTGATGTTTTTGCTTTCACTTCATCTGTCTCCATGAAAATTTTTAAATAGGTCGGATCCCAAAACTATACATAACAATGGACCCTATAGGATTTTTAATGGTGGAAATCATTGTCGCCACTGTTATTTAAAGTGTGGTCCAATTGATCTTTTGATATGGTTCATATATATAAGGCCATATGATTAGGCCGTCTTGATGTATTTGTAGTCGTCCGTTGAAGCCCACCTTGGTATATATATAAGGCCCATGTGATTAGGCCCATCTTGATGTATTTTTAGCCCGTTGTTGAGGCCCACTTTAATATATATAAGGCCCATGTGATTAGGCCCATCTTGATGCATTTGTAGCCCATTGTTGAGGCTCACTTTGATATACATGAGGCCCATGTGATGAGGTCCATTTGAGGTATTTGGAGCCCTTGGGTCGAGGCCCAACGAGACGTACATAAGGTTCATTGCAATATACGATTCCACCGTGGTTTATGTAATGATGTTTATGGCGAGCTATGCCTTGGGAGCAATGATGGTTTTACGTCCACATTGTACGATGATGTTGGTTAAATGTCCGCATTGTCACTCTCCCTAGGGCCCATTGTTAGGCCCATTCTTGTAGTGTGTAAGCCGTCTAGGCCCATCTTTGTTATTTACCACATAACATGTTAAGTATAGTTTCATGATCCATGCTCATACGCATCATATGTATGCTTGATATGAGGAGTGACTGATCATAGCATATGCCTTCGGACAGATTGTTTATGGGCTCCCTGATAGGCAGAGTTGCCCTTTATGAGCGCGTGGTACGCGCAAGATTATTGCATGACTGGTAGTGTGACTCATGCACTTTGTATTTGTGTGATTGTGATTTCTATATGCCTTAATAACATCAGGGTCATAGCCTCCACAGCTACATCGTGGATGGCAGGATCGGACACCGAAAATCTTATTACTAAGCATCGAGGCACCATAAATGTCCTTGGGTGAAATCTCTAAATTCGATGGTACCAGAGGATAACTCTAACGTCGAGACCGAGTGAATATATGAGTGCACGAGGGCCAAATACCAGGACGCCGCATCTCCCACTGTGTCGTGGTCGGTTGAAAAGGGGTGTGACCTTACTCGCCCGAGGGTGGGGGGCATTACTAGGCTGAGTTTGACCAGCTCGTAAATGGGTCCGCTATCGACGTGCCGGATAGGTATTAGCAGACTATTGGCTAGGCGGATAGTGAGGTTTCTTACACTCACTTGGACTGTACGGCTGGGAGAGGGGCAGTGCTATTTGGAGTGTACTAAATCTTGGTGATTATCCAGAATGAGAACTGTACTGATATTTAATAAGTTGTATGTGAATTTGGATGAAGATTGGTATGCTTGAGTTGCATCATGCATCGCATGGTCTTGATATGGCTGATAACATTCATATCTTGCAGCGCATAGCCTTGGTATGGCTGCTTGCATTCATGTACTCATCTGCATGATTTCGCATTACTCTGACCTTGCATTCTGAGCACACTCATATTGCGCACACGCTTATACTACCCTCTAAACTTTTTATAAGCTTATGCGTGATTGATGCATGTAGGTGACGCCAGGATACAGCCATAACCTCGTTGCAGTTGGAGTGTGCAGTCGAGTTTCTGGAGTTTCTGTTATTTTCATTATCTTGTATTTCCCTTCCATACGCATTGTACTCGAAGTTTTTTATCATAGTGGATTTTGTGATAGTGTCCTTGTGGTTATTGTTCGTGGGTTATGCTTATGGTTATGCTCCTACTGAATCAAAATCATGTTTAAAATCCTCCTTGTAGAATCCCAAGATCGAAATTTGGTGTTTGGGTGCAAGGAGCAGAGAATGGGGTACTACGGAGGCTGTCAGCGCCAGATTCGGCAATCGAAAATTTTGTGAGCTCGATTTCCGAGTTCGGGGCGTGACATAGCACTTTGCCCGATTTCATAGATTTAAAATTATTTTACAAGGCCAAAAAAATGAAAATCAAAAGAAGAAAAAAGAAGCGATTATCTCTAATACCTTCACTCGCTTAGCCGCTTGTTTGACAAGAGTCGCTTGAGTCTTCAGGACTACACGTTTGGCCTAACCGACCAATGGTGTTTTGTCTTAGACGAAGTCAACCAATGTGTTGATTTCACTCTTCTGTTCTCCACAGGTCTTTTCTATCTCTTCACGATGTATCCTCAAAGCCTCTAATTGCTCTTTTGATGTTGTGACCTAGGCAAAAAGATAAGCCATTTTCACTTCAAATTATTTGAGTTAGGTGTATGCGGTAGAGAATATTTCCCTTGCGACATTAACCTCTATTACTTTAAGATTTGCGGCCGAATTCTCTGCTTGAATCTTCTTGATCATGGCATTGATCTCTTGATACTCTTGCACAAAGTCCAAGAACTCATGAAATGTATGTACTTTGACCAAGATGGTTTCATCCAAGCCAGAAAATACTTGACAATATTGGATGAGAGATGCACATCTTTCGGCTGATCTAGTGGAAATAATTTTTACAACTCCTGATTATACGAGAGGTCATAGTTCATCTTTGAATTGTTAAAGTTCTAGGGAAGGCAATGGAGATTTGACTACAACAATATTACTAATAAGAGATTGGCCGAGAGAAAAGAGTGCACTTTCAACAAGAGGCACCTTAGTGGGCTCTGAAGAAGATGTCGTAACTATCTCTGTCTGCATAAGTATAAGAGTAGATGATGGCTCTGAAGAGGTGAAGACTCTGGATATGGTGAAAGTGGTAGAGTTCATCATAGGAACATCACTGGCTACTTAACGATCGGAAGGTGGTTCTGGCAGATTAGCTGCCTGAGTTGGTTTTTCTTCTTCATTGTCCACAATTACTAGACACCTGACAGCTTCCTTGGAAGTAGGTCATTTAGCAAGAGCTGTAGATGGTATAGAGTGACTAGCTGATGTAGGAGTGGAGTGAGCAGACATGCCTTGTTGAGGATTTTACGATGATGGTGTTAATGACTTATCATTTTCTTGGTCAAGAATAGCTGATGGAGCCTCATAATAGAAGGAAATATGAAAAGGTTCCAGTGGTTGGGTAGTTTCCATGTCTTCAGGGACATTCCTTCATGTCGAGGTGAGTTGCCTTTAGTTACTTCGAAATTAGAGCCATTGAGTTCCACCATAGGATCTACAAATTTACCTGTAACAACAGAGATGACAGTTTCTTTTAGCTATTAAGGATGAGAGATGGTTACAGGGACAACTTTTGCTTCAACAGTTGTAACTTCTTTCATCACTGCACCAGATAAGAAGATATTAGAAGAGGTAAAGAATAAGTGATAAGTAGAAAATAAAAAAATATATATCCACAAAAGTCAGAATGAATAACGAAGGTGGAATATCGGTTGATCACTGACTAAATTTTGTTTGGATGATTAATAGCCACTGGAAAAGGACAAGCAAAAAGAGGAAATATATGATGGAATTGGTGTATAAAGTTTGAGATAATAATCAAAGAATGATGAAATTTTTTAAACTTTTCTTATCTTTCTTACATTTACTCTAAGCTCGATTGAATGTAGCTTCCCTGTGCCTCTTATGAACCTACTTCATTTCCCAAGCATATTTGGAAGGAGGTATTCCCGATCAAAATTTCGTTTTATAAAGTTTTTGGAAGGTAGAGACAAACTTGGCTATAAGAGAAATACCTGAGGTTTTCCTAATAACACAATTTGCCCAAGACGTTATTGCAGAACTTTTTAGTAAAGCTGGAGTAGTAGGAGTTGTAGGAGCGCGACTTGGCAAAGGTTTGAGGTCTAAAATTCTCTTAATAACTAAGGAGTTGTAACAGTGGGAACAAGTTAAGTAGGTTATTCCTTCTTGGGAAGACTAGAAGCTGAGATTTTCTAGTACTTATGATAGGGAGATGTCGGATCAACCACTCGTATTGTTGCTGACAGAGAGGTGGCCGGGGTAGCTATTGTTCTCTGTGAACGTGTCATTCTCTAACTTGAAAAAACATATGGTTTCAGTTTAAATTTCTGTTTATTTCTTTTGGTCATTGGTTTCTTCTTCTCGACCACAAGTTTCTCTTTCCCAATCGTAAGAGAGAAGAGTCAGGCAACAATGAGGTCAGTAAGATCAATGATCAATTTATTATAGTAATTCTGCCACCAATCATAAAAGGTAATTATTTGGTAGGGACGACTTTGGAAGACATGCAGTTCAAAGGTGACATAAATCATTTAAAAATTATTATGAAGGGTGTGATAGATGTCAACCAACTATACGATCGAACGTTAATGAGGTTGATTGGTAGTTCTATGAGTGAAAGGGTAAGGGATGCATTGAGTTAAAACAAATTGATGGGTAAGAAGACTGGGATAGTATTGTTTGAATCCTACCTTTGCAGTGACACTAGTCTCCACAGTGCCATCATAAGGGATATCTCTGTAAAGGAGATAGCTTTGCTAGGACCATTCTTTGTTCTCAGCAGTGATGTTGTCAGCCATCTCAAAGTTCTTTTTGGTGAACCAAGCTGCGTCCATGTCTTTATTTTAGAAGGGAGAGAAAGAACAGTTGGATTGATTGGCACGGAGGGAAAAGAAAAGTTCATACACTCTACAAACGTGCATGTAATCCTGAAATACAAGATATTATGCTAACCTTAAGAAGAATGAAGACCAAAAAGAGTAGTGGGATTGTGGACAAAAGAATGAAAGTACTCGCAAAGCCACAGAGGTCATCTACTATGGTAAAAACATTTTGTTTTGCTTTATACATGCCGCGATACAGATGGTTTTGCACAAACAGAGTGAGAGCTAGTTGTCGTCTTTAAGCTACCAGGACTAGATAAACATATTATTTTGTGATTTGAGCGACATTCATGCATAACAAATAATAACATATGCACATCAATAGGAACATTGTATGTTCCTGGTCATTGACTTTAGCTTGATTCTAATTATGAGTAAGTGTGAAAATGGAATACACTCTTCCATTTTCTCTGGAAGATTGAAGTAGTAATCGTCATCTTGAGCAAAACTTAGAAAGACTGCACCATCAAAAGGAAGATGATCGGTGAAAGCACATATGTACATAATTGTTGGACTCATGGGACCACATCCAAAATGAAATGTGTTAGTCGATCGGCTCCAATGGTTGAAGAAGAAATAAGGAGGGATGTGTATGATGGATATTAAAAAAGAGAGCTTGATGCATTCATATATGCCGGCTTGTTTCTATGTGTCATTGTGTTGTTGAACTACACGGTTGTACTATTCTACTCATCCTTTCATTGGTCTTAGTTAAGATATTGGATTTTTTAAGGATGGATTGTAGCAAAAGTTTTTCTCTTGGACAGATTGGAAAAAATGATCTATTATCAGAATCTCTTGATGAGTGGTTTTGAGGTGGAAAGTCGGTCCAAGCGAAAGGAATAATCTTTGATTGATAAGAATATTGAAGATGATATCTTCTATGATCTTAGGATAAGATTGTCAAGTTCTCTGATGAAATTTTCTTGATGAAAGATAGAAAGTGCATAGGATGAAAAAACAGTCATAATAATGGTAGAAGTTTCAAAGGAAAAAGAAGATGGTGAAAGAGCAAGAAGTGTAGAAAATCAAAACTGATTCGAAATTGCATACATATCAGTTAGGGACTTGCACATTAATAAACGGATAATTATGACTCCTTGTAGGATTCGATTGTATGGCACATGTCACAATAATAGTCGTGGGAAAAGTAGAACAATCATTTGAGTTTTCATCTCGCTGAGTAGAATCAATAGGGAGTTAATATATAAAAGGAATAACCGATCATATTTATTACATTGAATAATGGGCCACTATCATCTTCACCTTTTTTTTTGCCGGGGGGGAAAGGGGGTGTATTTGTTACCGTTCTTAAAAGAGTCAATCAGGAAAGGACATGTGTCAATGCACAAGAAGTATACAACACGTAAAAGATCTGCTAGGATATTTAAAGCATTTTTTTATGGAATTATAGTTGACATTGTTTGGGTGATACAAGTCATCTATAAATGAAACGTGGTCGAGAAACCTTAAGAGTAAACGTGGTTGAGAAAAAAGCGGTGCTGAGTCAGTTATTTTAATAGGTGTCCAAGAAGAGTCAGGAAAGTCAGAGTGGTGCTGAAGCAGTTGTTGTAATCGGCTGCATATGAGAAGAAACATCTAGATGGCTAATTCAAGATGATCTATAAATGGCAAAGGAGTTCAACGAAGCAAAATGCATCGTATCAACCCGATCAAAGCAATCTATCTATCAATTATCTTTTATGTTCCTTAGCATAATATATCTTTTACGTTATTTAGCGTAACCAATAGTTTAATCTTACATCAGAAGTGGTAGTAATCCAATAGCTATAATCTTTACATGTAATCCAAGTCTACGCTCATACGCTTGGTGATTTCCATTAAAATACAATCAATTTTTTCAAAAAGGTGCTTTGCAATTACTCCCCACGGCCGACTGCAAGTGTTTTTCTTTTTGTTTGCTTTTGTATATGAAAGTCCTTTCGTATAGAAGGTAAGGTGTAACCCATTCTTGGAGGATGAACCCTATCCTCCGATAATCGCCCGATCATTTTAAACAATATCCTATGAGTGACTGAATAGGCGACCCGTTCTTCTCAAATCTCGGTTATGTATAGTCAATTTCGACATATCTACTTATTTTAACACTTGAGGTCAAAGTTGTTTGGTTGGAATTAAGCCGCATAGTTAGTTCTAGCACACCTGCACACATCACACATGATCGAATTTTAAAAATTGAGGGCAACAATTTCATTACTTAAAAAGAAGCTCAGCATTGGAAATATCTAAGTTCATGATCTTCCAAATTTAACAGATGACAATATTAGTCAAGCCAAACAGGAATCAGTTTTGGACTGCCGCATGCTCAAAAAAGAAAATGTAGATATGACAAAAGTCTTGGTCGAGTGGGTCGAAGTGGCAATTAAAGATGCCACATGGGAATTGTGATTGGAGCTCTCTCATTCATTTCCAAATTTTCAACTTTGAGGCTAATGTTGTTCGTATGGGGAGTGGGATGATGGGATTCTATAAGATTACACAAGAAACTATTGCCGCAATAAGTATAATTTATTTTCCTATTTTAATAAAAAATTTCTAATTTTTGTTTTAGGTAATTTAAGTGAATTACGACCTTAGAACGAAGCCTATAAGGCCTCGTGATTGTAATAAAAGAACAATGAAAAATCTAAGTTTCTTTTCTCCTTTTCTCCTCTCTGCTCTCCTTTTTTTTTTTTTTTTTTTTTTCCTTTTTGTTTTTTTTTTTTATATAAAAAAACTCTTATTTTTCTCTGTTTTGACCACCATTAAACCTGCAAGCTGCATAACCCCAAATAAAAAGGTCAGAGCCCCTAGAGGATATTAGTAAGTCGTGGTCTACCCACTATAGGACAACTTTCTATTATAACAGATCTTATGTGTAGCTTCAAATAAAAAGTTCAGAGATGGCGGCCCCTCGAGGATATTGTTAGCCGCGCTCCACCCTTTACAGGACAAGTTATCAATGGTCTGGATTGCAGAACCATGTGCCCCACTTAGTACCAGAACGTAAAATCCGGGTATACAGAGCCATTGGTCTCACCTGATTAATGGGCTTGATGAAATATACACACCTGTGCCCAATATTCCCATGCTCATTATTCCATGTGGTGTGGCCCATCTGATATGTGGGTCTAGCTGATTTTTTATTTTTATTTTTATTATTTAGGAACTAACATCTAAGTACGGAAACTGATAGAGGGAGTGGACTTCGGAAATGGATTGGCTACTCCCCTGCCACTAACCAATGGATAGTGGCTGGTGTTCTGTGGGCCCCACCATGATGTATATATTTTATCCATGTTGTCCATCTATTTTCTTATATAATTTTATGGTATGAGCCCAAAAATGAGGTATATCCCAATCTCAAATAGACCACATTCCAGGAAACAGTGTTGATTGAATGTTAACCGTTAAAAACTTTTTGGGGGCATAAAAGTTTTGGATCAAGCTGATCTTTGTTTTTTCCCTTCATCTAAGTTTGTATGACCTAATCAACAGATTGGACTAATCAACAGACTAGATGTCAAATAAAAGTACAGTGGGCCTTAGGATTTTAATGGTGGATATCCAATCACTATTTTTTCCTTTAGTACGGTCCACCGGAGATTTATATCCCTCTAATTTTTGGGATAAAGCCCTAAAATGATCTGTAAAAATGGATGAATGGCATGGATAAAATACATACATCATGGTGGGGCCATAGAGCACCGACCACTAGCCACCGAGCTAGTGGCAGGGGGAGTAGCTAATTCGTTTCCGTGGACATCACATTTAAACCATGGTAGGCCTGCAGAGGAAATCGGATTGCATACTGAGTTACTCAGTATGCTCTTATGGTACGGACTAAACTCGGTAGGGCCCACCTTAAATGTATGTGGTCTATCCACGCCCCATCTGTTTTTCCATCTATGAGGGATGGGATGGATTTTAAGGTAATGATGGTGGTGTCAGTGGATTGGTTTGGATCAAGGGGATTGCCCGAGACAAGCTCACCGAGTCTGTTTGGCACGTTTGGCATATCCCGATATTACTGCTGTCATGGTGTTTGGATGTGCCATGGGATTTAACGAATCCACTGGGTTATGATACTCTGCCCATTTGGATGATCAGGGACAGGGAAGCCAAGATTGAAAGCAGAAATTGTTGCCAACATGGTTCGCTGGACGATCACGACTTGCATGCACATACAGTCATTACACGTATGGGTATACTAAAACAGCTATTCAACCGTGGAGTGACATAATTGGCCGTCTCCATCTGATGTGGCACATCTATATTGATTAGGATTGTTGCCCTGATGGGCCACTATGTAGATGGTCCCGATAGCCCAGGAGTGGACATTGTTGACTAGATCTGCAACAATTTTCCACGAAACCTGCAACAATTTAAAAATTCATACAGACAGCCATCAACCCTGTGGGGCCCACCACAGTTGGGAGACGAAAAATATATTGTTAGTGGGAATGGCACCACATTTCTGCCACGTGGCATATCTGACAGCACCTAACGACTGTTGCACATCTTTTTGCCGATCAGTGCAGTCCATTGTTTGGACAGACTAGAGCACCACATGAATGTCGAGTACTAGAACAGGGACATAGCTAGTTACAACATCTCGGGTAGATGCATGGCATAGACCCTAGCTAGTTACAACATTATAGGGATCACCTTGGATTAACACCCCAAATTGAATCACCCAAACCAACTCATGTGCAAGTCCACATATCCAGTGGACCAATGGCCCACACCAACTGTCTAATCATCAGATTTATATCACAATCAAGTGAAGCACACATAGTAGTGTAACACCTACGAATTGAATATACTCATGTCATGAAATCATTCACCATAAACAAGCAGTTCAAAGTAAGTACTCTCCCGTACACAACCAGTAATATTTATAATTTAAAAGTAATATATAAAGCAAAAAAAAAAAAACAATCAGAATGACAATCATCAGTGCCAAGAATCCCTCTCCTGCTGAAGGGGTGATATCATCAGTGGACGTGGCCCTACAAACCATGGCCCAGGTCATCTGTTAGATAGACGAAGTTAATGAATGATGGATATCAACCTCGTCCACTGATGTGGCTAGATATCCCGAAGTAGATCCCCGTCCATGTCCCATCGGTGCACTGGTAAGACCAAAAAAACTATCTCAACATGCCGTAGCTTCCTTCAAATTCTTGAATGCTCGATGTCAGCCTCCGCTGTACCCCTCGACTTTGAGTCGCGCATCATCTCATGTTAGATAAATGTCTAGCCGATGCCGAACAATGACAACATACTATTTTTCTTTGGCCATCTGCAAAGACATGCCCATTATTGGTATGTATACTAACATATTTCAAATCAAATGCATTTAAAAATTATGAGGTATATCCACAGAACAAAAAAGAGATTATCTTTGATTAGACGTAATGAAAAAGTTGTGAGTACGTACCATTCGACCATTCGAAGTGTGTGGTCCTATCTATAAAAATATGCATATAAAAAGCATTTAATCGACATGAAATTAAGATATTACATAAGTAAAAGTCATCCTAGGAGTAATCTAGGGCCAATGGATAACACTGTGTACCAAATATGAGTAATCCGAAAAAAATGAAACCAGAAAAAGAGTGACAAGAAGTTATTACATGTCCAGAAATTCAGCAAAAGAAATAAAGTCTACTGTAGTAAATTTTGTCCCACCCCAAATATTATCCAAAATGTAATGTAAATTTCAAAGTTTCGAAACTCTTTCAATCCACTGCCATCAACTAGAAGCACCATCATCATTACCCTTCAAATCAGATAGAGCTTTTTTCAGCCAATCAACATGACGTTCCAACCGTAAAGCAACAAAAAAGGATGCAAGCTTCTCATCCATATTCAAGAGCTGACCGACCTCAATAAACTCAGAGTTGGTTAGCCCCTGGATCTCTTCAAGTACGTCTAATACCCTACTTGTTCGGTTGACCTCCTTCCCAAGTCCTAAGTTTTTCATAGCCTCTGCTACAGTTGTGAGAGACATGCATAGGACATCGCAAGGACAAGCAGGTCGCATCCTTTTTGTTGTTGCACGCCCACCACGACTACTATCGAATTCGGTTCTATGACTGGAAGTGCTCTGAAACGGCCTACCTCAGAGATTGGGCGAGAAATTGGGAGAGAGAGAGAGATCAGGCCAAGTCGGGATTGGGCGTTGGTTCGTTCGAAGAGATCGGGAGAGAGAGAAAGAGAGATAAAGACTGGTGGTCCGGTGGAGTGCTGGCTGGGCGGGCGTGTGGGTAGCGATTGGGTGGGTTAGTAGAGAGAAAAAGAAGAAAGGGAAAGGTACGGCCGATCGGGTAGCTAGGGTTTATTTTATTTTTAAAAAACTTAAATTTAGTATATATATTATATATAATATATTTAATATAAATATAATATATAATATTAAAAATTTTATATTTATTAATCTAGTCGAGTAGAGCTCAAGTTCAAGCTTCGAGTCGAGTCGAGTTGAAATGTCTCATGCTCGAACCCAACTCAAGCTTCACAAAAATAGCTTGACTCAGCCCGAATCGGCCATTCAAAGTGAGTCAATCCGAATTAACTCGAGTCGAGTCAAGCGAGTTCTTGGAGCTAGCTCGACAGTCCTTAATATCCTAGGTATATATGCCTATATGGCGCTTGGGTAATAGTTGTTTGGGAGCGGCAAATTCAATTTCTAGCAAGCGCACATATTACGTCACTAAATTTAAAAAGCAACAGCAATACTGTACTTTCGGGGCCATATGTATGCTTAAACGGTGGTCAGTAATTTTATACTGTTTCCTTACGCATGGGACACTTCAGCTTTGGATTCACCTAATTTTTGGTTTAATATAATTGAAATGATATGCGAAAAAACAGCCATACGGGGTGGATTTTTCAGAAACACCGTGGTGCCTTATGTAGCATCCCAGCACGGTAACTTTGCCAAAGTCTTTGGCAAGAATCCCCGTCCATTTTTACCATCCGGTTCCATTGGTGTTTCAAAATTGGAAATCAGATTGCGTAATGAGTTACTCAAGTACGTTTTTATCGCACTGAGTAAATGTAGTCTACTTCCAGATAATTTAATGGGTTGAGCCCAAAACCGAAGCATATTTAAAGATTAAGTGGATCATACCACATGAAATAGTGGGAATAATGATTTCCACCATTGAAACCTTTCTAAGCCTCATAGTGATGTTTATTTGTCATCCAACCTGTTCATAAGATCATATAAATATGGATTAAGGGAAAACATAAAAATAAACTTGATCCAAGACTTTTGTGATCCCAAGTTCAACAGTAGATGTTCAATTCACACTGTTTCCTGTGGTGTGGTTTATTTGAGCGTTGGATATAGTTTGATTCTATTATGAAGAAGTAAAATTATCCAATAAAATGGATGGATGGAGTGGATAAATTACATAAATCATGGTGAACATCACAGAGTTTAGTCAGTACGTAACCGTACTGAGTTACTCAGTACCCATCCGTTTCGGCAAAACTGATGGGGTCTCTAGGGCCTGCACAACTTTCGACAACAGGGGCACATGAATATCGGACGCAGATTTCCTGCGAAAGCTTTCGCAGGAAGCTCCTGCGCAAGAATGCTCTGTGGGGCCCACCACCTTGTTTTTGAGAAATGTACTCCGTTCATCCGTTTGGTGAGATCATTTTAGTAAAATCGACTAAAAATGAAGTGGATCCAAAACTAAAGTGGACCACACGAGAGGGAAAAGTGGGGTAAGAAATACCTACCGTCGAAACATTCCTGGGCTCCATCTTGATGTTTATATGCCATCCAAACCGTTTATAAGGTTATTAACACAAGGATGAAGTGAAAATACAAAAAATTTAGCCTGAAACAGAGCTTTTATGGTCATAAGAATGTTTCAACGGTTCTAACTGAATCTCTATTGTTTCCTCTCGTGTGACCCACTTGAGTTTTGGATCCACTTCATTTTTGGTCGATTTTCCTAAAATGATCTTACCAAACGGTTGAACGGAGTACATTTCTCAAAAACATGGTAGTGAGCCCCACAGAGCATTCTTGAACTTCCTGCGAAAGGCTTTCGCATGAAATGCATGAAATTCGCGTCCGGAATATCTATGTAATCGGGGCTACCCGCTTCCTAACCCATCGTCTTCGGGATGGGACTGTGTCCTACCCCCGCCTGGACGCGGAGAAAGACGGACTTGATGTGTTACATTCTAATTGGCTGATTATGTAGGGCCCACAACTGAGGAAGTTAACGACGCAATACACGCCGTCAGGCCTTGTGCAACTCAACCTGGATGCGGATTGCGTCCTACCCCCGCCCGGACGATAATCTGTCCGGGTAGGGCTCTGTGGGGTCCACCGTAATGTAATTATTTTATCCGCACCATTACTATTTTTTATATTATCATTTTAATGGATGAATCAAAAATTGAGTTAGTTCCAGGGCTTAAGTGGACCACAAAGTGGGGATTGAACATCCACCATTAAAAACTTCTTGGGAGTTGAAGAAGTGCCAGATAAAGCTGAAATTTGTGTTTTTACTTCATCCAAGTCTGCATGACCTTATCACTGCAGCTTCCTTTGATGTGGCCCACTGGAGCTTTGTATGTGCTTCAATTTTTGGTTCGTACCTTAAAAGGATCATATGAAAACGATTAACAGTGTGGATAAAATAATTACTTAACAGTGGGCCCCACAGAGCCTTGCCCGGACGGATTACCGGGGGTAGGACGCAATCCGCTCCTCGACCCCGATTAAAAAAAAAAAAAAAAAAAAAAACCCAAAAATCCCTTCCAAAAATACGTACGGCTCTCTCTCTCTCTCTCTCTCTCTCGATTTCCTTACCTCCTCCTCAGATTTCTCTCCTTTCTCTCTCGGATCTCTCTTTCCTTCCCTCCCTGCATCTCTCTTTCCCTTCCATCTTAGATTTCTCGCGCCTTCGCTTTGCTTCTCTCCGAGAAACGCCGCATCGAATCATCCCAGAGAAACTCCGCACCGAATCGTTTCTATCACTCTGCAGCAACTTTCAAGAGGTAATATACAATGTTTTTGAAATCAGAAGATTTAAGATTTGTAATTTTTGCAATTTTAGGGATTTTAAAATTTGGGGGTTTAGGGATTTAACTACTCATATGGTTTTGGAAAATTCTCTTTGGTGAAAATCTGTTTTTTTTTAAGAAAAAAATGGTTAGAATATATAGGAGTGACGGAAAGAGAGATTCGAGGGAGAAAGGGAGAGAAAGGGAGGGTAAACAAGTACCACTCTATTACTATATTCTATTTGAGGTGCGTTTGGATGCTCACTTCAACTGAATTGCAATAAATTCTATTCGATACCTAAGAAAATTACTAAAATAGAGGTGGGATGAAATGGGTCTATCCCCACTTGTTCATTTCCACTTTATTGATTTTGCAACACACCGTAATTCAATCCAATTCAATATCCAAACACATAATCAGTGAAGTCCCACCATTTTTGCATGCCAACTGTTCGATGAAATGCGTAAGTGTGTCTTAGAAGTTCTATGCAGTTCCGCCCTTACCCTGCATGTGCAAACATATAATGCAATTGAGATTGTTGGTCTGGTGGGCCACAATGTAGATGATTTGTGGCCAAAAGGTCATGGTGATTGGACAACTGCAACCGTCCATTTTGTTGTGAGTTTCACCTCTTATATGTGCTCCATTGTTCCATCCAAACTATCCCTTTTTAAGGCACCGGTCGCCTTGATTTTTGGATATGGCCCATCCCTATGGTGTACCTTGAGTTTGTCAGTCTTGCTCACAGCATGCTAATTTGCATGTATAAATTAACATGTCTGCAAATGCCTTCCCGAGCATCACGACATGCATGTATCACTGTAGAATCCCTCATTGTGGATTATCGATCTTTTGTTCATTGGTAATGCTTGGCCTACTTATTAGTTTGATGTGATGCTTGATTTAATTGTTTAAGAACCGAAATGTGATGCCTACTCATGGGATTAGACTTTTGTGCCATGTGTGTGAGATTTTGGCGGTTCATTAGGTGGCCCACCGCATGTGTATGTACTATGGCCTAGAAATCAGGCTGGTCCATTCATATACAAGAATTGGTGGAAATTAACAAGGGATGGGTTGTCCATTTCTACTTTTGTAGGTTCTGGATTATCTATTTATGAAGAACAAACTCGCTTGACGGCATAAAATCAGATAGGTGGCACCAATATCTAAGGGAAATGGATGACTAAAAGGAATTGACATTGTTTAGCATTTGATGTACAAGTGTGGTCCATCTAACAACCGGTCCAGACTGATTTTCAGGTCACGGCATATACACCGTTTCTTTGATATCATGAATGACCTGAATCTCATTCATGCATGCCATATCGCAGCATGTTAGGAGTGCGTAGTTGGGCTCCTTCAAGAGATTGCACCATTTTCTATTGTTGGAAGTTGGAACATCTTCTACGATGTTTTTTCATGAGCTTATGAAGTATCATAAATGCAATCTTTGGGTTTTCAGTTGAACGATCCAATCATTGATATTATAGGGCCCACTGTAGATACCATGTGCTGAAAATAGGCTGTTTCGCTCCTTAATGGGGAACAAAAGGTGCACAATAGGGTAATACAGATATCTAGACATCCATTTGTTTTGAAAATAGGACCACCTGAGGTGTGAAACGGCTTCACTTTCGGGGAGAAACTCTCCATCTGATTGATGGGTATTCCCAACCTAAGTTTTGTAATGCTGGTGCCATGGAATGGTTATGTTTTACAATGAAGCAGTCTTGATTTATTGCAATTCCAACATGCATGTGGATGGCCCATGGTACAAAAATCGCCCCAATCAGAGAATCCTAGCTATCCGATTAAACACATTTTCTCTATGAATGTGGACTTCAACTCATTTTTATTTCACTGTCCATTTGTGGTCTGCACATTAGATAAGATTGCTTGTTCATTGTGTTTTCTGTACCATGGGTGATCCTTGGTAGTGCCCGCAGATGGACTGTCTAGATTTTGTTGAACCTTCAGTCAAGACCTGTTCATCATGCAAGTTGGCATGATGGCATCGGAATCTTTTGGTGTACAACTATTATATTTGAGCATTTAAACAATTTGAACTTGGATGCGGATGGATCTATCTGCAGGTAGAAACTTCATTTCTGAAAATGCATATGAAGATGTCATTAGTCATATGAAGGATTCATCACCTAAATTATTAGCATACAAGCGTCAACTATGGCATATTGTCTCAATTTAACAAATTGTAACCCTTTTGGTTGTATCCAAACAGGTAAGTTCACAACACAGAAATCCCAATTAGAGGATTGGAAAAAATGGATATAACTGATGATGTATCCGATTACAGAAAGAAAAAGATTGAGAAAGATGGACAAGTGAAGGAACAAAAGAAAGTGAAAAAGATGCGTAGGGATGGCAAGGGAAATAGGAAGTCCAAAGGCATGGAATCAGTTCCTGAAGAAAGTCCGGACAACGGATTGGATAGCGGTGGAAAATCAATTGGAGAATATAGAGTGGCTGCAAATGATAATGCTGGTGATGGAGCTCCGGGTAAGAAAAAGAAGAAGGGAATTGCAAAACATGATGCTGATGATGGAGCTGCGAGTAAGAAAAAGAGGAAGAGAGATGTGGAAGATAATGTTGGTGATGGAGTGTCGAGCAAGAAAAACAGGAAGAGAGATGCGGAAACTAATGCTGATCATGGAGTTTCGAGTAAGAAAAAGAGGAAGAAAAATGCTGATGATTCCAAAAAATCTCGAATAGGTAAACAATCAAGGAGAGTAAGCTTTTCAGATAAAGTGGAGGTATTTCCACTGCCCAAGGACGCGAGACGTGGGAAGGAAACTAGTGAAGAAGGTTTGGTGCAAGGTAAACGGTTCACGCCAAAGGAGGATAAAATGGTCAAAGAAGCTGTTTTGAACTACATAAAGGTCAGTTCCGTGAAAGCTTGTTTGGCTTTCAAAGTTGTTTATCTTCACTTAAGCTCTAGCATTTAGATGGATATCCTTGTGAGTATCGTATTTTCTAACAATCAATTTTTAGTTTCTTGGTAAGGATTGTGCTACAGATGTTGGTTCTGCAAGAACTGTAGAAATAAGCAAAGGTTCCTTGCAGTGTTTGAAATATTAGTATTGCGTTACGTATCGCACCTTCGGGATACAGATATGTATCGGTTATCGCATGGGATATATCGGTTGTATCGTGTAATGTATCGTTGTTGTTGGAAACATGGGGAAATTGGTTGATTTTTTCAATGAAACTTCAGTGATTGTTAAAAAACTCATCAACACAGTTATAAATTAAAACATTACAAAAAAAAATAAAATAAGTGCATATGATAGGTTTTCTTTGTATGGGGTCCTAATCTATGCGTTGTCTAACTGAATTGATGCAAGTATATTCAAAGTTCATTCATATAATTTATAAATATAAGAAGTGTGAAAACATAAGCAATACATTCAAAAGCAAAAGAAGAATCATTAGATTAGGTTACATACATGTTTGATTTTATGTTTGGACACAAGGATTACAACTGATTTGCGAGCAAGTGGGAAATTTTGATTTTTTCAACTTTCCATAACTCGGCCCATCTCCTCCAAATCTCAAGATTGAAGCTCCAAATTCATGCTTTTTCATGCAAAACATGAAAAACCATGTATTTGTAACAATTTGATGTTGATTTAACATGATTTACAGAAAAAAAGGGGTCGAAAATCGAAAATTCTCACCGAATCAAACATGTGGGATATATCGCACTACTTGCGAGTGATGCAAGACATGAAATTAAATATGACATGTAAGATTTCAAGCTTTAGATCATACTAATTTTAAACAATTACAAAATTCCATGTCCCACATACGATCAAACATTCAACAAGGGGAATCTACGGGGGTCCAAGCCTAGGGCTGGATCAAATAAAATTATAAACCAAACAATGCCTAAAGGAGTGTAAGACTCATCCATTCTTGCAAATGATTGTTCCCCAATTCAAGAGATTCACCATGTTTCAATTCGGGGAAAAATCTAGGGTTTGCAAATTTGGGAATACTTGGGATTTGGGATTATCTAGGGTTAAGGCCTTGGATTTCAGGCGAGAGAGGAGAGAAATTGAGGAAAGATAAGACCTGAGGTGATCCACGCGTGTGGACAGCAACCAGGCCCGGGCGCACGTGCGTGATTCCTTGTCTGCATGTATTTGGGGCCCACAAAATCGGAAAACGATTCCTAGGGTAGGATTGGCCAGGGGAGGCCCACTTCCATACTAAATTTTGTGTCGATCCGATACCCGGTTTGTGCGCGGTGCATGGCCCATGATTGCAGGCCCACTTGTAACCCAAAATCCACCTGAATTGAAGGGTTCCATTGGCTGGTGGAAATGCTCTTCCAACGCACCAGTGAACCCTTCCCTGGCTGGCAGGAAAAGTATGTCCTGCTGCTAGGTACCTGAATTGTTGGTTTGTTTGGGGTCTCTTGCTGGTGGAAACTGTTCCCTGCTAGCCAGTGTACCTCCTCTATTTTACATGTTTTAAATATTTTGGGTTTTAGGCGGGAAAATGATTCTATTTGTTGTGATTCTGTTCTTGGTTGTTACATGGTTGTATTAGTGTAGTTAGGAAGGTTCAGGGGTCTAATCACCTTGACTAATTGGAGGAGTTGAGATTAGGTGGGGATTTGTTGTAAGAGCCCTTTAAATATTCTATTGCTGGAAATTGTAATTAGTTCTATTGCTTGAGAGCCTATTTCCTCTTGCTATTGGAAGGTGTTTGGCTTGCCAGATTGCAATCTAAACACTGAGAGCCCCTGATTTCCCTTCTTCCTCTCTTCTATTTGTTTTGGAATTTATTTGTGTTTTTGTTGAAATTGTGAGGTCTGGGTTAAATCAATACGTCTACCCTGAGTTGTCTACTTTCACATGCAATTACCTGATGCATCACTTTCTTTTTCCTAGGTACATGACCTGGGAGAAAATGGTTTGGATATGGTTCTGAACATTCGTCATCATCCAAAACTTAAAGGTTGTTTTAAGGAAATTGGTAAGCACCATTGCTGGTATACAATTTAAGATGATCCTTATTCAAGTTTGAGGCACAGTTTCTTTCCTGTTTTCTTAGCAGAGAGCTGATTACCTACAACCGGTTGTAGGTTAATTTCACCTACGAGCCCTTTTCACAAGCACTTTTGTGGGTAAAAGTGGAAAAAAAATATATATTCTGAAGGCATAAAAAAATGTTGTTGTACCACACTTCTGGTTATAGGTGACCGTGTATCTTTTTCATATGGAGTTTAGCAATAAAAACTTTTCATCAACTCCACTACATGAAAATTTTGAGCTTTACATGTTGTGCTCTTTTTTTTTTTGTTTTTGTTTTTATATATAATCCTGATATGTGCTCAGCAAGATACTTGTTAAGGCAGCTGCTGCTTGTTTATTTCCTTATTGTATTGGATGGGACAATGCAGTCTATGACTATTCTTGGAATGGAATTCTTTGGGATTTGGTCCTTTGCCTTTTGTAGGGCAGTTACTCATGCCAACTCTACGTGGAGTCATCTCTCTCTCTCTCTCTCTCTCCAACTATTATCTGAATAGTGGACTAGGCAAAAGATGCATATCTTGTCGTATGTGTTTGGAGTGCTCTTGTCCTATAACTATAGTTATTTACACGGACTACTTCATTTGGACTATTGTCATCTCTTTTGTAGGAAATTTGCTCCCCTAATTGTATATTGGAGTTGGCTCTTGTAGCATGATCCAATCAATTTCATTGTGCTTCTGAGATTTTCTTTCTTTCTTTCTTTTTTCTTTTTTTTTTTTTTTGAGAAAAAATGTCAAAGGACTCATAGGTCTATTTTACATAAGTAACCTTATAGATGAGTTCATATGGCATTTGCCTTAAAATTCTTAAGGATTTTATTAAATTGAACTTTTATTATAAATTAAGGTCTTTCAGAAGGAAATGACAAAAGTGCCCCTAAAGGTGTATGTTCTCATGAATGCAATTTCCTTCAATAAGTGTTATAGGGAGCCCCTGCACAAAGAGCTCTGTGGGGCCCATCGTGATGTTTGTGTGACATCCACCTCGTCCATCAGTCGAGACATCTTATGTCAAGACATAAGCCAAAAATTAGGCAGATTCAAAACTCTAAGTGGGCCACGCCATAGGAAAAGTGGGAAGGGGGCAACCACTGTTGAAATCTTCTTGGGCTCACTGTGATACTTATATGCTATCTAACTTGTTCATAAGGTGAGTCCCACTAAGTGAAGGGAAAACTTAAATACCATCATGATCCAAAATTCGATGGGCCCCAAAAAGTTTTGAACAGTAGGCATCCCTATTCCCACTGTTTCCTGTGGTATGACCCACTTGAGTTCTGGATCTGACTGATTTTTGGGTTCATGTCTTCACATGAGCTGGTGCATGATTGGATGTCATAGAGACACCACAATGGATCCCACAAAGCTCCTTGTTGAACGTCATCACCTTTGTATCTATCCCATTTATCATCTTGTTTGTAGCAAGAATTCAAATAGATACTATGCCCTTCAAAGAGTAAGAGCATGCATGCCGAGATAATTGATCACCTACAGGCAATAATACCACAACTGTAGTGTGGTAACATCTTTCTTGCCAAGGCAGCAGTTCTCGAGGAAATCTGTACCATGAAAATGATATGCCCCACCATGAAGGACACCCTTTTCGAAAATCAGGCTGATCCATGTACTAGGTAGGCCATCCATGTATGTTGAGTCAATCACCAATTTTCCGTTGTTTGCAATGGTGTGGCCTAGAAGTGAAAACACTGGAAGTGATATTTGTGGTGGGCCTACGGCTTTAATGCTTATGATGTCCTATACGAGTGCATTTTAGTGGGAATGATGGTACAGTTCCACAAGTGTGTTATTGTTGTCTGTAGGTATCCCTTTTATTTTACGAGCCCATCTGATGAGCGCATAAGCACAAACACCATTTGCCACCTATGGGGTCAATATAGAGTGATGATACAATGATCAGAACCATCTAAAATGTGGGCCGTAACTTGACAATTGTCTATGTAGAATATCATGCCCATCCAATTACAAGGTGCAATGTAATCAACAATGCAAACTCAGAATGTAAAGCAACAGTTAAAAACAATAATGTCTAGCGGTACCTTTTCTTGTATGGTGTGGCCCCCCTGTGATGTGAAATGGTTTATTTTTTAGAGAATATCATCCCATTTGATGGAGAGCTTAGATCTCACACATGTGCTCTACAGCAGCACATGTACTGTGTGCAGATAGCTCGGCTGGGTTTCATGCTAGATCTTATTAAAGCTTGTTTCCTACGGGTTATTTAAATTCTCAAAAAAAGAAAAAAAAAAGAAAAAGAAGTTAATTGAATCCTTGCAATACATGAGGGATGCTTCTGACATTTCCATGAAAAAGACCATTTGACTTCTTGTTAAAGTTCACCTTCATAAACACCCAATAAATCATAAATGGCGTTGCTTGACTTAAAAAACCCTAGTAGGGTTTTTTAACAGCTCCGCTACCCCCCGCCCAACACACACAATTTTGTTTTATTCCCACCATTTTGCTGTCTTGCTGCCACTAAATTTGCCAACTATCTTCTCTTTTTTGTTCTTCTTTATGATTTTGCGATTCTGTGTTTTAAGTTGATTGTGGATGGCATATCATTATTTACAGTTGGAATGCAGCTCTTGTGCACTTGTCGATGTATTATAACCCATCAAATCATTTTGACTTTTACTGTTATTCCACATGCTTCCAGCATTAAATGAACTGAAATAAATGGTTCCTTAATTTTCCACTATAAGCTTTTTAGCTATTGGGAATCTCTAAGTTCACCCTCCTGTTCATTTATTGTGATCATTGGCAAGTGACACTGATAATACAAGGATCAAGGGTCAGTTGTTTGTTAGGTGGGCAATTTCAGTACTCCTTTTAACTATCCGTTGTTGTTGATTGCAGGTTCTGCCTTACCTTGGAGACCTTATATGAGTGTATATCACCGAGCACATATCTTGTTTGAGGGGGATGGGAATCATAAATGGAGTCCTGAAGAATACGATATTCTCCGAAAGTACTTTGAATCCTTAATTGGTTGCTTGTATTATAACTGTTGAGTTTGGTCTTTCCATCTGCACCCTATAAAAAGGTTGATGTATTTTCATTTAACATGGAAAGTGTTGGTTATCCTTTACTGATTTCTGGTAGATGACAATTCAAATCATAGGCACCATGAAAAACATGGAGCAGACTGGAAACCACTGGCAGTTGCACTTGGCAAACATAGGTTTCACATAAAAGATGCTTGGCGCAGGATAAAATTGACCAGCACTAAAAGAGGTATATCAGACTGTGATTTAATTTTGAAGTATTTGAGTCTGGTTACCGTAGGTGATCCTTTTGTTTTTTGGTCTTTTGTCTTTTGTTTTTGTTTTTTTTTTTCTGGTTATTGATTAATGCATATTTGTTCTTTTCTACTGGTCATGAGATAGGACCTTGGTCTCAAGAGGAATACCAAACCTTGTTTGATCTAGTAAACATGGATTTGTGCATGAAAGCCTTTGAGGAAAAGAAAACTAAGCATGGAATGGTTCGTGAGTTCTTTGGGCTATGCTTTGAATCTCCAATATTTACTGCAAGTGGACTATGATTCTGGAAATACATTTCTCATATTTACAAGATGTATATTTATGGTCATCTACAACTTTGATTACTCTTGCAGTTGACTGTATTTACTGAATGAACAGTTTTCTTTTTGGGCAGTTGCGAGATAACATTGCTTGGGAAGCCATTAGTGAAAAGCTGTCCACTCGGAATAATGTAATTTGCTGCCTGAAGTGGTATGTTTTTAATTTCATTAACATGTTGTTATTAGACTTCGTGTTCTGTTATTTGAAAATTTCTATCATGCAGGCTTTGACACATTTGTGTGATGATGTGCCATGTTTCCTGTTCACTTATACATTAATCCATACGAAGTAGAGTACTTGCGGAAAAAATAATAAATTTGTAATTCACCAGAAAAAAAAGCCCTTGAGTTTGGATCAACTCGCATGAGAAACATATATTTTGGTAGAATGGATAGCCTTTCATTCTGCTATCTATTTGGGCAGCATAGAAAACTGTAACTACATCACATTGGATATAGTTTCTTTGCTTTTTTTTTTTTTCCTAAACCTAAATCAATATCCTCGCATTCAAGTCCTGCCTGAATTGCAACTGATATTGATTTTCATGGAAAAGCATCCTTCTGGACCACCTGTTTATGAATTATGACGCCGCCCAAATATCCTCTATGTATATGGGAATTAGATCTTCGTAGTAGGAATTTGGATTTGAATTTAGGGTGGAGAATTTGCTTTGTGTGCATGCTTGCATGCAGGGTGTTCATATGCATGAATGGAAATTAGGGATATTCCGTTTATTTTTTATTATTAATTTTTTTTTTTTTTTTTTTTTTTTTGTGTGTGTGTGTGTTGTTGGGGGGTTATTCAGTATTCTTTGGAATGCCGAATAGCCCTAAAGCTCCTATAGAATGTAGGCTATTGATTATATGTAATCTCAGCCAATTCTAATTTCCTAATCGAAGGCACTAGCTCTCATTTCCTTAAGTTGTTTTCTAGATGCTGCTATAAGCAATTACCTACTAAGGATGGCAATGGGCCAGCTGGCCAGGTGCCTCAGTCTGGCCCTGTGGAGACAGGGTTTGGGACCCTAAACTTCGCCCAAGGGCTGGCCCAGGCTTGAAATGTCGGTCCATTGTTTGGGCCAGGCTGGGCCAAGGCCAATGATGAACGGCCCGGCCTGGTTACCTGGTTCAATCATCAAGTGAGTCACCTTTATAACATGATATGATTTAAAGACACTTGTGATTGATTCCCATTCAATGTACACGTGTAGTTAAAAAGGATCCTGAGTCATGTTCTTACGATCAATACTATTTATATGATGGGACTCAGTGTGCATGGAAGCGATATCCTAAAAAAATTCTTAAATTTGGACTATTTCAAACCTTTTATCATTCATTCTTTTCCTTAAGGGGCCGGCCTTGTCCCTGCCTGGCCCTGTAGGGCTAGGGCTAGGGCCAAGGCCTTTTTAGCTCGATTAGGGACTTGGGTTGGGCTAGGGCTGGGCTTGGGCCAACCCCAGTCCGGCCCTAGTCCGACCCATTGCAACCCTTATTAGCTTCCCTAAGCGCCAATAATATCCCTTATATACAGTGGCTCTTCCCAAATTTCAAACTCGGCAGAGTTGTTCTCATGTCTTGAAATAAATAGTTGGAAAGTAGTACACAATGACTGTCTCTATATTTTTCGTAGGTTTCTGCTTTGAGATTGAGCACTTTTTGGATGCTTATTGCTGCAAACTCATCAAGACGGTGAACCTGCTCAGTGTCTTGTTGAATAGGGCAACCATGGAGCAAACTTGTTCCTAGAAGTCGCAGTCATTGCCAAACTAAGTGATATTATCCAAGTCGAACTACAAACCCTTCTTCGTTTAGATATGCATCAATTGTAGGAGTAGACCATTTCTTCTTCATCCTCCAGTCATCTTCTTTGAAGTTGCCAATTGTTATGTCAAGGTTTGGGACATTTTCCTGGCGCAACTCTAGTTGCATGAATTTGCCCAATCTAAGGGAAACAGAGGTTCATATTCCAATGGATCAACTAGCTATACCTCACTCTTTTTAGGCTAGCTCTTCTGCTTTCTTTTGATATGTGCTTTTTGGTGCCTCCAAGCTTGTTGTGAGGCGGTGGCGCAGATTGTGGCATTGTGCCAAGTTTAGAAGGTTTGGACTTTCTTTTCATGACCTCCTTTTCATCATCAAGTAGATCGGATGGATCCATATGACTGATTTGTTTAGTAGATGACAACGGACCAACCCTCGCACATAATCACCTTCAAATTCAAAGAAGAATTCAAAATGGTGCTCCTCTGCTTGTGTGATTTCAACTAGGATGGGTTCAAACCCACCAAATTGTATTAAGACATTATTTGTAGTGAACTTACTTCTCATCTTTCTCAAGGACAATGGCCCCTACCTTGATGAGCTCTTGAACCTTGTTCTTAAAGACAACCATCATTGATGTTGTGCCCTAAGGTGTGATGTTAGACACAGTACTAAGGGTAGCAATGGGCCCTGTAGGGCCACAACTTGGACTCTTAATCCTGGCTTGAGGGCTGGGTCGAGGCCTAAAAACTAGGCCCTATGATGGGCTAGCACAGGCCAACTATGAATGCCTTGGCTTAACCCGTTGGCCCAATCCAATCATTAAGCGGGCCACCATTGCAATGGTTTGAAGAAACTTGTTAATTGTTCCCATTTGATGTACATGTATGGTTTAAAGACAAAATTTGGATCCTGGATCCTATTCAATGTCCAAACTGTTTATATGTAGGATGTATTATGGATTTGGGGATATCACAAGAAAAATAATAATCTTAAATTGGCCATATTTTAAACCTGATGTAGGACAGTTAACCACTTGCTTTAAAAGCTCGAACTGGTTGAGAATAGTGAATTAATCCCTTTATCGCATAGCCCAAGCCCCACATCGCATGAGTTAGGACCTCGGTCGAACCCTCCTCATGGGCCTCACATCACATGGGTACTGCCTCACACGAGCCACCCGCCTCTCACGGGCCGCCACCCTGAGTGTGCCCCTGCGTCACACAGGCAACCCCACTCGAGCCCAGTGTGAAAATGCCCCTTCATGAATCACCCCTGGTGAGGAGTCTCGAACGTGAGACCTCTCGCTTTGATATCAATTTGATGCAGGACAATTAACCACTTACTTTAAAAGCTCGAACTGTTAGAGCATGGTGAATTAATCCCCTTATCTCATAGCCCAAGCCCCACATTGCATGGGTTAGGACCTTGGCCAAACCCCCCTCATGGGCCCCACATCACATGAGGCCCGCCTCACACAAGCCACCCGCCTCTCACGTGCCGCCCATTCCGAGTGTGCCCCTGCATCCCAAGCAACCTCACTTGAGCCCGGTGTGAAAATGCCCCTACATTAAAACCTTTGATCACTAGGGCTCGGGGTCAGGACCTTTTAGGCCTGATTAAAGCCAAAGTCAAGCTAGGGCCAGTGCGTAAGAGATTAGGGATAGGCTAGGGCTAGTGCATAAGGGACGGTCTAGGCCAATATGGCCTAGCCCTAGCATTGTCCATTGTCACCCCTACCAGTATTGTGGGAAGAGTTTGTGTCAGTTTGTGGAAGTCTGGAGCCTTAGTTGGAGCCATGTATCAATACTGAGGGACAAATGGTGATCCGAAGCCTTGTTTGGAAGACGCGTGGCCAGCTACGTTGGCTCGATCGGGGGGTGAGAGTGATGTTCGCTGGGTCTTGCCTCCACGTGTCTAGGGAGGAGATCATAGCGAGTCTCTCACCCTTGTGTTGAGGTTGACACGTATGGATCTACTTGTGCCAGTGCCACGTGTGAGGCTCAGTTTAAAACAAAACGTGAGTTTCCATTCGATCTTGGTTTGTGGATCTGCCTGTGAAAGTTGGTGCTGAGTATGGGGAGTGGCCGCAACAAGCTAAAGGTAGTGGTCTGTGTACGTAGGGGGCAATGGTCGGATTCTCTAGTACAGGGTGAAGCTCGTGAGCCTCTGTGGACAGCGTTTCTCATGACGGATGCTCTCTTAGTTGCTACTCGTCTGACTCCAAGAAGGATGAGAGGGCTCTAATGGTGATTCTTTTTCTTTGGAGGTTGAAGAGGAAGGAAGGTGGGGCTTGTGAATGGTGGGGGAACCGGTTAGAAGGCATTAGTCAGATGGAAGCTCTGGATGTTGGCAGCCTTTGAGAGTTCTAGTTGAGTAATCTGATGATAGGCTTTTTCTTTTTGCTCCTGTGCTGATTATCACAACAGGTAAGGAGGGCTTGGATGCCCTTTCGAAAAAAGACAAGGAATGGTATTGCTTTGGGGAGAGTGGGTATTCTGTTGGGGGTTACTTTTGGGTAAAGCAATGACGATGTTCTCGAACTATTTAGATTCGTTAAGGGCTAATTAGAGGCTTCAGGTGGTTCACTAGCTGAAAGCGAAGACTCCAAAGTGGTGTAGGAAACTTTAAAATTTTGAGTGTTGTATCAATTATGAGCTGGGCGCTAAAGCCAGTGGAGCAAAAACCATTTGGGGGTGCAGTCAGGGGTATTGTAGTGGCTTGGAATACAAAGATTTGGGTGCAAGAAACTTGCTGGAGAGGTACCCTTTAATCCAACAACGCAGTCTTCTGAGGCTAATATTCAATCATCAGTGAATTTTGCTAGAGGTAGATGAGGAAGATTGGGGCCCTAAACCTTTCCACTTTTGCCTTTTTGGTTCGAAGTTAAAGGATTTTCAGATTTGATTAAAGTTTGGTGGTAATCTTTAAGGGGGATGACTCTACGTCTTTCTTTTTCGTGTCATTGAATGTGCTCCTTAAAAAATTCATTGAACCTACAAGCAGAAAATGTTAATAGAAATCTGACAGCTACAGCCAAGTGATGCATCAAAGTAATGAGTCATAGATAAACACAATGAAATTAATCACAAATAAACAGTAATAGTATCATGAAGATTGTGAAAATATGTTAAAATATTCCTGCTTTCAACAAAGCAGATCATTACATAAACCAGGCAATCTAAGTACGTTGTCTTGTGTGTGGAAGACTATCATTCCACATTCTCTCAGCTATCTCGTCTCTCTTACGTGTCCAATCATCACGTGCGCGATCCATCAGCTGAGCTAACGCTTGTGCTTCCTCCACCGTAGTTACATCTACTGGGGATGGCAAAACATTCTCTGTATTGTCTCCATTGTCCTCAACTACCTCAGTCAGTCCAACATTAACGCAAACATGGATGAAATTATGAAGGACACAACAAGCTATAACAATTTTCACTTGTTTTATAAACTTGAACTGAGGAGTACGTAGAATAGGAAAGCGGCCTTTTAAAAGCCCAAATGAACGCTCTATGACATTTCACAATTGTGCGTGACGATAATTGAAAAGTTCCTTTTTATTGGCAGACTTCCTTCCAGTACGAAACTCGTTTAGGTGATATCGCACACCTCAATATGGTGCCATAAATCCAGGGGAATGTGCATATCCAGCATCAACAACATAATATTTTCCTACACATTGCAAGATATGTTTCAGTTGAATTTCAGACATAAATACTTATAATGTAAATAATCACCCCCTATAGTCAATTGCCATGTGGAATAAGAAAACAATCAGGGCGACGAGTTAGTGCGTTTTGTAACACACGAGCATCGGATGCGGATCCATCTCAACCAGCAAGCACGTATACAAATTTCATATCAAACGTACATGCGGCCAAAACATTCTGTGATAGAAATCCTTTCCCATTTCTGAAAGTTGAGCTTGATTCTTTTGGCAAATAAGCCGGGATATGGGTACCATCTATGGCCCCGATGCAATCCTACAATCAAAACTGTGCCACATGATTAGTCCATTCTCTTAAGTTAAAATTTAGGAATTGCTCCAACATATATACTCACATTACCTGAAAGTATGGGCTCCACAAACGGTTGTCGGATATTTCTTTGGGTGTGTGTAACCCAGGAAACTTCACGTACTCTAGATAAGACTGATTATAGCATCCAACACTCTAGTAAAGTGTCTGCTTACAGCCTCACCAGATCGTGTAAAACGATGACCAATCACACGATTACGTACATTATGTCGGATAGTATGAAGAAACATTACAACCTGCTCCTCCATACTGCATCTCCCGCTATCAAAAAGTAGATTCCGATCTCTCAATAGTGAACATAATTTAAAAAAATTGCCCCTGCCTATCCTCAGCTGCGCAAGACACTCACTATCGCTCTTACGTATTATTCGGCTGATGAATCTATCCCTCTCAATTTGAACATCATTGGGTTTTGCCTTTATACAGTACCGACGATAGTATGCAGCCGCTTCGATTACACATACTGAAGCTGCAAGGTTGTTATTGCAGCAGCTGTTTCACTCTCAGTCCATTCATTTCAAGAGGACCTTTCATCGGAATTTTCCTCACTTTTGGAAGCCATTGCAGTTCAATGGAATACAAAAATGATCTGAATGGGAATTAGAATAAACAGTAAATTTTTATCTTCTGAAACATGAAATGATTATACAACAAACACTTCCATTATAGTCGAGATTTTATAGGCATTGATAGTCTGTAAACATTTGTTTTTCCGACATTGATGATACACAGAAAGTTGAGATGAATACATAATAGTTGAGTATGAACATCAGAAAATTTCAGCAGATAATTTTTTAAGTTGATGATGAACAAATTGATACAAGAAACCTGTTAACATGCAATTGTCAGAAGTTGCATTTACAAATTCTCGGTACACACATCAGTCATTAAGGCATGAAGTTAATTTAGAAGCTTATAAGTTCAAAGGTGGAAAGCCATGAGTCTTTGTTAACACACATGGCAATGTAAGTGGATGAATCTACCCGCACTGACCAATATATATTCGAAGCTGCAAGGCATGAAGGTGGCATTGAATCTCTCTGATTACGCCACCTATAACCTTGCAGCCTTAATTTAACAGATGCATTATTAAATGTAATCAAGAGACATCATACAGTGAACAACCCATTTAGATGACAGGGAATATGATGCTGAAAATGGACAAGATATTATGAATTGATAATCATCTTTAATGTTGTCAAATGGCATATGCGATCCTGTGCGATTGCATATGCGTGTGCGCATATGCGATCGCACAATCGCATATGCGGTCGCATATATATATATATATTTTTCGCATTTTTTCAAAAAATAAAAATAAAAATCAGAAAAATCAGAAAAAATTAAAAAAAAAATCAGAAAAATCAAAATAAATTATTATATGTCATTGGGACATGAAATACATTTAATTTAAGTAAAAAATAAAAATAAAACCAACCAAATTTTAAATTACAATATAGTTAACTTCTTAAATCTTAACAATTAACATTTTAGATTTTTAGTTACACACTTACACTTACATACTTACATTTAAGTAACAAATATGAAATATGAAATATCAAATATCCATATTCAACATTCAACAACATGAACATCTACATGTAATGTACATGATATGATACAATACATAAATAATATATCAAGTTATATATCAAGTACCAACTATAAAGTATCAACAATGAACAACATCAACATCAACACATTACACAGTACACACTTAGACTTATGATATGAGACAAGCATTAAACAATAAACAAAATTAAGAAGTCATGTATTTATTATTTTATTTATCTAATCAATAATCATTATTCATTAATCATCATAATTCATATACATTGATCTAGCATCCATTGTGGCACATCACCAACAGGTCCACCACCACCACCACCACCACCACCACCATCATCATCATCATCATTCGAGTCATCTCCTTCTTCCACATACACTTCTTCTTCTTCTGTTTCTTCGTCATCTGTACGTACTAATACTTCATCAACATCCAATGGTGGATGATCTTCAATTTGATCATCATTATCACCTTCTCCTTCTTCAATCTCTTCAATCTCATCAACGGGTTATTGGCTACTACTCGCCCCCCGACTCCCCCCCGTCCTTCGCCTTCGAGCGGTACTACTACCTCCACCAGGTGTCGATCCATATGCAACATCTTTAACTTGTGCCCATGTCAGATCCTCTCTAGCAAATACCGGGTCCTCCGTCTCTGCGAGCCACTTGTTATCTGCATGCAACTCATCTAAGTAGATAGGGTCAAAGAAGCCGGGTTTTTCTTTCCTACTTTGGAATCGTTCTCGCAATTTTTGATTGTATTGAACGAAAACCAAGTTGTTGAGCTTTTTTGTTCAAGGCGATTCCTTTTCTTGGTATGAATCTGCAAGAAAGAAAGCGCATTTGACATTAGCTATTTAGGTAATTAATTTAGCTTAGGCCACTAAAAAATTGAAGTTTACAAAAAAACAAAACAATTACTAAACAGTCTAAAGTAACTTACCGCCTCAAACGTGCTCCAATTGCGCTCACAACCACTGGCAGAACACGTGAGTCCAAGAATCTTCATAGCCAGCTTCTTTAGAGCTGGATCCTTCCTGTTCGGGTCTACTCCATAGGCAGCCCACCAGTCAGCTGAGAATTGAGAAAAACAGTTTTAAGTTTAGAAAAACTTTTTATAAGAGTTTAGTACTGAGTACACAGTTGACAGTGTACAGTACACTAACATTCAATGAATGAAGTATCAAGTACTTACTGGGTAATTTCATTGTCTGATGTCTTATTACGATATCGCTTAAGAATATCCCTTCACTTTTTGTGTAGAAGTCCAACAAAGTTGAGATCTTGTCCTGTTCTCCTCTATCTGGAATCATTCTTTCCAAAACATCAATAAATCCAACCATATGCATAGTTAGTGCTTCTGCTGGATCAGCAGAAGCGAATAAACAGGCTGGGTTAAGGATGTAAGCAACCGAATATAATGGAGATGACATTTGGCTGCCCCATCTTTTATCTATAATATCTAAAATTGGCCTGTAATCACGGTCTCTATAGTTAAAATGGTCCATGATCTTATTTTTTGCCCTCTCCATCGCATCATATATGTAGCCCATTGCGGGCTTCTCATCCCCGTTCACCAATCGCAACACAGTGACTAAAGGCTCGGATGATTTTAGCGTCTTTACCACTTGAGTTCAAAAACTTTGAGAAAGAATTGTTTGTTGAACCCGTTTCCCTTCAGTCTTCCTTGACCAAGGCCCACTTGTAAAATCGACCGACACTACAAAGCTTCTAAGTTCTGATTTCTTTGCATGTAGCCTTTGTAGTGTTAAAAAAGCTGTAGCGAAACGGCTGACTGTTGGACGTAGCAAGTTACCCCCAATGTGTTTTCTCATTCGACTGAGAAGAAGGGCGTGTTTGTACATAAAGACCGTGATTCTTCTAGCCCTTGCAATCACATTTATAAATAATCTACCTATATCTTCTAACATAAGATCAATACAATGGGCCGCATAGGGGGTCCAAAATAAACGTCGCCTCTTCTCTATAAGAAGACGACCGACCATTACATATGAGGCGGCGTTATCTGTAATTACTTGTACAACGTAGTTCTCACTTATTTCTTCAACTACACTATCTAGTAAGTTAAACAAATATTCTCCTGTGTGTGAATGGCCAGACGTATCCACTGACTTCAAGAACATTGTCCCAGCTGGACAATTTACCAAAAAGTTAATGAGAGACCGACCGGATTTATCGGTTCATCCATCGGCCATTAGTGAACAACCATATATTTTCCATGATTCCCTATATTCAGCTATGAAGGATTGTGTATATTCAACTTCAGTTTTTAGGCATGTCTCCCTCATTTCATGATATGAAAGAGGTTTAAGCCCAGGTCCAGATTGACCTATAGCCTCAATCATTACTTTGAAGCTTTTCGATTTAATAGCGTTGAAAGCAACGCCGGTTTGGTAAAATCACTTAGCAATATATTGAATTGTGGTTTTCCTATCTTTTTGTTTATACCGGTTCTCTAAAGTTGTTTGAGCCGGCCCTTTCCCTCTACCCCTTTGGTCGACCACATCCTCGGGGTGTGGTCTACACCATCTATCTATGGGCCTATGCCCTCGGGCTCTTTTCGATGGTTGTACTTGTGGTCTAAATCGGCCTGTCGAAGTAGTGGGAGTGAGACTAGCTTCATCTACATTAACTACATTTATATCTTCATATGCATCTTGTTCCATATATTCCTCCTGACGTAGGGCACTATCGCATTTCCTTCTTGATTGTTTTTCCATATACTCCGCGATCTCCCTTTGGATTTCTAGAGTAATTTTGTCGCATGCTTTTGCATTCGACCCCGGTAAATGTGCAAGGTGTTGCTTGTGCCTTGCAATGCCACCGGAACTCACAAACCCACAACTCATATGCTATGTGAGTCTTTTCGGTAGCATTACGATAGTGCCCATACTTCCAACTTGGGTCATTCGACTTGGGCTTCAAAGAGGAAGATTGGGACGAAGACATTATGATGGTGGATAGTGGTGTGTGTGTATTATTAATTTATTAGCACTAAAAAGTAACTAGCCAGTACCTACTAGCTAGTACTAACTAGAAACTATAAACTAGAAAGTAAACTAAAACTACAAATAAAAAGAAAAGTAAAGTAAGAGACTAAGAAATAAGAAGAAGAACTAAGAAGTAAGAAAGAAGTAGATCTAAGAGAGTGAGTAAAGAGCCTAAAGAGATGAGACTTGGTAGGGACTAGGGAGAGAGAGAGAGAGAGAGAGAGAGAGAGAGAGAGTTACACACTTACACTTACACACACATGACACACTTACACTTGTAGAAACTAGAAAGGGAGAAGAAGAGGGAGAGAGAGAGAGAGATAAAGTTGAGTTACACTTACACACTTACACTTGTAGAAAGAGGAGAGAGAGAGAGAGAGAGAGAGAGAGAGAGAGAGAGAGAGAGAGAGAGAGAGAGAGAGAGAGAGAGAGTTACTACTTACTATACTTACACACACTGACACACTTACACTTGTAGAATCAAACTAGAAAGGGAGAAGAAGAGGGAGAGAGAGAGTTACACACAATTACACTTGTAGAAAGGGAGAAGAAGAGGGAAAAAAAAATGAGAAAAAGAGAGTTGAGTTTACACACTCTCTTACACTTGTAGAGAGAGAGAGAGAGAGAGAGAGAGAGAGAGAGAGAGAGAGAGATTTTAGTTACACTTACACACAAATAAAAGTAAAATTACAAATGTAACAACTAACAACTAATAAATCTAAAAGAGGTTCCTAACTTCAAATCTTGTATTCTTGTTGTTGCAACTTGTAGTTTTCTTGTACTTGTACATTGTAATCTTCAAATCTTGTTGTAACGTGTTGTATGTAACATTTAACTTGTAGTCTTGTAATGTAAGTTGTAACTTGTCACTTGTAAGTTGGAAGTTGTAACTTGAATCAAACTTGTAACTTGTAACTTGTAAGTTGTACTTGTAACAACTAACAATTAACAAAGTAACAAATCAATTAACAAACAAAATATTTAAAAAAAAATGATAAAAAGAAGTTAGAAACTTAGAAATAGAAACTTAGAACTTAGAAGTTAGAACTTAGAAAACTTAGTAGATGGAGATTGGAGAGGACTAGAGGAGTGAGGAGTCTCTTGTCTTGACTCTTGAATCCTTGATCTTGAATCTTGAATCTTGAATCTTGAATCTTGTTCTTGATTCTTGAATATGGATGGTATGATTATGAATGATGTATCATGTATCTTGGAATTGGAGTTGGATTCTTGATTCTTGATTCTTGTTGTGCCCTTCCTCTTAATTCTTGAAAAGTTGAAAGAAAAGAAAAGAATACTTCTATTTTTTTTTATTTAAAAAATATATCTATATTGGTTCCCACATGGACCACACAATGCACACGTACACACACCACAGTGGGCCCACCATAGAAAACAATGCAAATCCACCCCTTCACGCACCTCAGTGGGCCCCATGAGGGCCACACCATAGAAAACAATGCACATCCACACATACACACACCACAATGGGCCCCACATGGGCCACAACATAGAAAACAATGCAAATCCACCCCTTCACGCACCTCAATGGGCCCCACGTGGGCCATATCACAGAAAAAATCTATATCTACAAAGATATTGAAAAAGAAATGAAAAAAATTATAAAGAACAAAAAACACACAGTAACCGGCATTTAAAAAGGGAAAAAAATGAGAAAAAACTCAAAATACCAAGTTATTTTCATTGTACATCGAAAAAAATTAAAAAAAAAAGGAGCGTACCTACCTATTTTTGTCTCAAGATGAGATTGAATTAAAGAAATATGCAAAAGTTGACGCTCCACAGCCGATCGCAACCGGAATAGGGGAAATCCAATTTCTCCGTCTTTCTTCTCCATTATTGATGAAACTACACCAAATGGAGCTCCTTGTAGTCTCTAACAATTGGCTAAAGAAGTCCCTTCGAAGGGCCTTTCGATCGCAAGATTGAAGAGGGGGGAGAGGAAGCAGTGTTGGTTTAGGGCCGACTATCGAATACACTGTTTGAAAAGGCTGTGTTCTTTTTTTACTTACTGTTGTGGTGTGACTCATCTTTAAAAGCCCTAAGCAAATCGATTTGGGCCTTAAAAAATAGTGCGTTTTGCATATAAAATGGTTTGAAAGAGTAATACCCCTATTACAGATCAACCCGGATGATGCAAAGCCTACTGAGAACAGAAAACTTCCCTTTCTAATAGATGGTTTTGAAGAGCTTAATCAAGGAAGGGTATATTACAAAGAGGAGAGTTATAATTTTTTTTTTTAAAAAGAAAGTTTCCAAATTCCGAAATCTTACAGTAATCTGTCATCTCATCTACCTGATTCAGCAAAGCATGCACCCGTCGTTTCCAAACTTCGACACTTACCAGCAAGATATTGTGAAATCCCAAGTTGGATTTGGAGGACATAAGAAATCCCTCCCATCGGCGGTATAGGCATAGAGGGTGCTAGAATAGGGTGTAGACAGACACGGTTGTATACGCCAGACCGTATACACACCAATAAGGAGGGGCCTCTTGCATCGAAGAGGGCCATGCAAGATAAAACCTCTTTCGATCATGATTACAGGTCATTGGATATAGCCAATCCGATTTCTAGGAGTGAGATGATCGTACCTGTTAGATCGGCTTTCCGCAACACGAATGAGATGCACGAATGCTTGATTTGCAATGGGCAACCTTGCAGAGACTTATAATGTCCACTGTATGTACAGAGGGATATTCGGAAGGGCCGCTTCGGAGTTGGATGGCGACTTGAAAGAAGTCGGAGATGATCTAGGGAGGAGGTGGTGTAGAAAATCGCCTGTTCTCCTCATGGAGATAAAACTGACGGTTTTTGAAATTCGCCAGCAGGCGAATACGATGCAATGAAGAGAGCGTACAGATGGCAGCGAAGCCGTCACCCAATACAATACTGTCACAGAGAAGTTTTGGCTCCACGCGGTATTCGCACGCGTAATATTCCATGGTTGGCTACTCCGATCCAAACACCGTTCATGTTACATCAGTCCCATTAAAACCATACAATACACCCGCAACCGCGAATCCAAACAGGGCCTGAGGTGTCTAAGGAAGGCATCCCAATCTTCCATCTCCAATTTGCAATGACACATTTCTATTCTATGAGGCAAACAAGTTTATGGTGGATAACTTGCGAAAGCAGTGAAATGCTTTGAGTTAGTGTTGGATTTGAATGTTACTTATCTAAGAGCGAGCTGTTGGGTATCTATGTCATCTGAGGTGACCTCAATGATGACTAGTGTCTTTGGGTTCATACCTTGGCCTTTTCCTATGCATTGGGAAACCTGTTGAGCATCTTTAAGATAGGGTGATTGAGAGAGTCAAAAGGGAGCTTGTGATTTGGAAGAGTTGGTATCTTTCCTTGGGAGGGCGTCTGACGTTGATCAAGGTTGCTTTCTCTAATCTTGTCTACTTCATGTCTATATTTAAATGTCACCAATTGGTGTTAGATAAGTTGGATAGGCTAAGATTAGATTTTTTGTGGGGTGGGTCCAAGAAAAAGAGAGAAATATCATTTGCTAAATTGGGAGGAGGTGTGCAAGCCATTTCCCGAGGAGGGAGAGATGAATAGGGAAAGAGGGAATTTGTTGAGGGTGGTTATAGCTTGTAATATGGAATTGAGTTTGGTGGGAGGTGGGTTAAGTCCTCTACTCTTTATAAGGCCTCTCATATGTGGAGAGTTTTTTCAAGTGTGATGCCCAATTTTAAGGAAGGGATCTCCTTCTCAATGGGCGATGGTGGTTGTGTTTGCTTTTGGGAGGATCCTTGATAGGGGGGTTTTGTGCTCAAAAGGGACTTTCCTAGGTTAGCTAATCTCTCGTTGGAATCGAATATCTCAGCGGCTTATTGCTTTGAGATGCATGGAGTAGTGATTTAGGCTCCTCCATGTTGGAGGAATCTTCGGGATAAGGAGGTGGGGGAGTTTATAAGTCTATTGTATCGACTCTAGGGTGTCTACCCATCATTCAGGAAGAGGGACCTGATGGTCTGGTAGGGTCTCAAATTGGGCCGTTTCTCGGTCCGCTCTTTTATAGTTTTCTTTCGTTGTCCCAAGTTAGGGAGCAGAAAGTGATGCTTTCCACTCTTGGCACTATGGAACCCATCCTAGGGTTAGTGGCTTTTGTGTGGTTCGTGGGAGGGAATAGGGTCCTCACAATTGATAGTCTCCAAAGAAGAGCCATGATCCTGCTGAATTTGTGTGTGATGTGCATTAGTTGACTACCTTTTTATCCATCGCCTAGTGGTCCTCATGGTGTGGGAGACCTTGTTTGCTCTTTTCAATGTCTATTGGGTGGTGCCAAAGTTGTTGTGGTGGGCTAGGCCTCCATCTCGACAGCCAGGAAAGTTTGTGATTTGATTTTCCTCGTTGCTTTGTAATTTTGCTCTTTTGTTTGTTTCTTTTCCTTGCCTTAGTCTTTGGCTAGGCGGATCTTTAACAAAATTACGATACTTCTAAAAAAATACCAAATCGACGAAGTCTTGCTAGATTTGTGTTCAATTTGGCCATGCTTGTATTAGGTGGTCCATATAGCTGTACGACCCACATTCTCATGTGTTAACAGTTTGGGTCTAACAATGAGCCCTTGATCCGATTTTGGACAAGTTAAAGAAAATGGACCCATACCCATTTAAATCAGGCTGGGTCCTTCCAGTACTTGTTAAGCCTTGTATCCTTCATCGACTTGCCTACATTTCTGTCAAGTGGTACATTTGTTGATGAGAAGGAAACTATAATTACTCATTGGTGAATTATCATAACCTGCCAATTCTTACCCAATTGCCCAAGTTGGAAAGTGAACTCGATAGGGTATGAAATGGGACAAGGTTCATGGCAACTAGGTTATTTATACCAAGATGTGGAGTGACATGAGTCTGTTTGCTCCAATCCCTCCTCATGCATGTGGCTATGTGGATTCCATAGGAGTAGGCCATGGGACCGGGGACTGCAAGGATAGGCCGCGGACCGATTGTTTGAGTTTTTCACATGGTATTGAATATCATTCGATATGACTTGTTTTCGGCCGGCTAGTATCACTTTCTGTACCAGTACAAGTTGCACCCATACAATAATTACCTCTGGATTGCACCAAGGGTGAGTTGATCAAGATGTGGACTACTTAATGTTGATGGATCGGGTTGATTTACTTGTTGAGGAGTTTTAGGATGGATTAAAGTGTGGAAAGTGCCCCATATATCTTCTATAATCGGCCAAATCCCTAGACTCATCAATGGACCACGGATTGTGGCACCCATGGTACACTTTTGGGTCCACAAAAGGTCTTTTGGTGGCACTTCCCTTAAGTTACGAATTTTGGTTTATTTTTGGACGAATTTCTATTTATTTAATTTTACTTATGTCTCACTTAAGTAAATATGGGTATTTTAGTAATTTTCCTTCAAATAAAAATTGTAGAGCTGAGATTATAACATCTAGCCCTTAGTTTATGCTTGATGGAAGGCCTAGATTAGTGCTGCGACTTTTCTTTTGTTTCCATTCATATGTCTAGTAGCTTTTAGGACATTTTTTAAAATCTTTTCTATAAGCTTTGGGCCAGGTTTTTTGCAATTGCATATTTTCACACGTGGGGTGTATGATCTAGGCCATCAAAATTGGTGAGCGCTTCGATTATTTGTCGGTTATTGCATTTTTCCTTTTCTTTTCAAGTGGAAGAATCTCTATTCTTGGATTAGGTGTGTTTGGGCATGATTTGGTCCTAAGTTTCGATACAATTGTGTACGGTTGACGATTCTCATTCGTTAGCTACGCTAGATTTGGTATCAGAGCCTCCACTTCCACCATTATTTCATTATTGCATGAGCTTCTGATCCTTCAATGATTCCACGTAGAGGTAGAGGCCGTGGTGCAAGAAGAATGGACGAGGAAGACAGATCCATATTTTCTATGTTAGAGAGATAAATGTAAATCATCTCCTAACAACTCGCTATGCTACTAGCAAGAAATGAACCACCGACTCAGGAAGATGATGACAATGAGTCGAGTGGGTGTGGCATTAACCCGTTCCATCTTGAAGGTCTGTTGTTGAGCCGCGACGAGCAGGAAGGAGGGATTATTGTAACCAAAATAGGGCGTTGGAAGTGAAGGTGGAAGTCCTTGAGTATCATGGTAGTATGTGCGGGGACAATTTTCTGGATTGGATTGATGCTATGGAGAGGATCTACAAAGATGTGGATGAAGTAAAAAATGTGAAAATAATCGCCATGAAGTTGAAAGGTGGAGCGTTAGCATGGTGGGAACAGGTTAATACCAACTGAGAAAGGCGCAAAAAGTTCAAGGTGAAAACATGGGAGAAGATGAAGTCTCTCATGAAGGGGGCCTTTCTATCCATGTACAGTCTCTTTTCCAGCAATTACGACATATCCGACAAGGAGACAAGACTACAAAAGAGTAAGTGGAAGAGTTCCATCATCTAGTGGCCCAGAATGATTTATTTGGGACCGAAGAGCAGCTGTTTACTTGTTTCATGGATAGTTTGCGGCCCACTATTGCAACTCAGTTGGGGATTCAGCCGTGTTTACTGTTGCAGAAGCATGCAACAAGCTGCCTTGGTTGAAAAGAGGAGCAAAGCCGGGTATGGTTCCATGGAAGCTTCTTATTGATCTACTAGTATTTGGGGTAGTAGTGGTAAGCCTGCAAGGGATTTGAGTCAGGCAAAAAATGTCGCTCTAGTAATTGGGTCACGAGTTTTGAATGACGGGATAACATGACTAACAAGTGAGGAAAATATCCGGTGTTACAAATGTAATGGAGTTGGGTATATTTACTCTTAATGTAGGCAATGACAAGTCAATTCGGTCGGTAGCTCGAAAGCAGTTGTGGAGGGACAGTCAATTGACGATGAGGGTGAGACCAATGTAATCAAAATCGTACGATTTACGATCCAAATCATACAATTTGGATCATATCGTACACGTACAATTCTAATCGTACATGCAAATTGCAAATGGGTATGAATTGTACAATTTGCACTTGAATCGTACAATTCGACAATGTAAAAAAAGATTCTTTAGAAAAATGTTATTTGCGGTAAAAAAAGTGTATTTTTGATTTTTTTTTTGTGAAAATTTCTTAGAACTTGTCTTTAAAAGCTATTTAGGGCCCACATATATTAGAATATCACTTGTTTTGCTTCTTTTGAGAGGGTTTGGAGATTTTTGAAGATTGTGGGTCATAGAAAACCTAGAGAATGAAGTTGACATATCTTTTTTGTCAAGCAACGGAATTGAATGCCTCTTGTTGCATTCGATATCTACATTAAAATAGGTAAAATATATATAAAGTAGCCCTTTAATCTTTTCCATTTCATTTCTTTCATATTTAGGTTTAAATATATGCATTTTTCAGAAAAAAAAAATAAAATAAAATCATGTTCTAGCATTTTTTTTTTTGCTAATTTTTGTGAAATTTTTCAGGGCTTTTGTTTTTAAACTCATTTAAGGTCCACCTACATTAGAATATCACATTTTTTTTACTTCTTCTGAGAGAGATTAGTGAGATTTGGATTTTATGGCCCACAAAAAAACTTCTCTTTTCGTCATGTCTTTTTTGTCGATTAAGGGATTTTAACGCCGCTTGTTTCTCTTGATTTTTACATCAAAATGGGTATGAAAAATATAAAATAGTTATTTAATCTTTTTTTTTTTTTTCCTTCCATTTTTAAGGACTTTTCCATTTGTTCTTCAATTATTTTAAGAGTTTTGTCATATTTTAATTATTTATAATCTTTTATGTTCGTGTTAGCCGAAATAGTTCTTTTTCCTTAATATGTAGGATTGTGTGTTGATTATTGTTGAAGCCTTAGAGATGAGAAATAAATCGAAGACCAAGGATAATGACCTTATGTGATACTATTGTTCGAAGCTGGATGAGAACAATAATATCCATTTAAGATGTAATTTTTGTGGAAAAGCATATTGGGGAGGTGTGTTTCGAATGAAACATCACCTAGCTCGTACGAAGAGAAATGTAGTAGCATGTCCCCAAGTGGGTGACGATGTCGCAAAAAAATTCAAGAAGTTGTTGGATAGTAATGTGAATTAGAAGAAGCAATAGGAAGAAATGACGTACGATATTAGAAGAGTTTCTATTATTGATAATGTGGAGGAAAAGAAAAAGAACTATGGATGAATTTGTGGGAAGAAAGAGTGGGCCGAAAGAAAAGCAACAAGCCACTCTAAACAGAATCTATAAGAAGGGAAATAGTGCGTGCCTTTCCATTTCTCGTCTCCTCTATGCGAATGTTTTAATGTTTGACCTTGTAAAGAGCCCCCTCTTCGCACATATGATGGAAGTGGTTGTTGCATTTGAGCCGGGGTTGAAGCTTCCGTCATATCATGAAGGAATAATTATTTATTTATTTATGACAGTGGTTGAGTTGATAGAGAAATACATTGAGGTTTATAAGAAGGAATGGGCGAAAACTAGATGCACAATAGTATCAGATGGGTGGGCCGATGGAGTGAATCGATCTATTACAAGTTAATGGTTCGAGCGGTATTGTCTTTTTGAGATCTGTTGATACATCTGATATTTCAAAGAATGTGGACAATTTGTTGGGTTTACTTGAGTCAATTATTGATGAGGTGGGTGAAGAGAATGTAGTGCAGGTCGTTACGGATAGCACATCTGCTTTTAGTCTTCATGTGCAGCATGTTGTATAGACCTAACGCTTGCAGATATTGGAAAGTTGCAAGTTCATTAGGAGATCATGGCAAAAGAAAGGGCTATAACGGTCTACATTTACAAACATCCTTGGGTCTTAAGATTTAATGAGGAAGCACACAAATGGGCAGTTGACAAGACCGGCCGTAACACGATTTGCTACATGTTACTACTTTGAAAAGCATCCGCAAAAATAGAATTGGCATGAGAGAGAGAGAGAGAGAGAGAGAGAGAGAGAGAGAGAGAGAGAGACTTACACACATAGGAGAAAAAGAAGGAAAAAAGGGAGTTACACTTTGGGGAGAGAGAGAGAGAGAGAGAGAGAGAGAGAGAGAGAGAGGGAGAGAGAGAGAGCAAGAGTTACACAAATCAATTAAACAAATTACACAAGTCCACAAACACAACACAAGTTTAAGTCTTGTAGTAGAGACTTTAGAGTCTTGAGACTTTCTTCACTCTAGTCTTGAGTCTTGTATGTAGTTGTAAGTTCTAACTTGTAGGTATGTACACTTGTATTTGTAGGCTTGTAGCTTATAGCCTACACTAGAAATAAAATGAAAAAGAAGGGGGGGGGGGGATGAAGAATGTATGTAGAGATTCGAGAGAAAGTGAATGAATGAGAAGAGAAATAGAATGTAGAATGTAAATTTGAAATTAGAAAATAAATGAAGATGAAATAGAAATGCAGAATATTAGGATGTATGTAACTATGTACGAGAGAGATATAGATTGCAGTATGAGACTGCTTGAATGTTGAATCTTCCTTGAAAGTGCTTGAAGATTGAATCTTGATCTTCCACAAGAGAGGGAAACTTCTCTTCTTGAATGAACTTCTTGCTTTAAACTTGTAGAGAAGTAGGAACTAGGAACTTGGATGTTGTGTTGGAACTTAGAAGTAGGAACCTATGTGAGAGGGAGAGAGAGAGAGAGGGAGAGAGAGAGAGGGAGAGAGATTAATTGCACTTGGAAGTAAGAATGTAAGAGAAGAAGAGAATATGAGAGTTTTGGGGTGAGAATGACGCAAATGGAGGAGATTCGGATGCCTTTTTACAGGCAAAAAGTCATTTTTTTTTGGCAATAATAATAATAATAATAATGTGCCAACGTTCAAACCTTTTATCGTTGGCCATTATGTGATCGCATATGTTGTATGCGATCGCATACATCGCATATTATCATTTTTTTGGCATATGCGAAATGCATGTGTACGCATATGCGGTGCGGAATGTTGATGGCATATGCGAAATACATATGAGTATGTGCGAAATGCATATGAGTATGCGCATATGCGGTCGCATTTAACAACATTGTATAAGACTATTAATTAATAATTATAAAACTACAAGAATAAAAAATAAGAATACAACATGCAATCATGCCACGTCGTCCATCCGGCCGTGAGGTGGATCTGCCTACAACTTGCACATCCTTCAATCCATCGACAAAGCATTCACCTATGTCCATCTAATCATCCTCTTCCTCTATGATCCATTCATCGTCGGATTCCATATCTAATAAGCATATAGGATCCATTCATCGTCGGATTACATATCTAATAAGCATATAGGATCAAGCCCTTGGTCATTCTCTCTCTTCGCATGTCAAACTTTGAGATGGAGATTTTATTTTACGAAGACGAGCGCATTCAATCTCTTTTGCTTGAGTCTGTTCCTCTTCTTTGAATGTATCTACAATGAACGTAATATTACGAGGCTATTGGTCACTGCATGGTAAATACATAAGTAATGAATTCAATAATGTCTCACCTGCTCAAAAGTGCTCTAGTTGCACTCACAACCAATAGCCTTACATGTCAAACTCAAAATATAGATTACTAACTTTTACAATTCTAAACACTCATCTCCATAACTCTCCCACCATAAAACTATAAACCAATCATGTATAATTATAGAAATAAACTAAATAGTAAAAAAAGTAAAAACATACATGATCACAATTACAAAATTACCAAGTTGTTTTGTTGTTCTGGTTAATTTTGCAACCTCTCTTCCAACTAAACTATAGGCCCTCCATTTGTTCACTAATGAAGACTCTTTGCCTTGAATTTAGGATCCTACTTTCAATACAGTCATATAGGCACGTTTTGATCTTTAAATCCTGATGGAAACTATCATCATACTGAAATCTAGGATTTAAAAAATAAACTGCCGCATGTAAGGGCCTATACAACTGAAGATTCCACCCTTGGTCAATGATTTCCCGTATGGCCAAATACCGCTTCTTCACCTCCCAAGTTCTTTGCAATCGCCTCTTTTGCCTAATCCATCGCTTCATAAATATTTCCCATGACCAGCCTCCCATTTGAATCAACTAGTCGTAGCACCTTAACCAATGGGAGAGTGGTCTTCAAGCAAAACGTGACGGATGGCCAAAAATCTACATCGGCCAAAACTATATCTTGAACATGCTTCTCATTTGCGGTTTTGGAGAAACCGCTACCTTCCCATTCTTTTAAGGTAAACATCAACCTCATGCCAATTCTATTTTTGCGGATGCTTTTCAAAGTAGTAACACGTAGCAAATCGTGTTACGGCCGGTCTTGTCAACTGCCCATTTGTGTGCTTCCTCATTAAATCTTAAGACCCAATGATGTTTGTAAATGTAGACCGTTATAGCCCTTTCTTTTGCCACGATCTCCTAATGAACTTGCAACTTTCCAATATCTGCAAGCATTAGGTCTATACAATATGCTGCACATGAAGACCAAAAGCAGATGTGCTATCCGTAACGACCTGCACTACATTCTCTTCACCCACCTCATCAATAATTGACTCAAGTAAACCCAACAAATTGTCCACATTTTTTGAAATATCAGATGTATCAACAGATCTCAAAAAGACAATACCGCTCGAACCATTAACTTGTAATAGATCGATTCACTCCATCGGCCCACCCATCTGATACTATTGTGCATCTAGTTTTCGCCCATTCCTTCTTATAAACCTCAATGTATTTCTCTATCAACTCAACCACTGTCATAAATAAATAAATAATTATTCCTTCATGATATGATGGAAGCTTCAACCCCGGCTCAAATGCAACAACCACTTCCATCATATGTGCGAAGAGGGGGCTCTTTACAAGGTCAAACAGTAAAACATTCGCATAGAGGAGACGAGAAATGGAAAGGCACGCACTATTTCCCTTCTTATAGATTCTGTTTAGAGTGGCTTGTTGCTTTTCTTTCGGCCCACTCTTTTTTCCCACAAATTCATCCATAGTTCTTTTTCTTTTCCTCCACATTATCAATAATAGAAACTCTTCTAATATCGTACGTCATCTCTTCCTATTGCTTCTTCTAATTTACATTAATATCCAACAACTTCTTGAATTTTTTCGCGACATCATCACCCACTTGGGGACATGCTCCTACATTTCTCTTCGTTCGAGCTAGGTGATGTTTCATTCGAAACACACCTCCCCAATATGCTTTTCCACAAAAATTACATCTTAAATGGATATTATTGTTCTCATCCAGCTTCGAACAATAGTATCACATAAGGTCATTATCCTTGGTCTTCGATTTATTTCTCATCTCTAAGGCTTCAACAGTAATCAATACACAATCCTACATATTAAGGAAAAAGAACTATTTCGGCTAACACGAACATAAAAGATTATAAATAATTAAAATATGACAAAACTCTTAAAATAATTGAAGAACAAATGGAAAAGTCCTTAAAAATGGAAGGAAAAAAAAATGATTAAATAACTATTTTATATTTTTCATACCCATTTTGATGTAAAAATCAAGAGAAACAAGCGGCGTTAAAATCCGTTAATCGACAAAAAAGACATGACAAAAAGAGAAGTTTTTTTGTGGGCCATAAAATCCAAATCTCACTAATCTTTCTCAAAAGAAGTAAAAAAAATGTGATATTCTAATGTAGGTGGACCTTAAATGAGTTTAAAAACAAAAGCCCTAAAAAATTTCACAAAAATCAGCAAAAATAAAATAAAATGCTAGAACATGATTTTATTTTATTTTATTTTTCTGAAAAATGCATATATTTAAACCTAAACATGAAAGAAATGAAATGGAAAAGATTAAAGGGCTACTTTATATATATTTTACCTATTTTAATGTAGATATCGAATGCAACAAGAGGCATTCAATTCCGTTGATTGACAAAAAAGATATGTCAACTTCATTCTCTAGGTTTTCTATGCCCCACAATCTTCAAAAATCTCCAAACCCTCTCAAAAGAAGCAAAACAAGTGATATTCTAATATATGTGGGCCCTAAATAGCTTTTAAAGACAAGTTCCAAGAAATTTTCACAAAAAAAAAATCAAAAATACACTTTTTTTACCGCAAATAACATTTTTCTAAAGAATCTTTTTTTACATTGTCGAATTGTACGATTCAAGTACAAATTGTACAATTCATACCCATTTGCAATTTGCATGTACGATTAGAATTATACGTGTACGATATGATCCAAATTGTATGATTTGGATCGTAAATCGTACGATTTTGATTACATTGGTCTCACCTTCATCGTCAATTGACTGTTCCTCCACAACTGCTTTCGAGCTACCGACTGAATTGACTTGTCATTGCCTACATTAAGAGATATTCGATTCCAACGAGAGATTAGCCAACCTAGGAAAGTCCCTTTTGAGCAAAAAACCCCCCTATCAAGGATCCTCCCAAAAGCAAACACAACCACCATCGCCCATTGAGAAGGAGATCCCTTCCTTAAAATTGGGCATCACACTTGAAAAAACTCTCCACATATGAGAGGCCTTATAAAGAGTAGAGGACTTAACCCACCTCCCACCAAACTCAATTCCATATTACAAGCTATAACCACCCTCAACAAATTTCCTCTTTCCCTATTCATCTCTCCCTCCTCGGGAAATGGCTTGCACACCTCCTCCCAATTTAGCAAATGATATTTCTCTCTTTTTCTTGGACCCACCCCACAAAAAATCTAATCTTAGCCTATCCAACTTATCTAACACCAATTGGTGACATTTAAATATAGACATGAAGTAGACAAGATTAGAGAAAGCAACCTTGATCAACGTCAGACGCCCTCCCAAGGAAAGATACCAACTCTTCCAAATCACAAGCTCCCTTTTGACTCTCTCAATCACCCTATCTTAAAGATGCTCAACAGGTTTCCCAATGCATAGGAAAAGGCCAAGGTATGAACCCAAAGACACTAGTCATCATTGAGGTCACCTCAGATGACATAGATACCCAACAGCTCGCTCTTAGATAAGTAACATTCAAATCCAACACTAACTCAAAGCATTTCACTGCTTTCGCAAGTTATCCACCATAAACTTGTTTGCCTCATAGAATAGAAATGTGTCATCGCAAATTGGAGATGGAAGATTGGGATGCCTTCCTTAGACACCTCAGGCCCTGTTTGGATTCGCGGTTGCGGGTGTATTGTATGGTATTAATGGGACTGATGTAACATGAATGGTGTTTGGATCGGAGTAGCCAACCATGGAATATTACGCGTGCGAATACCGCGTGGAGCCAAAACTTCTGTGACAGTATTGTATTGGGTGACGACTTCGCTGCCATCTGTACGCTCTCTTCATTGCATCGTATTCGCCTGCTGGCGAATTTCAAAAACCGTCAGTTTTATCTCCATGAGGAGAACAGGCGATTTTCTACACCACCTCCTCCCTAGATCATCTCCGACTTCTTTCAAGTCGCCATCCAACTCCGAAGCGGCCCTTCCGAGTATCCCTCTGTACATACAGTGGGCATTATAAGTCTCTGCAAGGTTGCCCATTGCAAATCAAGCATTCGTGCATCTCATTCGTGTTGCGGAAAGCCGATCTAACAGGTACGATCATCTCACTCCTAGAAATCGGATTGGCTATATCCAATGACCTGTAATCATGATCGAAAGAGGTTTTATCTTGCATGGCCCTCTTCGATGCAAGAGGCCCCTCCTTATTGGTGTGTATACGGTCTGGCGTATACAACCGTATCTGTCTACACCCTATTCTAGCACCCTATATGCTTATACCGCTGATGGGAGGGATTTCTTATGTCCTCCAAATCCAACATAGGATTTCACAGTATCTTGCTTGTAAGTGTCGAAGTTTGGAAACGACGGGTGCATGCTTTGCTGAATCAGGTAGATGAGATGACAGATTACTGTAAGATTTCGGAATTTGGAAAGTTTCTTTTTTTAAAAAAAATTTATAACTCTCCTCTTTGTAATATACCCTTCCTTGATTAAGCTCTTCAAAATCATCTATTAGAAAGGGATGTTTTCTGTTCTCAGTAGGCTTTGCATCATCCGGGTTGATCTGTAATAGGGGTATTACTCTTTCAAACCATTTTATATGCAAAACGCACTATTTTTTTAGGCCCAAATCGATTTTCTTGGGGCTTTTAAAGATGAGTCACACCACAATAGTAAGTAAAAAAAAAACACAGCCTTTTCAAACAGTGTATTCGATAGCCGGCCCTAAACCAACACTTCTTCCTCTCCCCCCTCTTCAATCTTGCGATCGAAAGGCCCTTCGAAGGGACTTCTTTGGCCAATTGTTAGAGACTACCAAGGAGCTCCATTTGGTGCAGTTTCATCAACAATGGAGAAGAAATGACGGAGAAATTGGATTATCCCTATTCTGGTTGCGATCGGCTGTGGAGCGTCAACTTTTGCATATTTCTTTACTTTAATCTCATCTTGAGACAAAAATAGGTAACTACGCTCCTTTTTTTTTTTAATTTTTTTCGATGTACAATGAAAATAACTTGGTATTTTGAGTTTTTTCTCATTTTTTTCCCTTTTTAAATGCCGGTTACTGTGTTTTTTGTTCTTTATAATTTTTTTCATTTCTTTTTCAATATCTTTGTAGATATAGATTTTTTCTGTGGTATGGCCCACGTGGGGCCCATTGAGGTGCGTGAAGGGGTGGATTTGCATTGTTTTCTATGTTGTGGCCCATGTGGGGCCCATTGTGGTGTGTGTATGTGTGGATGTGCATTGTTTTCTATGGTGTGGCCCACATGGGGCCCACTGAGGTGCGTGAAGGGGTGAATTTGCATTGTTTTCTATGGTGGGCCCACTGTGGTGTGTGTACGTGTGCATCGTGTGGTCCATGTGGGAACCATTATAGATATATTTTTTAAATAATAAAAAATTGAAGTATTGTGTAGCTTACGCTACACGCTACGCAATTTTCCTAAACGTTACGGAGGGTTAAATGCTACGCAACACGCTACCGCTATTTAAAACACTGGTCATGAAACGACGGCTAAGCGTGTCAGCAACCTTATTCTCTTTTCCGGCCTTGTGCTTAAGCACAAATGTGTACTCTTGAAGACATTGTGCCTACTTGGCATGCCTAGGTCTCAACTTCTTTTATGAGCTCAAATATTTCAAGGCTCAATGATCAGAGAACAGGACGAATTCTTGCAGTATTAAATAATGCCGCTAATGGCGCAATGATTGCACAACCGCATAGAAATCCTTGTCATAAGTGGAGCAGCGTTGAAAAAGGCCACAGGATGTCCCTCTTGGCTTAACAATCCGCCTATGGCAATTCCTGACGCGTCACACGCTACCTCAAAGGCTTTGGTAAAGTCAGGTAAATGCATGACTAACGCTTCCATCATCTTCTTTTTAATTTTTGAGAAAGCCCGTGACGCAACTTTAGTCCATTGAAACTCCCCTTTTCGTATGCAATTTGTGATGAGAGTCATAATCGAGCCAAATCCACGGATGAACCGCCGATAGAATGTAGCTAGGCCGTGAAAGCTTCGTACGTCGTGTATGTTACGCGGCTCAGGCCAATTGACAATAGCCTTGACTTTCTCAGGGTCTGTAGACATACCCTCTGACGATACACGAACCCCAAGAAGATAACACGGGAGGTCAAGAAGGAACACTTCTTGAGGTTCGCATAGAGCTTTTCTGTGCGCAAGGCGTTGCAGACCTGCCTCAAGTGCTCAATGTGCTGGCTAGGGGACGTACTATGGATGAGGATATCATCAAAGTATACAACTAAAAACTTGCCCATAAAGGGTCTTAGCACCTGGGTCATCACCCTCATAAACGTACTTGGGGCATTGGTTAACCCGAAGGGCATAACCAGCCACTCGTACAACCCATCTTTTGTCTTGAAGGCAGTTTTCCATTCATCTCTCGGGCGAACACGAATTTGGTGATAACCACTCTTGAGGTCAATTTTCGAAAAGATAGTAGAGGTGGCCATCATGTTAAGCATGTCATTAAGCCTCATGATGGGAAACTGATACTTGACGGTGATCTTGTTTATGGCTTTACTATTAACACACATGCGCCACGTGTCGTCTTTCTTGGGCGTAAGAAGTGCGGGCACGGCACACGGGCTCAGACTCTCACGAATTAAGCAATTCATCCACCTGCCTCTTCAACTCAGCATGCTCGTTAGGATTCATTCTGTAGTAAGGGAGGTTTGGTAGGGTCGCCCTTGGGACGAGATCTATCGCATGCTGAATGTCTCGCATCGGTAGAAGCTCGTCTGGAAGGTCCTCAGGGAAGACATCCCGAAACTCCTTTAGGACCAGATGAGCCTCCTGGGGTATCCCTATAGCAACCTCAGGTGTACTCTCCCTAGCCAGTAGGTCGTACACCATAGTCCCCGCTTAAGTCTCTCTCTCAAACTCCTTAGCATATATGATGTGGAGAGACTTCGACTGAGGCGCCCTTTGACTCTTAGGATCGCCTGGGGACGTAACATCTTTCGCTCCTGTTGACGATTTGGGAGGGAGCAGGCTCAAGACAAGCTTCTTTCCTTCGTGCTTAAATACACAATTTTTCATACGCCCGAATATTGTGACATCTTTGTCATAGAGCCATGGCCTTCCCAAGATGATATGGCCAACGTCCATCATGATCACATCACACCACAACTTGTCCTTGTATGGTCCAAACTCAATTGAAACAAGTCATCATTGGGTCACAGGGAGGGATGTCTCATCCACTCAAGAAACTCTGTATGGGTTGGGGTGAGAGATTGGCTTCAACCCCAGGCGGCTCAAAGTAATTGGGGAAACTACATTCTCACAGCTTCTGTTGAATATGATCACTTTGCAGCTCTTTTCTCCGCACTTGGTGTAAGTGTGGAAAATGGTGGTTCTGCGCCAATCTTCGCTTTCCTTCATCTGGGTCAAGGCACACCTCACCACTACAAGTGGGATAGTCTCCACAGTATCATCATCGACATCACTAGTCGGGTCAAGGGAGGGGATAATGATCTCATCACCCGGGTCACCATCAACTTTATCTACCACTTCTTCTTCTGTGGGGTGTTCAGAAACAAAGGCAATGCACCCACCCTTATTTCAACATTTGACAGCAATGTGACCCATGCCACCACAGCGGTAGCACTGCCCTGACATCGCGGGCCTAGTACTTGGTTCAACCATATTATTACTTCGATTTCTGTTGACTGGCTGGGTACCAGATTGAGCTTTGGCTTGAATTCTGACCTGCGGTCTTGCTCCCTATGGAGCTACTCTAGGCATAGTAGGTCGAAAATCAATCCCCCTCACATTGGACTGGCGCACACAGTGCTCTAGTTCCTGCACCACCTGGTAAGCATGTTCCAGACTGGTGACCATGTGAAGCATAAGCTCCCGCTGAAGCTCAGGCCCGAGGCCCATACAAAAATAGGAGAGTCACAACGGGGTCCTCATCCATATCGCACCTCATCATATATGCATTGAACTTGGCAATGTATTCCATCATCTTCATGGATCCTTGGCGCAAAATGTGCCATTGATCCAACAGTCTTTGCCTGTAAGAAAGGGGAACATACTTCTCTTGCAACAATTCTTTCATCTTAATCCAAAAGAGAACTGGCCCCTCTAGATCGTTCACGGCGACGCTTCACATTCTCCCAATATAGTTTTGCTTGGCTCACCAATTTCATCTTGGCGAACCCGACTCGTCGTGGGTTTGGCAGACCGTGCCACTCAAAGAAGTGGTCCATGTCTGCTAACCAATCAGAAAAAACTTTGGGGTCTAATCTCCCATCAAAACTGGGGGCATCAACCTTGATGCCCTTCATGACCTTAGAAACAGGGTCCTCATGCTCATGATATCTCTGGGGGTATTGGCGACGCACCCCATCATGGCCCTCTCATTGGACGGGAAGAACAGGATCATGATTTTGTGGGAGTGGTAATGGATATACCCCATCGTGTCTGTTGCCAGGCCCACCGGCCTGATCTGCGCCCAAACCATCCTTAGGCGGATCAGGGCCCACAACTTGGGACTGATCGACAACTCCTGTGTCGGGAGTCACCTGGGCTCCACCTACAATGGCGGTTGGAATATCAGCCTCTAGACGCACAACTCTCTCCTCTAAACGCGTGAACCTAGAATCCTGATGTGCAAACTGCTACGCGATATTATCTCTCAAGGTTCGAAATTGTTGATCCATTCTCTTAGTTAGGCCCTCCATAGCCTTGGTAAATTGATCGGAGTCCATGGCGTAATGGAGACTGAACCCACCACCAGTGCGTGTGGGTGCGAGAAAGGGTAAAAACAATGATACCAATGCAATACTACCCTATATGGCCTAGATCTATATGTGGACTCAACAAAACCTAGAAAAAGGGGTTGACTAGACTTAACAAAATATTCCCCCTACGCAGAGTGGTCATGCGGAACTGACCTACGCTAAAACTGATCTCTGATGCCAAATTTGATGCAGGGACATGTGATGACCTAACCCTAGATGCATGTATAATCAAGTTAAAGAATATTTAAATAAATACATCAATTAACTAACCGTTTCCAATCAAAGGGATTAGGTAAATCTCAACACAAAGATGAGGTTATTCTGTCTGGATTATGCCCCTTAGCATAAGATCACGTAAACAGTAAAAAGGGAGGACCTAGGGATATGAGGATATCCTAGATCTAGCATAAGTTAGTCCACGGTCAAGTCTGGATTTGATTCTACTGACTAACCATCCCTCTTTTCCGCTTAAAATAGAAAGGGGGTATCCAGAGAGGAACGGAGGGGTGAAGAACGAAGGGTTCGAGATGAAGAAAGCACGGGTCCTTTTGTTTTCAAAAGAAAAGAAGGAAGATGATTCTTACCTTTTCTTACACCTCGAAAATATAGAAAGAAGGAAACCTGCAATCGGGGTGGAATCCTCAACACCCAAGGGTCAATTCTGAAATCCTAATATCTTGAATAAAGAGGAAGAAAAGAGATGAATTTTATTCATTCAATAATTAATGAAAATAGGGTTTCTCACAACATATATATAAGCTACGGAAAAAGTAAAAGTGCACTAAAGTGCCTGAAAATAAGAAAAATAATAAAAAAAGACGAAAAGTAAAGAAAGTGCAATAAAGCCCCTGAAATAAGGAAAAGAGCAAAAAAACCTAGAACTAAAACACCCGTGTGGTAGGGTGTGAAATTCAACCCATGGATTTATGATCAGGGTGTAGTCATGCTGCTCTTGCACTCGTAGCACGTCAGAAAATGGGTCTGATGGACCCAACGTCCATCCACATCAACTCCACCTCTCCGGTATTCTGTCAGCAATGCCTCCTCCTCTGGTACACTCTAAAGGGTGGACCACTGATACCCGCATCAGAAAAGTAAAAAAGAAGGGAGAAAATAGATTTAAATAGAAAAAAAGTGGCCATTTTTCAATCGTTACGGGGGTAACGGTCGTTATGCCCCGTAATGGCCTTTATAGCTACCGTAACATATTGTTTCAAAAAATCAACTGCCCCGTTTCACCCATGTATTGCGTAATGGTCATGGCCGTTAACTATACATATCGGCCTTTACGGGCGTATCATAACAGATTCGGAACACCTTGGATACAATACGATTCAAACCCGTTTATGATTTACAATACGATAATGATAGTGACTACATTAGGTGAGACAACAGAGGGAACAAAAGATGTGGACTATGATACTGATAGTGGAAATGATGGAATGGTCCCATGATGTTGGTGATTGGGAAGGCTCTTTTTGCACCCTAATTGCTTAAGGAAGATGATTAGTTGTGTACTAATATCTTCTATGCGAGCCACATGGTGAATGGCAAAATCTGTAGGGTGATCGTCAATGGTGGCAATTGTGAAAATGTCACCTCTGAAGATGTAGTAGAAAAGCTTCAGTTGAGGACTAAGAGGCATCCAGTTCCATGTAAACTTTCTTGGTTTAAGCAAGATAGTAAGGTAAAGATTTTTCATTGTTGTTTAGTTTCTTTCACGATTGGTAAAACCTATCATGGCAATGTGTAGTGCGACGTAGTTCGAGGGATGGACATATGCCACATATTATTGGGTCGACCATGGCGGAACAATACAAATGTTAGAAAATTACATACATCTTCATTAAAGATAATTTGAAAATAATATTGAGACCCCATGAGCGGGGTTCGGGCAAAACCCACAATCATGGGAGACATCAACCTTCTGTCCCATGCAAGGTTGGCGGCAAATGAAGATGGTTTTTGGGGAGAGAGAGAGAGAGAGAGAGAGAGAGAGAGAGAGAGAGAGAGAGAGAGGGTCTACGTGTGGAAAGGTTTTCGGCGGGCATTTGTAAGTTAAAGCAAAAAAAGATTAGCTTGCGCAAGATCTTGAAGCGGATTAAGGATAATGTCTATCTCATTGAGCTACCACCTGGAGTGAATACTTCTAATGTATTCAATGTTCTTGATCTTACACCATACAAGGCAATGGACAGTGGATTAGACTCGAGGTCAAGTCCTTCCCAACTCAGGGAGGATGATGAGGATGTGGACTACCTAATGTTGATGGATCGAGCTGATTTACTTGCTGAGGTGTTTTGAGATGGATTAAAGTGTGGAAAGTGGCCTGAATATCTTCTATAATGGGCCAAATCCATAGACCCATTAATGGACCACACATTGTGGCACTTGTGGTACACTTTTGGGGTCCAAAAAATGGTCTTTTTGTGGCACTTCCCTTAAATTACGATTGTTGGTTTACTTTTGAATGAATTTCAATTTATTTATTTCTACATGCTTATGTCTCACTTAAGTAAACGGGGGTATTTTAGTCATTTTCCTTTACATAAAAATTGTAAGGATGAGATTATAACATCCATCCTATAGTTTACGACTTCTGGTTTATTTTTGAACAAATTTCTATTTATTTATTTCTACCTGCTTATGTTTCACTTAAGTAAATGGGGATATTTTAGTCATTTTCCTTCACATAAAAATTGTAAGGCCGAGATTATAATATCCATCCTATAGTTTATGCTTGATGGAAGACCCAAATCAGTGCTAGGGCTTCTCTTTTGCTTTCCTTCATGTAAAAACTCAATAAATAGAAAATGTCCAGTAACTTTTGGGATTTTTTTTTTAAAATCTTCTCTACAAGCCTTGGGCTAAGGTTTGTGCAATTGCATATTTTCACACGTGGGGCGTATGATCCAGATCCATCAAAATTGGTGAGAACTTCAATTATTCGATGGTTATTGTACTTTTTTTTTCCCTTTCTTTTCATGTGGAAGAATCTCTATTCTTGGATTGGGTGTGTTTGGGGATGATTTGGTCTTAGGGTTTGATATGATTGCATGGGGTTGACGATTCTCATTTGTTAGTTACACAACAAGTCAAGCATTTTCTATTATTTATCAACCAACCAGTTAGTGTCCAAGATGGGTCAGACTAAGTCGTGATGAGTCAGGTGACTCAAGTACATCTTTGTTATTTTCAATCGTCTAGTTAACGTGTGTGTATGCAACCGTACGTGCGTGAGCACGTACAGCATGGTGTTCCATAACGGCAACAGTGAGCTTAACGACCACCACTGTTACCTTACGATATGGGCCGTAACGGCCGTTACGAGGGCCCTCATAACGACCGGCTTTTTCTTTTTTGAAAAAAAAATCTTGTATTGTCCTTGTAATGGCCTGTAATGAGGCTGTAATAGGGCGTTATCGGGCTGTAACGGGCCATTATGGGGTTTTTTTTTTTTCCTATAATGACTGTAACGCATAACGATGACCACTGTTACCTCTACGTAACAACCGGAATGTAATTGTTTTTGTATACCTTGGCATACACATGTTTCAGTTAGATGGAATGAGGTGAAGTTTCTTTCAGTTGGTTCCATATGTAATAAACTGTGAAATCTTTTAGTAAGTCAAATCTGTTACTTGAAATGTATCTCAATTTGTTTGGAAAGTTCCTAGTAAAACTCCCTTTTATATCATTTTCACTTGGGACACTTGGTTCACCTTTTCAGGTATAATCAGCTTGCATCATCCATGGTAAGTGAAGGGAAATGGAGTAATTCAGATGATTATCGGATGCTGCAAGCGTAAGGCTCTTCTCTCAAAAATTATTTAACTTGTTCTGTATCAGTTGTCAACCATGTAACAAGGACACTCCCTTTTTCCTAATGAAATGGCTTATGTGGACTCATTTTGGTACATGACCTGCCCGTTACCCGGGTTATGGGAATTCCTTGTAACTGTATGCTTTATATCCACTCCATCCGTCGTTTCAGCCCATTTTAGGGAGTGATCTTAAAATCAAGCAAATTCAAACTCAAGTGGACCACACCACAAAAAATAGTGGGGATTTAATGCCCACAATTTAAACCTTCTTGGGGGCCAGCAGAAGTTTTGGATCAGGCTGATATTTGTGTTTTCCCTTCATCGTGGTAGGAATCACTTGAACAGGAGGCCCTAGGATGGTTTCAACGGTGAGACTCTCAGTCTCCATGTTTCCGGTTTCCGGTGGTATGGCCCACTTGACTTTTGGGTCTGCCTCATTTTTGGGCTCATGTCTTTAAAATGTGCTGGTAAAATGGATGGATGGTGTGGATATAACATAGACATCACGTTCAGCTCCACAGGCTTGCGGTCCAGGTTATGGGGGAAGTCAGGTCCCTCATTTTGGATATGTCAGAGATCAACATGGCTTTTAATTTTTACAAATCATCTAATTTATCTTACTTCCATACTGAAAATGGGCAAAGCTGCTTCTCACTATCTCTTGTTTTTGTCATTGTTTATTTACCATTTATTCATTTAAAAAAAACAAAATTAATAGATCTACACTCACGTACACATGCTTTTTTCTGTTTCTTATATTTTCTAAATTGCTTATAAAAAATCTATGTCAATATTACCATATAACTGGATGGACATGTCTCAAGTTGTCACTTGGTGTTGTGTGCAATGCCGATGCATGTCTATGTCGTAGTCTCATATTTGATACCCTCCTGAATCCTGATGTTAGGAAGCTGGATGGAAAAAGTCTCATTGTTGATAATAGTGATAGAACTCTTTATCGCACCCTTGAGTCCTTGGGTTCAATCCCAACTTTCCTACTGAAAGAAAAGGTAATAGTAATAAAATAGGTAATGGAAATAAAATAGAGTAGAAGTTTGGTTCAGATAGATTAAGAAAATAATTTTGCCGAAATAGAGAAACCAGATGCTGTAAGTTGTTGCAAAAGAGTGTTACTAGACATCAATGGTTCTATTTTAGGAGCCATTTAGGGAGAGCTTGAAGTTATCTGCTTTATTTGATGCTTGTCTTACTGGAGAACATTTGCTCCTTGTAATCTCTTTCGTCCCCCCCACCCTTCCTCTTTTTTTCTGCTTTCAATAAATTTTTTGATGTTAGCCATGAAAAATATCAATGAATCATAAAAGTTGAATGAAGTTTGGCTTGCTGATACCATATTCAAAGTCAGACTGTTATCCTTGAAGCACCGAGCCTAAATAAATGTAATAGTTCTATGTATAGATCCCATGCATATGGGGCCCATTGTTAGGTGATCCAGACTATTGATCTGATGCCCCACCATGGATGGTGGATGACCAAAAAATCGCCAAATTGGTGATGGTCTACATCAAGCAGCTTAGCAATAATCGAAGGCAGGGAGGGTATTTTTTCTCCACCCCGGAGTCGATGATCGCTTCACTCTGCTTCACTCCCATTCACTCCGAGTGATCCACAAACGACGAAAATCTCTCTTTCGCCTGCCTCCATCCCAAGAAGGGGAAACAAAACCTGGATTGAAGGGTTAGGATCTTCCAAACAGGATATATATATATATATATATATATATATATATATATATATATATATATAGAATCAAGCACCTCATCAAATTTTATGTGTGCAGGTAATGTCTGCATACATGTATGTGATATCCAAAGCAACATAATAATGAACTGTGTTATCTGAAATGAGATGACTCTATTTCCTATAGAGGGGTTGTATGATACTCAGGCTGTCATCTTCAGGGGAGGGAAAAAAAATAAAAATGATACTCAAGCTGCTTATGGCGCTTGATGCGCATGCAATCAGAAGTTGTACGAGGGGCATATGTTGACTCAAATAAACTAACTGGATTGTGCATCCCACTGTCACCAAGTTGCAATCCCAAGATCAGATTGGTTGAACAATCCTAAACTCAGATTCGTGGACGCTTGTGGAACCTTTGGATATTTTCATTTTTAATCATCCAACTAATGTCCACCAATCTTATGGTAAGATAATCAAATAAGCTTAGTGTTTGGTTCACAATACATCTACATTGGATACTACAGCCCAGATGGTTTTAATTTGACTAGTATGCTTTGTGTGAAATTTCTAAGTGCCTGAATCATCTATTAACCTCTGCCAGAATATCCAAAATTTCTAAGTGCCTGAATCATCGCGTATTTTTTATTCTATTGCTTAGCAAAGGAATTTTCAAAATGTTCTTACTTTAGTCTTTAGAAAAATGAAATCTGACTCTATTATTGCAGGCTTATAGAATTGGATGCTTGCTGTGTAGAGGATGTTGATTGGGACAATCTTCTTGACCACCGGTAACTGGTTTATGTTATCAACATTTTGCAGATATTTATGTATTGCTTTCTTGTTCTTTATGTTAGTTTGGTTACAGATTTCATTTTAAAGCAGAAATTGTGGTAAACTAAGATCGCACATACCAAATTTGGCATTAATGCTCCGAATCACTAGCCATTTTGTATTTAATACTATTTCTTTTCTCAATGTCTGAGAGAAGTCAACCAGCACAGCCTCCTTGGTAGTAGGCAGTAATCCACAATGGAGATTGCTTAGGGTGCATTGGTTATACCTTATATTATGAACTTGCATTTTGTTTCATGATTTATCAGTCTGGAGCAACCAAATACACCCTTAGGACCTGTTTGGCTACACCAGAAAATGATTGTTCATAGGCGAAGCCATTTCGAATTGAAACAAGGGTTTCGTGGCCCATTTAGAAACTAATTGGAAATCATACTTTTCAAATATACCTGAAGAAATAGACGCTACAAAGCCCACTCACTGAAACCAAACCGGTTTTTGGTGGGAGTCAACAAAAATGTCGCTCCTGTGCATAGCAAAGGCCTTTCATGGAAGTTGCATCGAAAAATCTCTTTTCTGTGACATTATTCGCCTCCTTAAACTCCAATTTCCCAGATTATTTGTTGAAAACGCACCCTTCTATACGTTAAATTCTATGGATTGAAATTGTCTGCTAGACTTTGCCTTTACTTTACAAACCCTCCATTGGAATTGCATTGATTCTTAAAAATGACTTGTTTCTGTTACCGTACAGGGATGGAGACCTTTGCCTAGAACGTTGGAACCAAATGACAAAACACATAGGTGGGTATAAGGATAAGCCATTTGCAGAACAAGTAGAACTCCTTTCAAAACGGTATTGCCCGAATCTACTAGAATTCATAGCCCATCGTTCAAGGTAAGAAATTATAGCAAACCTAAGAATTTTTTTTGGTAGGTCATGTTTACTTTTTCTTTGGAGGTGCCACTATATATCTGAAATCCTAAGATTAAGAAGATTGATGGAACTCGAGCTGTTGTATGAATTGAAGTTCTTTAACCAGAGGGTTCTTGCTTCATTAGGCAAAATGATGGGAAGAAACCCTAAGTTTAGAAATGGGTTGTACTATGAGACAAAAAGAAACTTCCTTGGTGAAATGTCAGTGTGTGAGAGATCTTCTTCATGGACTGGTGGCTGTAAAATTTAATTGATGGTTGAGATTGGGGGTTGACCACCAAAACTAATATAAATTGCTCGAGTTTTTCTTCTTTTTTTTTTTACTCATTTATTTTTTAATGATTTGAGAGCAGGTGGTTATGTGGGGCCTGCTCCAGTGGAACTGGTACCCCTGTAAGCGGTAGGGCATACGTGATGTATGAAGTCTGTCCAATCCGTCCATCAAAAGTGTCATCTCATATTACGCGAAGCCCAAGTTGTATTTTAAAAATAATTCGTGTTTCAAAATTTTCAGTCAGGCATGGTCGTGGCCATGGTCATGCATGCGTGCGCTATTGTCTTTTAATGTAAGTCCGAAGCGTTGCACCCCTTCACCTTTTGTTTTGAAAAGTTGTTTCTTTTATGACCCAAGGTCGCACCAATTGAGTTTAACCCCAACAGTCAAGGCCTTTTTTGTAAGGGTGTCTCTACACCCCTGAGGGTGTCCTCTCAAAGTCTATAAATAGACTTATCTTAATTTGTTTTAAAATAAAGAATATAAGAAGAGTCTGATTTTGCTTTTTAAAGTATGGTTTAGGCTTTTTTATTTTTATTTTTATTTTTAATTCGGGTTGAGGTTGCAAGTAGTTCGAGGCTCGTGTACCGTGAGTGCACCACTAGGATCGAATGATAGTTGTTGTATCCTGGAGGTCGATTGCTCAGGAAATCCTCTTGCACTTGGGACGCAGCCTACGAAGGGCAAATTTGATTTCAAGTCGAGTAATTACAAATCATGTCTCAACTCCTGCAAATCGATTAGTTTTCTCATTTTCTTAATTTAATTTGATTTATAGTTCATATAGTTTTCCAAACTCCAAATTCCAACAATCTTGAAATCGAATATATATATATATATATATATATATATATATATATATATATATATATATATATATATATATATATATATATATATATATATATATAGAGAGAGAGAGAGAGAGAGAGAGAGAGAGAGAGAGAGAGAGAGAGAGAGAGAGAGACTCTCCTGTGTACCGTACTGTAGGAGAACTTTTGTGCACCAAATTGCTACTGGTCATGCCAACTTAAATAAGTGTGTGAGCCTCACCATTATGTTATCTTGTGATCCATTCCAACAATTCAGTCCATGATATCAACTGAACCATATGGTGCAAAAAATATGGCTTATTTGTGATTTACTAGGCCACAAAATAGAAAACAGTGGGAGAAGAGAAGCCTACCTTTGAATTTTTACAGGGCCAAACATGATGTTTATGTGAAATCCATTCCATCCGTTAATTGCCTCGTAGATGTTAATGCATGGAGACCAAACATTAGACCCACACCTGATGCATGTGGATCACATCAAGTGAAGTGATTTTGATAGTGGATGTTCCCTACACGGTTTCCACTCATGTGGCCCACTAGAATTATAGATGTGACTTATGTTGGAGCAATACCCCTAAATTATCATCTTGACCCTTATGGTTAGAGTGGATTTTACATACATTTCAAGGTGGGCCCTCCTCCAATTGACCTAGTATTCATTGGGACTAGAGGTGGGCATCGAGCCGAGTTGGACCGAATTAGGTCCAACTCGACTTGATCAAGTTTTTGCAAGTACTGACCCGAACTTGATCCAATTCGGGACTGAGTCCAGCAAAGCTAGCTCAATCCGAACCAATTCCTTGCTGGATTGACTCGAACCGAGTCCGACTCGGTTAAGGAAACCGAGGTGGATCAAATTGAGTCCGCCCAGTCGATTCGGACTAGGCTGAGTCAAGCCGAGCCAGAGACTCTGGTGCTAGGAAGGAAACATGAGGGAAATTAGGAGAGAAAGGAGGAGAAAGAAGGAGAGGAAGGAAATCGGGAGAGAGAGGGAGAGAAAGGAGGAGAGAGGAGGGAAGGAGAGGAAATCGGCTTAGGCTGCAGTGCCGCACTATGTCAGGCCATCTGCCAAACCCGAGTCAACAATCTAAACTCTCCTCTCACACCGGGTAGGACCTCAAAACCAGGCCAGACCCTGTTCACCAGTCGTACTTCAACAATCAGGACGAGAAGGCTAGTATGGTTGTAGCTGTTACACACTATAAAGGTTTATCTGGCGACGTTGGCTCGGCTAGGGTTAGGGTTCGGGTAGAAGAAGGGTAAAAGGCTTTTTTTTTTTTTTTTTTAAAAAAAAGTAAAATTTGACTTGATACTACCTGATTCCGGTCTGGATCGGATCGAGTTGATATATAACCCGAACTCAACTCGGTTTGGCGTCGGATCCGAGTGGATCTACCCGATCCGACCCGACCCCGACTTTCGGTTCAAGTCAGATCGGATCCAACGAGTCAGGTTGGATCGTGCTCACCTCTAGTTGGGACGTTGTCCTAGGTTGTGAATTACATGCTCTGACGGCCATCAGCTACCTAACAGCTAGTTGGTGGTAGTCGGCCTAACGATAATGTATGTGTTTAATCCAAGCCGTCTATCTATTTTTCCATCTGAATGTATGGCATGTTGCAAAAAATGAGTTAGATCCAAGTATCAAGCGGACCATGCCACAAGAAAGATTGCTGGAAAGCCCACCATTAAAAAATTCTTTGGGCCAACGTAAACTTTGGATCAAGTTGGTATTTGTGTTTTTTAATGATGGCCGTTTAATCCGTTTAATCACCTCTTCTTTCATGTGGTGTGGTCCACTTTAAATTTGGATCTTATGCATTTTTGGGACATTGCCATAAATTGAGCTAGAAAAATGGATGGACAACTTGGATTAAATATATACATCATCGTTTGGCCCACTAGCACCAACCAGTAGCAAGGTTGTTAGTTGCTGAGGTCGGCATGCAATTCACGTCTTTAACGCATCCCAACCACTACTAAGTCGGCTAAGGGTTGGTCAACCTTGATATTTATTTGAATGCGCTCCATTCATAAAGGTGTGTGACAATAATTTAGTCGTAGGGATAAAAGATCGGCCATAGTTATAATGTTAGTGGGCCACATGAGCAAAAACAGTATAGGGGATGGCAACTATCCAAATGGTTTTACTTGTTGTGATGGATATGAATAACGAATCTACCCACTTTTTAAAATATATTACTAAATTTCTATCTGACCTAATGATCGAGGTGGATTCCATGAATGTATCATGGTGGGGCCTAATCCCAGCCCACCCTTTTTTTACTTGTGTTGTTTGGTAAGTAAGATATCTTAAGTTGAACTGTGCGTAGGAGACCACTCTCCGTGGGCCACACCACACACAACAGTTGAGAGGGGTCACCCTCCCATTAAAACATTCATAATCATTTATTAGGCCCACCGAGATGTGGTTCACAAATCCAGCATATCCATTGCATGTCCCGCTTGGATGAGAGGTCAGACCAAGTTTCAGCTACATCCAAAACTCAGGTGGGCCCCGCTAATTTCTTTTATATGTTTTAGGCATGTCTTCACATGGTTTTATATGGTATGGCCCACCTGTGTTCCGTAAGCGGCTGATTTTTGGGATATCCCAACCTAAAGGAGACCCATCAAATGCATGGTGTTAATGTTCGACACACATCACGGTTGGGGCCACACAGCTGGAGCTCATGGGAAGTTCCCGTGAGGCCGGCCTCATTTTATCATTTCCCATATACACACACGTAGTTAATCATCACCTGTAACAAGCAATCTACGTCAAGAAAAGAACTGTGCTGGTCCACTTGCTGAGTGGCCATCTGAATGCCATGTCGCAGGAAGTGGATTGCGTACTGAGTAAACTCTGTAGGGTCCATCTTGATTTATATATTTTATTCACTTCTTCCATCCATTTTACTAGATAATTTTATGGCTTTATCCCAAAAATAAAGCATATTAAAAGCTCAAATGGACCACACCACTAGAAACGATGTGAATTGAACATCTACTGTTGAAAATTTCTTGAGGGCTACTGAAGTTTTGGATCAAGCTTATATTTGTGTTTTCCCTTCATCTATGTTTTTTTTTTATGCTACCAGATGATTGTTCGATCAATGGAATTTTGATGCTACCATCTTTTCTAAATGGAGGCTAGATTTGGACTTTTGGAATTGGTGTTTATGTGTGCAACGATAAGTTCATTTGATGAATTATTATGAACTATGATGTCTTGCTTAACAACAAATGTATAGTTTTCTGATGCGAAAACTTCCGCACTTTGTTTAATGAACAAGCCATTAGTCAATATGCTTGATCATAGTCTAAGAATACCCCAAAAACTTCTTAGACTAAGAGGTCTTTTTTTTTTACACATACTCACAACCCCATACTCGTGCACTCACACCCCACACACTCTCGCGCACTCCCACTACAAGGGATGCTTGAACCGGTGATCTCTTGTTCAAACTCCAAAGAGTTTACAATTGAGGCATGGCAATATGTGTAGATTAAGAGGTCCTAACCCTTCCAGATTTGGACCTTTCTCCTCCAAATTGAATTGACAAAATTTCATTAACTGTATTGAATTCTAATCACTAGTCGATTAATCAGTCAACCAATCATGTGTCAGGGAACATGTAATAACGTGATGAAATTAAATTGTGGTGCATACAATTACATAAAGATCATGCTCCATTTTAGTTTTCATGTGTATGCATGATGAATTGTTTCAGCCTTCGTATTATAAATACTATAGGGCAGCCTAATTTTGTGTTTACTTGGTTGAATAGTGTTCTTGGTTGAATAGTGTTATTGGAAAAACGGATCAACCAGTAAGATAAAGTCAAGTCGGAACCTTGTGCACTTCGCCAGGTCGGACAATGACAAATATGACTAAAGATTCAACCTTTGGCCCTAAATCAAGTAGGAAATAAGGTCGAACTCGGTCTCTCATCAGTACTCGAGAGCAGGTTGGAAAACCCACTGATCTGTCTGATGCCAAAAGGAACTCAACTGCTACTCACCAAATGAGTCAAGTCGATATGACCCCAGGTCAACGTCGGCACAACCCTTCTTATACTAGTTCCGACTTAATCTCAACGGTGTCTACCCAAGATCCCGGCCGAAGATCTAGGAAGGCAGCCGCAATAGGGATCTGCCCAAGATCTTAGATGAAGATTACGGAAGATCCTCCTGACATATACGAGATCCGAATCCCTCAACAATACGCTCCTACTAAGTAAGAAGATCTCCCTTCACGCCACCGCTTTCACTTGAGTATAAATAAGAACGCCTCTAATAGTGCGAGGTATGCACAACCTTAAGCCTAAAATCCTATCCCACAATCAAACCCAGATTCCCTACCTGACTTAGGCATCGAAGGGTCTCCTGCACTAGCCAATGTCTCCTTTATCCGTTCTTTGTGCAGGTATTCGAAGGTCCAGGGAAGGCTAACCAGATTTCTTTATCAACAATTTGGGGCCGTATGTGGGACCGACATCGAAAGTCGTTCTCATCACCTACAAGGGTTCGACAATGGCGAAAAGGAGAAAGAAAGCTCAGACTACTACCAGTGTGCCCAACCCTGCACCACCGGAATAGTTTGTAGATCACCGGGACTTGTCTTCCCAACTTTAGGCCAATTCCGCGCCCATAGACCAGACATAGAGGTCCTAGAATCAGGGTGGTTAGCTTGTTTCTCTTGAACATCGAGTCGAAGCCTTGACTAGAAATCTCGATCAAATAAGTCGGTTGCTGGAATGGAAAATCCCTCCCTAAACTAAGGGGCTGAGGAAGTTTTCGCTCGAGCATCCACATATATCTCTGCACCATCTCGAGCACTCGTCGGTTCCCGAGGGAGCAGACAAGTCGATGAGACACCAAGGCCAACGCCCTCTTGATCGTAGGGAATTTAACCATCCACCATGCCCAAGAGACTAATGGATCATGAATTTTACAGATCTTACAATTACAAAACAAGATAAGAAGATATCAAAAGCTTTCCAAGCATCTACTGTAATTGAAGTCACAATAAACCATAGAAAGCTGAAAATATTCCTTCATTCAAACTATAAATTAATAAAAGTTTAATATAAACATGAATCAAAGTTAATCATCTAAATAAACTACAAGCTTCACCTCTTAGCTCTAGCTAAGAGGTTTAGCCAACTAAAGACATGATTGAAACTAACTAGAAGAAGAAGATCGGGGAAGAAGGAAGGACTCCTTGGTTCTCCAATACCTTGCTCCACTCTTTCGACCCTAATTTGTGCTTAGAACATCTAAAAGACCTATATTTATAAGCTTTGCTTGGACCAACTTTGAAACCGGCTTAATCTTACGCAAAAAGTAATGCTTTGGTTGAACTGAAGTTGGCTTCGGTCAGACCGAATTAAGGCTGAAATTCCCACTTTCTCGCTAGACTGTTCTGCACGATTTCGGTAGGATCGAAGTCTAGTTTTGGAATTATTTCAGGACTTTCTTCTTTAGACTCGGAATTTCATAATATGATTTTTCTGGCCAATTTTCAGGATTCCTTTCTTCACTTTAAATCTTCGATTCTCTTCATTCCTTGGTTTCCTTGGATCTTTGGTATGCAAATTTTTTATTGGTGATTTCCAAATCTTAAAACCTTCGTTTAGTAATCTTTTGATCACAAATATTTTCTTCAAGCATTCTTTTTTCCTTAGCTCTCAAACTTACATCGCAAGAGAAAACATGTGAAAATAGATCAATTAAGCGTATTTATGTTCCCAAAACCAATGAATAAAAGGAGAAATATGCAATATTTGACACTCAACACCTCTCACGCTTCAGGCATTGCTGCTCTGGCTACCTCCGACTTACGCCAAGAATTAGAAAAGAAGAGGCGTGACAAAGCTCTCAAGGTAGAGACGATTGCAAAAACCGAAGACCCTTGGGAGGCCGAACTAAATTAACTTCGGGGCTAGATCAGTGACATACGACAGGGTTATCGCACACACGCCCTGGCCTCAGTAGAAGCAACGCTTGAAGAAATCGAGCCCCCGTTTACCGCTGACATCATGCATGCCCGGCTCCCGCATGCCGCAGATCGTTCCTTATTCCTGAACCACCGATCCGGCCGAACACCTAGAATCTTTTAGGGCTTGGATGGAACTTCATAGCTCATCAATCGCGGTTATGTGCCAGGCATTTTCCTTTACCTTAATAGAAGCAGCTTAGAAGTGGTTCCAGCAATTGAAGCCACAGTTCATCAACTCGTTCACATGGCTCAGCAAAGTGTTCATCACTAACTTCATCGGAGGAAAGGAAAAGCTCAAACCGACTACTCATCTCCTCACCATCATTTAAAAGAAGACAAGCCGCTAAAGGACTACATGAAACACTTCAACCTGGAGGCGATGCAAGTGGAGGGGCACTCAAAGGAGATCCCCTTGGCCGCCATGATGGGATGGCTAAGGGAGGGGAGGTTCCTCTTCTCATTCGGTAAGAACCCACCAACAATATTGGCCGATCTCCTCAATCAAGCTTAGAAATAGTCCAACACCGATGAGCTTTTTAGCTCACGAAAAGATGCTTAGAACAAGGGCAGCTCGACCAAGGAAAAACAAGGCTCGACCAACAACAACAAACGGAGAAAGGACGATGACTCAATTAGAGGACAATGTCTGAGCAGACGGCCTGAGAGCAGGTTTAGCTCCTACACTCCCCTCAATGCTAGGACAGAGCAGGTCCTTATGGAAGATCGGGACAAACGACTCTTCAAATGGCTGAACAGGATGAAGAGCGATGTTGACAAACGGGATAAACGGAAGTATTGCCACTTCCACTGTGACCATGGTTACTCCACCAAAGACTGCTTTGATTTGAAAGAGAAGATCAAAGCCTTCATCCGTAACAGACATTTGTGAGAATATGTTAACAAGCGAGAAGAACGAGCAGATCGGAAGAACAAACAGTCCATCAATAATGAAGCCACTGGAGAAATCCGCACCATCTTCAGTGGGCCCGCGGGAGGAGGAGATTCAAACCGAGCACGAACAGCTCACAACTGAAGCATCAGTCATAACAGCTCAGAGCATCAAGTCTATCTCACCAGCAGGCCTCCGAAGGAACATAAAGTAGCATCCTGTGAGCTAACCTTCACCAAAGAAGACCCTCGAGCTGTCCACCACCCTCACGATGATGCGTTAGTGGTGACCATGACTATAGCCAACCGCAAGGTGATCCAAATCCTGGTGGACACCGGCAGCTTGACCGATATCCTATTCGCCAACGATTTCGACAAGATGGGGGTCGGAAGGTCCCGACTCTGGCCTATCAAAACCCCCTATAAGGATTCGTAGGCAACATCGTCACCTCCAAGGGATCCATACTGCTTCTTATCACGGCAGGGGAAGGGCATAATCAAACGTTGACAATGGTTGACTTCCTTATAGTCGATTTTCCTTTTGTCTATAATGTCATCCTCGGACGACCGTTCCTCAACACTCTGTGTTGTGGTATTTACATACCACATTACGATGAAATTCCCAACCAAGCACAGTGTCGGGATGGTCAGATGAGATCAACAGGAAGTATGCCTATGCTATTCTACCGCCTTAAGGACGCAGCATCAGATGATGGCCATCACCTCACTCGATCCTTATGAACAATTGGTAGAAAGAGGGTCCCCAGTCGAGGATCTCATAGTCATCCCCCTCACCGATTCCAACCCGACCGGTACGGTTCAGGTCAGCTCGTCACTAGCTCTAGCTTTGTTGGATGAGCTTATGGACCTCCTTTGATGACACACTGATGTGTTCGCCTGGTCCCATCAGGATATGCCCGGCATCAACCCAAAAGTCATGGTCCACAAACTAAACGTGGACCTTGACACCGACTAGTGAGGCAAAAGCGACGAGCCTTTGAACCAGAATGATACGCCATCATTGGAGAGGAGGTCGGCAAGCTCCTTGAAGCAGGCTTTATTGAAGAGATATACTACCCCGACTGGATTGCAAATGTCATCTTAGTGAAAATTTCTAATAGGAAGTGGCGGGTCTGTATTGATTAGACCGACCTGAACAAAGCCTGCCCCAAGGATAGTTTTTCCTTCCCACGGATCGACTAGCTCATCGACAACACGACCGGGCACGAGCTTTTGAGTTTCATGGATGCCTACTTGGGCTATAACAAATCGCCACGCACCCCCACGACAATCAGAAGACGACCTTTGTCACTGACAAAGGGCTCTACTGCTACAAGGTCATGCCCTTCGGGCTGAAGAACGCTTAAGCCACGTAACAACGGCTCGTCAATAAGATGTTCGCCAAATAGATCGGGCAATCTGTGGATGTTTACATCGACAACGTACTTGTCAAAAGCGCCAAGGCCGCAAGACACATCGCCGTCCTCGAGGAGATGTTCACAATCCTGCGAAAATACCATATGAAATTAAATCCGAGCAATTGCACCTTTGGCGTCAGCTCGGGAAAGTTCCTTGGCTTTCTGGTCAGTCAGAGTGGGATAAAGGCAAACCTTGACAAAATCCGAGCTCTATTGGACATGAGCTCACCCAGGACGATGAATGAAATTCAATGCCTCACCGACAGGATCGTAGCCCTCAACAAATTCATCTCCATATCCACGGACATGTGCCTGCTGTTCTTCAAACAATTGAAAGGAAAGCAGAAGGTAGAATAGACAGAGGACTGTAAGCTAGCCTCCCAACAACTCAAACAGTACATAAGTTTACCCCCACTACTATCCAAGCCCAAGCAAGGAGAGCCACTACTACTATACTTGGCTATCTCAACTATAGCAGTTAGCTCGACCTTCATCTGAGAAGATAAGGGAAAATAACTACCGGCGTACTATATCAGCAAGGCCCTGGTACTGGCTGAAACAAAATAACAAGACATCGAGAGGCTCACCCTGGCTCTAGTCATTTTGTCCCGTCGCCTCCGACCCTACTTCCAAGCCCATAACATTATTAGCAATCGAGCTAAGCGAATTCGACATCCGATATTAACCTCAGACTGTCATTAAGGGCCAAGCAGTGTCCAACTTCATTGTCGAGTTCGTCTATGGCCAGAGCCCTGAAGTCAGTCCAAGCACAGAAACTGACCAGTCTGCAAAACAGGTGGGCGCACAAGATTTTCTGACTTGGAAATTATATGTCGACGGCTCATGCAATTCTAAAGGCAGCGGGGCTGGGGTGGTCATGGAGGCTCTCGATCAGACCTGTATACAATACGCCTTGAGATTTGGATTTCAAACATCAAACAACCAGCTCATCGTCAATCAGATAGCCAATGAATTCCAGGCCAAAGAAGAAGAACGAAAGCCTACTTGTAAAAGGCCCAAATAAATGTGAGATCAATCTAATCCCCATGTCAGAAAATTCCAAAGCAGATATGTTAGCAAAGCTGGCCACAACGACCGAAGATGACATCCCAAAATCAATCCCAATCGAGTTTTTGGCTGAGAGGAGCATAAAAAAACTGACCTGAGTGCAGTCCTTCCGATTAATTCAAAGCTGAGCTGGATGGACCCAATAATCAACTACCTTTAGGAAAACTGCCCGAAGATTGACTTGAGGCTCGCAGACTCCGATCCAGGTCAGCCCAATACACCATGATTGGGGACACTTTATACAAGAAAGGACTTTCCATGTCATACCTCTGGTGTCTTCAACCTGAAGAGGCTAAATATGTTCTCAGATAGATACATGAAGGGATTTGCGGCAACCATTCTAGCAGTCACACCCTAGGCCACAATTTTATCCGATAGGGGTACTTATGGCCGACCATCCAGAAGGATGCCAAGTAGTACACCCAGAGGTGCAATAAATGCTATAGGTTCACGACAATACTCCATCAGCCGCCTGAATGGCTAACTCCCATGATTGGACCATGGCCCTTAGCCCAATGAGGGATTGACATCATCGCCCCCTACCAACGAGCAAAGGACAGACCAAGTTCGCAGTTGTCGCGGTCGAGTACTTCACTAAATGGGCCGAGGTCGAGTCCCTGGTCAAGATCACCGAGCAGAAAATTACTGACTTCGTCTGTAAGAACATCATATGTCGGTACAGGATCCCTCATACAATCGTCTTGGACAACGGGAAGCAGTTCGACAACGATAAATTCCGAGGTATGTATGAGAACCTTGAAATTCGGAACGTCTACTCATCACCCTGGCACCCTCAGGCTAAAGACAGGTCGAAGCGGTTAATAAAATCATTAAGAACCACCTCCGAACCAAGCTCGAGAAGGCTAAAGGAGCATAGGCAGAGGAGCTTCCCCATGTTCTCTGGGCATACCAGACCACTGCCTGAACGGCCACAGGAGAAATCCCATTTTCCGTGGCCTTCGGGGTTAAGGTCATTCTCCCAGTCGAGATCGGACTCCCAACTGATCGGACTCACTCATACGACGAATATCAAAACGAACATCAAAGTGCCACTAGACCTTAACCTGATCGAAGAAAAAAGAGAGTAAACCCAACTCAAAGTTGGGCTCGGCAACAACAGGTCACCCGCTCTATGGTGAAAACGAGAAGGTTCTGAGCTGGAGACCTGATCTTACGCAGAACATTCCAAAACACTAAAGAACTTGGCTTAGGGACTTTGGGGCCGAAAGGGCCCTACAAAATAACAAGCACAAGCTGATCAGGGATGTATCGGGTATCGGATCGAAGACATGAAAGAACGACCTCTGCCACATCTATGGAACGCTGAGCACCTAAAGATCTACTACGCGTGAAAAATCGACCAATTATAGGGACAAAATTTGCATACCTACTATTTAGAATCTCGAGATAGGGAAATTTTACTCTCTACTCTTTATCTACAAACGTTAGGCCTACAAAAGTCTACTGGGTCTACTGGGGACCTTGGACATGATACTCTAAGAGGTTACGACAATTGATACACAGGCACTCAGATGTTGTGGTACCCACTATCACTCATGAAATGCACTGTTGCTGATTCAAGGTCTAAAAATTAGGTTGATAGACCAATCCTAGATCACGATGAATTAGGCCCATGAGCTGACAAACATCATTTAACAGAGAATGGTTTGACTCTTCATGGGTGTGGTCCACAAACTAAAAGAGGTGATAATCAACCAAAAAAACCAATTACAAGGGTGCTGAAATTAATAAATTGCATACCATTAAATTAATATCCACAAACCCTAAACACTAAATTAATAACTCTTAAAGAAAATTGCATACCATTAAATTAATTAAATTATGGAATAAAAATAATCCCTAAATTCTCCTCAAATTCCATTGAATAAAAAAGAGACTAGAAATGCATGTAAGCCTATATATATAGAGAGAGAGAGAGAGAGAGCAATGCTCACACACAACTAGTTGGACATTGCATTTTCGTCCAACTAGTAATGCATTTAATGAAACAAGTCCCTCTTAATTAATGCAAGTAAATGCTTCCCACCGCATACTAATTTCATTTTGGCAGGGAAAGGGGAACACGGCTTGGGTGGGCCCCCTCGCTGTGTTAATGTAAAATCAACCCCAACCATCAGGTATGTCACCCCATGTTAGATCAACGTCTCAATTCTCGTCCCCATCCTTAGTTCAGGTCAACCACACTAGTGGAAACAGTGTACGTGAAAAGGTTAACCCACTAAACTATTTCCTATGGTGTGGCTCACATGGATCATATATGGGCCTGATTTTTGGGACCCAAGCTTACTTTTGGTGTGACATCTAATGGATAGAATGGATTTCAGAGTTTCGTCATGATATGCCCCGTGAAAATCAAGGATGGATGTCTCCCTCCTAATTGTTCCCATTGGTGTGGCCCATATGAATCACCGGTTAGCCTGATTTATTGGCTCTAGGTTTATCACTGGATTACACATCTAATGGGCAGAGTGGATCTCACATACATGTCAGGGTGGGCCCATAAAAATAAGAGGTGGGAGTCCGTGTGCTTCCTTTTTCCCAAAACACTACTGCTTGGCGTAATTTAATATGATAATTAAGGCTTATAATGCTTGGAAGAGAAGTGGGGTTTTTTTTTTTTTTTTTTTTTTTTACACACGCACACACACCCCCACACACTCACACCACACGCATACACACCGTGGGATTTCACCACTATGAGTACTTGAACCCTTGAAGGAGTCTACCACCCGAGTAAGAGCAAGGACAAGTGAGGTTATTTTGGTAATTAATCCTCGTAATGCCAGCAGATGAGTGATTTAAACGAACTTTGGAAAAGAGTGGCCTGTTCAGGTCAGCCCACCAAGGTGTTAGTTTTAAATCGTGGGTGGGCTTATTTTTGTCTTCTATACCCAACATAAGATTACACATCTAATGGTTAGAGTGGATCACACATACACCTCAAGGTGAGTCCCATGGAAAAAAATAAAATAAAAAAAAATATATCAAAATGGAGCGTATGGTGAAATTCTTTTTTCCAATAAAAAAAAAGTCCAAGTTCGTCGGGTTGGAGTACCGTTTTGTGTCCAGCTGGTACGTATCATCCAACCTTTTGCTTAAAAATGACATCCAATCCGTCTAATAGGTTGACCCATCACAAGCATTACTTTTTTTAAACACCACAACAACCAAATATACAAGTCAGTTGGCCAAACAAAATTTGGTTAATTTTAATGGTAGGACTTTCTATCTTAACTACTTACCATGGTTTAGCCCAATCTGGTGTTGAATCTACCTTAATTGTAAGTCCATGTACAAACGCAAGGTGGCCCACAAGATAGACGGGGTGGATCTACTCCACATGAACTCTTTCCTTCTACGTCTACTCCACATGAACTCTTTCCTTATTGTGTATGCATTCTTTTTGCAAGTTTTTCATTCCTAAATATACAATTATGTGTATTTTAGCATCTCCTAAAGTTTCACTAAAAAATTCCACTGTTTTTCCCATGCTTCCCCAATATTTTCCCGCATTTCCAGTTATCAGTGATATCAATATTGTTTTCGTATATCTGGCCAGCGAAACTTGTAGTAATACCGATACTTCGAACATTGATAATAACCAATTATTCCTTTAAGCAAAAGAAAATTGTTTGACTCAATGGGAATAATATTTGTAACATTACAAGTCATGAATAGTGGCTTACTAGGGCACAACCCAACACAATTTAACTCCATAACATAATAGAATTTACTCTTATCAGTATCAATACTAATCATTTGACAATATTTGTGAGGCGTTACATATATATCTTGTAAACGTGAGAACTTTACCCTGAATGAAAAATAGAAACAATGGAAAGAAATTCAACATAATTGAAGAGAAATGTGAGTGAAGATCTACTGACTGCATAGGAATTGTACAAGATCATTTTTGAATCATTAGTATGTAAAATCATGCAACAATTTCAGATTGAACCAGAAAACTTTTTATGAGAGAAGTGTTTACAAAGCTTGAGTTTGTTAAAATTTATAATAGTTGCTTCAGTTACCTCGACCAGTATGAAGTTTACAGGCATTCGCAATTAGAAAAACAGAAATTAATATACACACACACACACACACACACACATAAGAAGAAGAAGAAGAAGCAATATATACATGTGGAGGAATTCAGGATTTGGACAGCATTCAACATGCAACAAAGAACCAGCTAGATAAGAAAATATGCTAACTGTCAAAGAATGGTATGGCAGATAATCATTCATAAAACTGCATCTAGCTTTCAAAGTCATTCATTTTGTTGCATCAGAGAAGTTGGAAAATATATTTGAATGAAGATGGAAATTATGCAAGCCAATAATCAATTCAAAGGACCTAAAATTACAGTGGTTGACCATTGCTAAATAGAGAGAAGAACCAGCTAGAGCATATGCCATCATTACCTGTGCAACCAACTGAGCAAGTAACACCAGGCATGCATCACTACAGCCTGTAGCTTGGTTTTTCCCATGAGCTTCAATAATTCGGGCAACTGCTAATTTGCTCAAAGATTGTTGTTCTTCATTCGTTAACTCAAATGTAAAGTGGAAGCAATGGCAGATCGTGAGAGATCTCTTCAGATGCTCTTGAGACAGCTGAAGAATACTGATCAGACTCCAGCATACAAGTATCAACACCATCCATCAATGTAACATTCGATGATGTTGATGCTACGAGGTCCTGGTCAGCAACCCGAACAGGAGAAAGGGTTCGTTCAGAAGGTCTATGAACCTCCAGAGCTGCAACTGCTTCATTCGCTTCATTGGGAACCTCTAAATTTTCTTTGGAGGTTGACATGTCAATAATGGGAGCTGCTGAATTTTCTGAAAGCTCCATATCACTTTTGGGCATCAAAGATACTGCCGTGTGCTCAACCTTTGTCGCCACAGGAACCGAAATAGGTCTACTGATGGAACTGGAACCATCACACCCAGATTGTGTATCACTGGTATCCTCCAATTTTGCAGATGATGGTTGTACTCCAACAGGTTCTGGTGCACGCTGTGGATCAAGACGATGAGGGTCCTAAAAATGCTGACAGTTATTTATTTAACTAACAACAACTTCATCAGGAAAACTTTATGCTAAATATTTGGAAAGAGGATACATCCGAAGGGAGAGTAAATATATGATGGGCTACACACCTATTTTAGATTTGGACCATCCAACTCAAAATCAGATCCTTGCATTAGATAAATTACATGTCAACATGCCAAGGACAATTTTTTTTTTTTTTTTGATGATCTTATGATCAATCATGTCAAATACTTATGAAAAGTGTTGGTTGTTAATAAAACTGTCCAACGATCCAAATTTAACATGCATATGTACTTTTCTTACAAGTGTTGTTTCTTAGTTTTTGTTACATAACTTTTCTTAGTGGGTCTTAACTAATGAATGGCCTAGATCTTTGACATACATGTTACTTTACATAACTATGACATGCATTCTAAAACCTCTAAGATGTAAGCGTATGTATTATATAAAAGAGTGAATTTTCTCATTAAATGCAAAGCTAGTTGGACGAAAATGCAATGTCCAACTAGTTGTGTGTGAGCATTGCTCATATATATATATATATATATATATATATATATATATATATATATATATATATATATATATATATATATATATATATATATAAAAACAAAAGAAGAAGAAAAAATACTAGTTAGAAATTTGATTTCTCTAATTTTGAGAAGTAGGCTTTGTCGTGAGCCCGAATCCGAACGGGTTGAGTGGATCATAATGCGAGTTGCCAATGTTCATGGGGAGCTGATCGACAGATTTGAACCATGTGCGAGAGAACTTGCCGGAGAACCCGTAGTCGCCGTAGAGGACGTCGGTGGTGCCTTGGCCTTCGGTGCCTGGAAGCCATGCAGCCACTATGGCATCCATGATAGGAACATATGGTTCGATCACAAGTGGCCGGCCGGAGATGATAACAACGACACACTTGATTGCGCCGCACACATTCTTGATTGTACTGCCGGGCTCCGGTATCGTTAGGTTGAGGTTATCGCCAGCGGTTTCTACATAAGGAGGCTCTCCAACGACAACGATCGCATAAGAGAAATCATTGGGTCGATATGTTGAATGGCTTCCAAAAGGGCGCTCTTTCAACCCGTCTGGGGATCCCAATGATCTACGACATCGACGCCGTCCATGGCCACAACAATGTCTATAGAGCGACCGTATTCCCCCACAATATTGGGCTTGGAGCCACCATTTAAGTGTGTTATATTTGAATTTCGATGCGTATAATGTAGATTGTTGATCTTCTTGATTCGTTGCAGCGTGAATTTCTTTGAAGACCATCGAATAAGATGGCCCGCACTGAATTTTCAGACCATAATCTGATGGCTTTAATCATCCAATTGGGATTATTTAATGTTCAAGCACTCGAATTGATTAATTCGAAACTTGGCTGAGTTAAAAACTCATTGATTCAGGCTCTGAGCTATGATTTTCAAACACCTGCTGCTTTGATGATCTTCCTGAGTTCATTTACTTCAATTGAATCATTGTATCATGTTTGTTTTTCAATAACTAATTCAATTGCTATCCATTTGTTTCACACAATGTAGCCCATCTCATTAGTTAATTGGCTTGATTTTACAAACTGCTGCCATCTAAAATGGTGTGGCCCACCTGATGGATGGCTTAGAAACTGCATCTGTGCTATGTTGACACTCCCAACTCATCAGGAACCATGGTTATGTTGTAATGCTTGTGGTTTTTTTGAACATTTTCTATAATCTTGTTATTCTTTCTTTATTAGGGATCCAGAACTTGTGAAGAAGATTGGTGCTGCAACAGCTCTAGAAGTTCGAGCGACGGGAATTCCATACGTCTTTGCTCCATGTATCGCGGTAAAGAACCATTTTTCCTTCCTATCCTTCTCCTCAGAGAAATGCCATTTGCTTTTCCTCTCTAAATCTTGATCAAATGGGTAACATTTCTTTCTTAGTTCGGAGTGATGTTTATATGGTAATTCATAAAATGTAGAGCCAATGAACAGTCCAGATCAATGAATTGGATTGGATTTTTTGCAATTCAGTTTACTTCCTGCATCCAAACACTACATGGAAATGACCAAATCATGATTACCATTCTTATTATATTCTCCCAAAATGCAATTTGATCATGCCTACTACATTGAATTTATCTCCTCTTGAATTGCAATAGGTTTGTAGAGATTCGAGATGGGGTCAATGCTACAAAAGCTACAGCGAAGATCACAAGATTTGATCATTGGATTTGAGTAAGTCAGCGTCGGGATTCTCGCTGTAGATGATTTCGGTGGCTGGATCAACAATTGGTGAGATAGCATTGAGAATGGTAGTTCCTGTTGATGAGGAAGAGTATTTTGGTCAGATAACATGAAACCACACCAGTTTGGATTGTGCATAATCTGTAAATCATGCTGATAGTATCACTTCCAAATTTGATAAATCCAAACTGATGGTCTGTTTGACATCTTTTATCTAATCTAATAAGAGCTAGAGAATTAAGATTTGTTGTTCCAACTCAAGTGAAACATACCAGTATTAAGATTATTCCCATCAACTCCTGCCACAAGATGGTCCACCCACCACATTGGTTGCCCAAGTTGTTGGCGTGGGTCCCAGCTACAAGGATCTTCGGCGCCTTCTTCGAGAGTGGCAGCAGCGGCTCATCCTCGCATTTTCCATTTTTCAATAGCACCAATGACTTCCTGACCGCTTCCCTGGCCAAATCCCTGTGGGCCTGTTCAGTTCAATCAATTACAACATTAGACCTCAAAATCCTATTTCTTAAACTCATTGTTTCAACTCAGTGAGTTAACTCTGTGTTCGTTGGATGTAATTAACCTGGCTTCCGAGCTGGTCGACGAGGCTGTAGTCGGCCAAGGGATTCTCGAAGAGACCCATGACGAATTTGACACGCAGGATCCTTCTGACGGCATCGTTGATTCGGCTCATGGGGATGACTTTGTTTTTCACTTGGGCTGTCAGATCGTCAATGAACTCGGTGTGGTTGTATGGGACCATGACCTGCAATCCCTCAATTAAAACATGAGTATAGTATCTTTCATCAAAATCCATCACTAGCTTAGAAGAAATGGACAAACCATGTCAATGCCGGCTTGAATTCCAGCTTGGATGGAATACGAGTAATTTGCTTTGGGTGGCGACGTGATCCTATCGATTCCCTGCCAATCGGAGATGATAAATCCCTGAAAAAACATGACAGTTTTCGTTAGTTTTCTAGTTAATCTGTGTAGAAGTCAATGTGGGTGACCATGGAATCAGATCTTAATGAAACCGTGCCGACTCAACCATGTTCTCAAACTGTCAACTGAGTCATAGTGATTTGGGCTAAGTTTGAACTGAGTCTTCATTCATTGCATGGGACACGACGACCACCTACTCACCCTGAAATGGAGCTTGTTCTTAAGGAAGTCAGTAACGAGTTTGCGATTAGCATGCATCTTCTTCCCATTCCAGCTTGAATAAGAGACCATGATGGTGGAGACACCTTTGATGATCGCATTGTAGTATCCTGGCATGTGAATGCTGAGCAGGCCATGGAAGTCGATGATGGTGTTGTTCTCGTTAATTTCCTTATTTGTGCCACCATCACCAGCGAAGTGCTTGGTGCAGGCTGCTACTTTGTACCTGTACAAAAGAAAAAAAATATCAATGAAAATAAGACAATGATAGCGTAGTTCTAAAACTTGGTCTCGATTTAGAACTCGGCCTTGAGTCGACGAGTTGATTTTACGACACTTAGTATCGAGTCGAGTTTTTGTGTTTTTGAAGTATGATTGATAGAAAAATGTTGTATAATCTAATGTGTTGCTTGAGGATGTGGTGATCATCCAAGCAATTCATCAATTCAGACACTCTCCAAAAAAAACTTTGTGAGTTTTCATCGACTGTTGATTTGTTTCATAGAGAATAGGCCGCCTGATGATGTAGCCAGGATCTACACATGCTTGTGAAACTACAGAAGATCTATCTTTAATCATGATTTGGATTTATAGAGGAACTTACTTTCCGAAGACGTAAGGGACACCCTTCCGAGATGTCGCCGGAATTTCTCCTTGTAGACCAGGGATGATCTTTGTCATTGCCTGCACTATCTTGTGATCTTCGCTGTAGCTTTTGTAGCATCGACCCCATCTCGGATCTCTACAAACCTATTGCAATTCAAGAGGAGATAAATTCAATGTAGTAGGCATGATCAAATTGCATTTTGGGAGAATATAATAAGAATGGTAATCATGATTTGGTCATTTCCATGTAGTGTTTGGATGCAGGAAGTAAACTGAATTGCAAAAAATCCAATCCAATTCATTGATCTGGACTGTTCATTAGCTCTACATTTCATGAATTACCATATAAACATCACCCCGAACTAAGAAAGAAATGTTAGCCATTTGATCAAGATTTAGAGAGGAAAAGCAAATGGCATTTCTTTGAGGAGAAGGGTAGGAAGGAAAAATGGTTATTTACCGCGATACATAGAGCAAAGACATATGGAATTCCTGTCGCTCGAACTTCTAGAGCTGTTGCAGCAGCAATCTTCTTCACAAGTTCTGGATCCCTAATAAAGAAAGAATAACAAGATTATAGAAAATGTTTAAAAAAACCACAAGCATTACAACATAACCATGGTTCCTGATGAGTTGGGAGTGTCAACATAGCACAGATGCAATTTCTAAGCCATCCATCAGGTGGGCCACACCATTTTAGATGGCAGCAGTTTGTAAAATCAGGCCAATTAACTAATGAGATGGGCTACATTGTGTGAAACAAATGGATAGCAATTGAATTAGTTATTGAAAAACAAACATGATACAATGATTCAATGGAAGTAAATGAACTCAAGAAGATCATCAAAGCAGCAGGTGTTTGAAAATCATACCTCAGAGCCTGAATCAATGAGTTTTTAACTCAGCCAAGCTTTGAATTAATCATTTCCAGTGCTTGAACATTAAATAATCCCAATTGGATGATTAAAGCCATCAGATTATGGTCTGAAAATTCATTGCGGGCCGTCTTATTCGATGGTCTTCAAAGGAATTCACGCTGCAACGAATCAAGAAGATCAGCAATCCACATTATACGCATCGAAATTCAAATATAATACACTTACCTGGTGGCTCCAAGCCCAATATTGTGGGGGAATATGGTCGCTCTATAGACATTGTTGTGGCCATCTATGGCGTCGATGCCGTAGATCATTGGGATCCCCAGACGGGTTGAAAGAGCGCCCTTTTGGAAGCCATTCACCGTATCGACCCAAGTCTCCGGTGAGGCTTTCAGGGATGGAACACTCCCTCCACCACTCAATAAGCTCCCTGCCAATTCAATAATTGAATTCAGTGACCAAGATTACTAATGCCATTTATCAGGTTTGAGCCACTCGATTATTGGGTGGGCCACACATTTACATTGAATATGGACCATCTATTTTTCTTATTCGGGTGTCGCCTAATCGGTGATTTCGATCACCTGATGAATGGACCACATTGAAATCAAGTGACAAGTGCATTATATATATATATATATATATATATATATATATATATATATATACCGATGAAGTAATCTTTCACGATTTCGGGTGTGGTAGCTGTTCGGTCGAGCTGTTTCATCTGACCAATCTTCCCAGCAAGAGTCATCCGGTCCATTAGATCTTTAATCCGGACGGGGCAACGGTTGATTGGGGTCTTTGTACTTCATGTATCCTTCTTCTCCCAGTGCTGTGGCACACCAACATAGGAGAAAAAGGCACAAAAAATGCATTTTAAAGCTAGACATTTTTCCCTGCAAATCAAAATTTCAAAATCAGAAGAGTTTCTATTGGAGATGTGATCTTGCAAAAAATATAGAATCTATGATCACAAATAAATGTAAAAAAACCTACTGGATACGTGCAGAATGTGGATGGCTAATCTGGCAGATAACATTGTGGATGGGCCATAGACCAAAAATCATGCTAGTTAAACGATCCTAACCGTTGGATCAAAATAGTTTTCTTCATGGAATCTCAAAAAGGAAAAAAGGTGGGTATCCCTAGACCTTGCGTATGTACAAAGTTGGCCTAGTGGTGTTTCATGATGCTGGGCCCCATCATGGATATGCCAAGACTCAGATATTACTAGGATTTGAGGACATCATTTCAAAAAGGCAAAACAAGTATCCCATGTGTGCTAAAAAAGTGAGATGTGGCATGATCCAAGCCACACACTAGTCAGAGCCTACAAACAATATGACTGGACCATGTTTATCCGCAAGATGAATGGCCCAGATCAACATATTAAGAACCAAATAGGGAAAGACAAAACTCTATTTTAAACTCTGCTGTGGATAGTGGGTCGAAATTATAAAACATGTGGGATCCAATGGCAAAGCTAGATGTGTGTAAGATCCCAGCCATACATCAAAGCGATTGGTCCACTATTCAGGGAACAAGACATTTGAGAGACAATTGAAGAATAGATGTCATCCACCTAATGGTCGGCCTGATTTTCAGAGAGGTGAACATTCGCCATTGGGCCCACCTGATAGGTGACCCTTATCTCTCCCATATGTGTGACCCCATGATGTGATATGTAGGGTGCTTACGGGCATTGGGACTTTACCAAATGGTGCCTGCCTCTATATACCCATATTCCATGTGGAGCTTTTTCAAAGGTGAAATTATATTATTGCAATCATTTTTTCTTTTCCTTAATAGGATCCAAAATTGTTGAGCAACATTTAAATTCAACTGTAGCTCATTTGATGATTTGATTGGCCTGATTTTTGGTCTATACAATCACTATGGTGGGGTGCACATGTTAGATGGATTGGATGTGATACACAAATCATGTAGGCAACTTTCACTATTTTTTAAAGAAAAACATGAATGAGGGCATTTTTGTAATTTCATCCTAAAGAGCAAATATTTAAAATTTTTAAGAATTTTTATTGTAAAATTCCTTAAGAATATACATTTTACCAAATAAAGCCTGGACCATTAAAAGTTACATGGAAGTATTTTTAGAGGGAAGAAATTGTAAAAATGCCATCATTTAATTTTCGAAACTTAAAAGGCCCAATTAGTATATGTATAACATCCAACCAATCTAATTAGCCTAACGTTTGCATTCCACTATGATAATAGGATGAGGAATTCATTAGTCTAATTAGATTACCAAATCAATTATATTTAAATTTGAATATTTTAAATGGTGTATATTATTTTTTATGAATTGGCCCACGTCATGATTAGATCCATGATATTTTTTGTTTGTCTAATAATCATGTTAGATGTTCCATTGGACGGATTGAATGTGGGACACATACCATATGGCTCTTATAATTCTCACTTGTTAGTTTTATTAAAAAGAAAACATAAAAACGGCCATAATGTAATTTCTATCCTGAAAAAGTAAGACAAGAATATTTGTTTCTCAAAGCATTATTTGGTAAAATTCAATTCCGTAAAGAAATTTCTCATAAAAATCCTGTAATTTAATTCTATTTTAAATTACTAAATATTTTTTTAAAAGAATTAACATTAAATATAATTTAATTATTTTAACTTGTAAATAATTTTACATTAAAATCACAATAAATAAAAAATACGGATGTTTAAAATCTCACATTATTATCAAGCCCATGTAGTTTAATGAAAATTTCATGATAATATTGTGGACAATGCTTTTATTTATTTATTATTTTTACACACAATTACACCCACACACCCCACAATGAGTACTCGAACCCATGACTCCTCCATTGAAACTCCTATTTGTATACCACTTAGCCAACATGGAATGAACTTCCCCGATAAAAAACATTCAAAATCTTTGATCAAGGGCCGGAAAATACTGTCATGATTAAAATACGGAAAAGTTCCAAAGATTGGATGGCTAAAATCTATCTATATGGGACATTATGGGGTACTCCACCATCATGTTGGGGCCTACAAGGTCAATGGTCTCGATCATAGAAATATGGGACCCACAATGAAACTCAGGGATTAAGTAGATAGTGCATTTCCATAGCTCGAGGATCATTTGAAAAAAAATAAAAAAATAGCGCCATTTCAATCCAGCCAAGTTGCTAGATACACCCTCTTCAATTCTATCACCAAAAGTAGGAAAGACAGCCAGTATCTGTTAATCAAGAGGTATTCCTTGAATACATGCTGATACATTACAATACAATATGTTCCAATGATCCAAACCGTTTACATGACAGCTCTCACTTCTGGAAGGACAAAAAATAAAAGATCTTAAAGTGATTATTTCAACCATTTCATTGAAGCGTCACCATAACCATTATAAACCAAATGGATTGAAATACTTCCTCTGAGGCGTTTTTTTTTTTTCGGAAATCTCCGATCCCAAGGAGAGCCCTATCAAATAAACGGTTTGGATCATTCGGATATGACCCAGGTTCTAAGGATAAATTCTCTACGTAGCGTATTGTAATAGGTCGGAATGTGTCCGAGCAAACCATGTTAATCAAATGGACGCGGATTGCGTCCTACCCCGCCTGGGACGCCTGTCTCCCACTGGGAATGGGCGGGCAGGAGCTTTGAGTGTCCACCGTCGTGTATGTGGGTCTTATCCATACAATTTATCCATTTTTAAAATAAAAAAAATCATTTTAGGACATCAGCTCAAAAATGAGCCAGATCCAAGGCTCAGGTGGACAATAAAATAAGGATTGAACTCTTACAGTTGAAAACTTCCCGAGGGCTATGAAAGTTTCCGATGGAGCTGATATTCTTTTTTTCTCTTCATAAAAGTCTACCTAACTTTATAAATGGGTTGGATGGCAAATAAACATCATGGTCGACTTTAGAAAAGTTTCAACGGTGAGAATCATTATCACCACTGCTTCCTGCAATTTGGTCCGCTTATTTGAAACAGTCATTTTTTGGATTATTCTCTAAAATGATACTAAAAAATGGATGAAAGGTTTGGATAAGACCCATGCATCACGGTGGGAACTCAAAGCTCTTGCCCGTTACCAGCTGGATACAGGCGGGGATAAGACGCACGGACGGGGATTGCGTCCTACCCCGCCCATCTCTGGCCACGAACGGTGATGTAGAGCGGGTCGCGGATAATTTCATGGCCAGGATGGATCAGAAAAGGCACGGTCGGCGACAGAAGTGATCCAAACCATCAGACCCTAGATCGGGCATATCTCATAATCCGGAATGAGTTATCCGACGTAAAATATATGAATTTCGGGTAGAACGAGATACTTTAGCCAACCAACCCAGCTACGCCCTGTTGCGCAGCCCGGATTTGCGAGAAACCCCCTGATCGACGGTCGTTTCCCCGTTTTAATTTTATTTTTACTATTTATAGTAAGTTTTAGTTTGCTTATAGCTCTTCATCCGTTGGGCTTTAGGAGTTGTGTCCAACATGAAAAGTGCTTAGGATAATTAGGAGAACGGTTTGGTGAAGCCAAATAGGACACTTACTATTTTTGGCTGAAAACCTTGCGCACTAGTAGACATCACGACCGTCTATAAATAGTAAGTTGCGAATTTTAGGAGTTTTAGTTATAGTTTGAGTCTGATTTCGTTCCTGTTGCTTGGTTCCCTTATTTAAAGGGGTGTAAACTCGTTTTTATTCATTCAACAAATAATTTCAAATTTTATTAGAGTTTATTCATATTCTCTTGCTTTCTTTCCTCGTGGATTCGAGAAGTCTCTGTGAGGAGTCTAGAGAAGCTCCGTGGATTCGGAGTAGTTATCCTTGAGGAAGACGGTGATCGACCTCATCACGTTCATCCCTGCATCAATTTGGTATCAGAGCGAGGTTTTCCCTCGGGCCGATGACAAACAACGAAGGTATGAATCAAAATCCTTTGGACGGTGATTCAGGGATTCGTTATCTTTCGGAAAGAATGGAAGCTTTCCATCGGGAGAGTCAGTTGACCATGCAAGGGCTGTAGGCAACCCTCGACCGTCTGGCGGATGCGCTACTTCCGCCCCGAGCCCTAGGCGGTGCTCCACCACCTATGGTCGCTCCACTACCCGTGATTGCTTTACGACGTGACCCCGATTATCGCAAAGCACTACCAGTGGCAAACCATAGGGCTACACCAGATGATTCTAGTTCCAACGACGAGGATATTAATGAGGATTTTGACCGACGACCAATACATGGAGGCGATCGTCTCGATCGTGCTGAAAGAGACTATCGAGGTAAGACTGAACTTCCTAGTTTTAACGGTTTATTACGTATCAAAGATTTCCTCGATTGGCTAGTCGAAGTAGAGAGATATTTCGATTATATGGATGTGCCAGATCATAAAAGGGTGAAATTGGTAGCGTTTAAATTAAAATCTAGTGTTTCTACATGGTGGGAACAATTACAACTCTCATTAGCTCGGCAGAACAAGGCGTCCATCGCATCATGGCCTCGGATGAGACGTGTTCTTCGATCACGATTTCTCCCCAGTGATTATGAGCAGAGCTTATTTTAATAATACCAGAATTGCCGACAAGAAAATTGAACTGTTACAGATTACACTGAAGAATTCCAGCGGTTGGCTACACGAAACGATCTATCAGAATCTGAGTCACAGAAGGTGGCACGATTTATACGTGGATTGCGACAGGCAATTCAGGACCGAGTTCAGATGTACCCAGTTGGGACCGTAGATGAAGCAGTTTAATTTGCAGAAAGGACAGAAACACAACTTATAAGAGCTCCTGCTCATCCATATCCTTCAAATCGATCCCCTATAACGGGTCCCACACAGGATCCAGTGCTGGCTCAAGGACTGTGAACCGTGATACGGGGAGCGGACCATCTAGACCTCAACGGGCAGCACCCACAACAGCGGGGCCGAGTAGGATTCCGAATCCTTATGCTCGGCCAAGGTCGAACAATTATTACCGCTGTGGCCAACCAGGCCACTTATCAAACACTTGTCCTCAACGTCCGACAGCACACTTAACTATAAACAAAGGGGGCACTGAAGATGAGGCCGCAGAAGAAGATCATGGCTTTAATGAATATGAACAAACCACTGAAGAAATAGCAGGTGACGGTGAAGTGACAGGCGAGGATCGTGGCGAATCTCTCGTTGTGAGGCGACTATTATATACCCCGCGAAAGAAATTACATCCACAGCGGCATAATATATTTCGTACTCGATGCACTGTCAACGGAAAGGTCTGTGATGTGATCATAGACAGTGGTAGCAGCGAGAACATCGTCTCAAGAGTGATGGTGGACAAGTTGCAGCTATCAACGACGAGACATCCTTCCCCGTACTCAATTGGCTGGATAAAAAAAGTGAACGAGACCAAGGTAACTGAACAATGCACTATCTCATTTTCAATTGGTAAACATTATAAGGATCAGATACTTTGTGACGTGGTTGATATGGAAGCCTGTCATATGCTACTCGGTCGACCCTGGCAGTCGAACCGTGATGCGACCCATCGGGGACAAGACAATGTTTATATATTCGTCAAGGATAGTCGAAAAATAATCCTTGCCCCTATGGCACCAGAGAACCACCCTGAAGCCTCTAAAGTGGAGGGGAGTTCTCTCTTGACCATTAGGGATTTTATGGAGGAATCCAAGGAAACCGGCGAGGTATACGCCGTAGTGGTGAAGGGCGAGGAAGAGGAACCCTCAAACATCCCTCCAAGCTTAAAACTGTTGCTAAACGAATTCAAAGAAGTCTGGCCTGAAGATTTACCTGATGGATTGCCCCCAATGAGGGACATCCAACATCACATAGACCTCGTCCCTGGGGCTAGCCTGCCCAATCGCCCTCATTATCGGATGAGTCCGAAGGAGTGTGAGATACTTCAGGGGCAAGTAGAGGAATTGATCCGTAAGGGTCTATTGAGAGAGAGCATGAGCCCATGTGCTGTACCAACATTATTAACGCCAAAAAAAGATGGAAGCTGGAGCATGTGTGTCGACAGTCGAGCAATCAATAAAATTACCATCAAATATCGGTTCCCAATATCACGGTTGGACGACATGCTCGATATGCTAGGAGGGGCCAAGGTGTTCTCTAAACTCGATCTAAAGAGCGGGTACCATCAGATTCGTATCCGACCCGGTGATGAGTGGAAAATGGCATTCAAGACAAAGGAAGGGTTGTATGAGTGGCTGGTCATGCCATTTGGCTTATTGAACGCACTAAGTACTTTTATGCATTTGATGAATCAAGTTCTAAAACCGTTCACTGGCCGATTTGTGGTAGTATATTTTGATGACATATTAATATATAGCCAGGATGAGGCGGAGCATAAGAAACATCTCAGGCAGGTGCTCCAGGTCCTACAAGATAACAAGTTGTACCTCAACTTGAAAAAGTGTAGCTTTTTAACTGACAGCCTATTGTTTCTACGATTTGTTGTAACGTTCACAGGCATTCGAGTGGACGATGAAAAGGTGCGAACTATTAAGGAATGGCCGATCCCGACAAACATTCATGAGGTGAGGAGTTTTCATGGATTGACGACTTTTTATCGTCGATTTGTGCGAGACTTTAGCACCATAGTCGCTCCTATAACAGATTGCATGAAGAAGAGACCGTTCCAGTGGACCGATAAAGCTGACAAGAGCTTTCACGAGATGAAGCATCGTTTATCTACAACACCAGTCTTGGTGCTTCCTAATTTTGACAAATTGTTTGAGGTGGAGTGTGACGCTTCATACGTCGAAATTGAGTGAGTATTATCACAAGAAGGTAGGCCGGTAGCCTTCTACAGCGAGAAGCTCGGCGAAGCACGAAAGAAGTGGTCGACTTATGAACTTGAATTGTACGCCGTTGTTCAGGCACTGCGACATTTGCGACATTATTTGATTCAAAGGGAGTTCGTTCTGTACACTGACCATCAAGCATTAAAGTTTATTAATAGTCAGACTAACGTGAATCGTTGCATGATAGATGGGTTGCGTTTTTACAGGAATTCACGTTTGTTCTGAAGCATAAGTCAGGTCAGCAGAACAAGGTGGCTGATGCACTTAGCCATCGTGCGTCACTACTTGTTACAATGAGCAACGAGGTGGTCGGCTTTGACTGTCTCAAGGAGCTGTATGCCGAGGATGAGGATTTCAAAGATTCTTGGTTGAAGTGCCAAGAAGGTCACCCAATGACCTTCATATACAGGATGATTTTCTCTTTAAAGGAAATTGATTGTGCATCCCCCAAAGTTCTCTAAGGGAGCAAATTATTCAGGAACTACATGGAGGTGGCCTTGGTGGACACCTAGGGCGAGACAAGACGCGAGCTCTTGTGGAAGAGTGGTATTACTGACCGCAATTAGTACGTGATGTGGGAAGAGCCGTACAACGTTGTCATATTTGTCAGACCTCCAAGGGGCAATCTCAGAATACGGGCCTCTACACCCCGTTACCTGTGTCTGACGATCCTTGGGAGGATTTATCAATGGACTTCATGCTTGGTGTTCCAAGAACACAACGCGGCATGTATTCGGTGTTCGTAGTGGTCGATCGTTTCTCCAAGATGACGAACTTTATCCCATGCAAGAAGACCCTTGATGCAACACATGTGGCGAATTTATTCTTCAGGGAGGTCGTACGGCTACACGGGGTCCCTAAGACCATTACTTCTGATCGTGACACGAAGTTCATTAGCCACTTTTGGTGGACTTTGTGGACTCGATTCGATACACAACTTCAATTCAGCAGTGCTTACCACCACAGACTGATGGGCAGACTGAAGTTGTGAATCGCACATTGGGAAACCTCTTTCGCAGTATTATAGGAGAAAAGCTGAAGCAGTGGCAATTGACCTTATCTCAAGCAGAGTTTGCGTTCAACAACATGGTAAACCGCTCGACAGGGAAATCGCCGTTCCAGATTATCTACGGACGAATGCCTCGCCACACACTTGACTTGGTCCATTTGCCCAAGCACCCAGGCACGAGCATTGCAGTAGAACATATGACAGATAAGATCATGGGCATCCATGCAGAAGTGCAGGCCAAGTTACATGCCTTGAACGAGAAGTACAAGGAACAAGCGAACAAGCACCGGCGACAAAAAGTGTTCGAGGTGGGCGACCGCGTTATGGTCCATTTGCGTAAAGAGAGATTTCCGACCGGGACGTACAACAAGTTGGAAAATAAGAAGATTGGACCGGTACCGATCATCCGAAATATCAATGACAATGCTTATGTTGTTGATCTTCCAGATGACATGGCGATCTCACGGACTTTCAACGTCGCGGACCTGACCGAGTATCATGAACCAGCGCAAGAGGAGAACTCGAGGATGAGTTCTTTTCAAGTGGAGGGGACTGATGTAGAGTGGCTCGCGGATAATTTCATGGCCAGGATGGATCAGAAAAGGCACGGTCGGCGACAGAAGTGATCCGGACCATCAGACCTTAGATCGAGCGTATCTTACAATCCGGAATGAGTGATCCGACGTAAAATATATGAATTTGGGGTAGAACGAGCTACTTTAGCTAGCCAACCCAGCTACGCCCGGTTACGCAGCTCGGATTTGTAAGAAACCGCCTGATCGACGGTCGTTTCCCCGTTTTAATTTCGTTTTTACTATTTATAGTATGTTTTAGTTTGCTTATAGCTCTTCATCCGTTGGGCTTTAGGAGTTGTGTCCAACATGAAAAGTGCTCAGGATAATTAGGAGAACGGTTTGGTGAAGCCAAATAGGACACTATTTTTGGCCGAAAACCTTGCGCACTAGTAGACATCACGACCGTCTATAAATAGTAAGTTTACTATTTATAGTATGTTGCGAATTTTAGGAGTTTTAGTTGTAGTTTGAGTCTAATTTCGTTCCTGTTGCTTGGTTCCCTTATTTAAAGGGGTGTAAACTCGTTTTTATTCATTTAGCAAATAATTTCGAATTTTATTAAAGTTTATTCATATTCTCTTGCTTTCTTTCCTCGTGGATTTGAGAAGTCTCTGTGAGGAGTCCAGAGAAGCTCCGTGGATTCGGAGTAGTTATCCTTGAGGAAGACAGTGATCGACCTTATCACGTTCATCCCTGCATCAAACGGGCAGCTCTGTTGGCGCTCCCATCGTGATGTATCTGTTTATCCATGCCGTTCATCACTTCTCTCAGATCATTTTAAGGTATGAGCACAAAAATGAGATAGATCCAACGATAAATTGATTGACATCACAAATTACTCTTGCATTTAATGCTTTGTACATTTAATGTAACCTGTATTATTATTTGGTGTGGTCCACTTGAGTGTTGGACCTACCTCATTTTTGTGTACATGTATTAAAATAATTTGATAGAAGGGATGGTCGGCATGGATAAACAGATACATCACGGTTTGCCTACCCGCATAACTGCCCGTTCGGGGGTAGAGACGGACGGGGGTAGGACGCAATCCGCGTTCAATCAAATCATACTGTAGGGAGAAGCGCTCGAGTTTTCTGTAACCCCTGATGCAGTGAGCTCCTGTATACCAGTGATCTGTGGGGCCCACTGTGATGTCCATTTCATATCAACTCTATCCATCAGCTTCTGCAGATAATGTTAGGATGTGGGACCAAAGATGAGGCAGATCCAAAACTCAAGTGGGCCACACTAAAGTAAAAGGTGGGGATGGAAACGCTTACCATTGAAGCCTTCCTGGCCCACCATGTTACCATCTAACCCGTTAATAAAGTGACTAACAACCGGAATGTAGAAAAAAGAATATCATCTTGAGCCAAAACTTCAATGGGTTCCACACAGATTTTCAATGTTGTGCGTTCATTCACCACTGTTTCTGTTGCCTGTGGTGTGGCCCACTTGAGTTACTGATCTGCTTCGTTTTTTGAGCCAACATCTTAACATAAGTTGAAAAATTTCCTGTTTAGAAAGAAGAAAGTAGACAGAAAGGAAGAAAGACTAGTCGCAAATGAAGCGATTCGCGCGAAGAAAGATGGAAGAAGTGGGTGGGCTTTAAACGTGAAATCGTCGGTAATTTTATTTCTGACCGTCCATTACCCTTTTGATGGTGGGCCCACTTAGCCTCACGCGAATCACCTTAGAATTTTTGTCAGAAAGAGAGAGAGAGAGAGAGAGAGGGGAGCGAGGTTGAAAGCATGAGTAATTGTTACAAGGAAGGCTTTTATTTATAGATGGATAAGACCGTATCCAATACAAACGTTTTCTACGGTAAGATCTTAACGTACAAATCAAGGCACTGTGGCGTACTGAGTAAACTCTGTGGGGTCCACCGTGATTTACATATTTTATCTACTCCGTCCATCGATTTTAATAGATAATTGAGCCCAAAAATGAAACATATCCAAATCTCAAGTGGACCTCACCACTGGAAACAATGCGAATTGAAATTTTACCGTTAAAAATTTCTTGATAAAATGCATAAATCAAGGTAGGCCCCACAAAATCAGCCGTCCCAAAACTCAGATGGGCCAACACCACAGGTAACAGCTGGGATGCGGATGCTCGCCGTTAAAAACCCTTTAGATCATATGTGGGACCAGTGTTTATTATCTTCCATCCAATCCATTTAGAAGATTCATCCGACTAGAATGAGATGAATAGATGTCACAAAAAATCCTACCCACTCCAAAACTCAGGTGGGCCACCTCACACGATTTTAGAAGTTTTATGCCTTATTTTACATTGTGTGGCCTGAATTTTAGTTCAGCTTGCGCTTTTGGGATCAAGGAGGCTCGCCTGATGGACGGATTGGATGTCGTTGAAACATCACGGTGGACCCCACACAACGACTTGTACGTTTACCTTATCCAAGTTAGCATCGGTGAGACCCATCCCGATCACGAGCAGAGGTTCACCGTGATGGGGTAAGATATACTCTTTTTCTTTTCTTTTTTTGGTTTGGAAAGAGTGAAATGCACATAATGGGTACTACCCCCGTGAGGTATGGATTTTATCCACACCGTTCATCCATTTTTTTTTCATATTATGTTGGACCATCAGCCTCAAAATGAGGCATATACAAGGCTCAAGTATACCACACATAAAGAAGAGGCAGTGATAATAATAGCTACATTCGAAACTTTCTTAAGCTCTCATGATATTCATTCGCCATCTAACCCGTTGATAAGGTCAAGACGATGGGAAAAATTAAATATCAGCTTGATCCAGGACTTCTACGGACTCCAAGAAATTTGAGACCGTGGGCATTAAATTCACACTGTTTCCTATAGTGTGGTCCACTTAAACGTTAGATTTTTTTTTTTATTTTTTTATTTTTGAGTTTAAATCCTAAAAATGAGTTAGCAAAATGGATAAGTCCAGCTCTCTAGTTCAGTTGTAGCTAGATTCTGCATGTAAAAAAAAAACTAAATTAATTAATTAATTAAAAAACTTAGTTAATTAATTTTTTTTTTTTTTTTAAAAAGAAGTCTGTACTGAGTTACTCGGTATCCCCTCATTTTTTGGATCAGTGACTTTGAAATGATCCAGCAAAAACGGTTAGTACATCAAGGTAGGTCCGACAGCAAGGGCCGCACCGTCTTGAGTCAGGGCGGGGCCGCACCTAATCCGCTTCCAAAGAGGCTTCCGACGTTTGTCGTTCATCTAAGTGGGACCCACCATCAACCTTCTGCATGAAAAAATCGGGCGCTGATTAGCTACTCACCGGTTGAATAGGGAGACTTGCTACTGAAGTGACGTCACCAAGTTCCGAGGCACCATATTGTATGTTTTGCATCACACCTTCCATCTAATCATAGAGATCATTTTAGGGCAATATTCAAAAAATGAGTTAAATCCAAATCTCCAATGGACCCTAGCACAGAAACAGTAAGGACAGTGATGCCCACTATTAAAAACTTCTTAAGTTCAGGACGCAAAAGTTTCAGATCAGCTTTTTAAACTTTTTAACAAGTTGGATATCGAATAAAAATTATAATATGACTTGGGATAATTTCAATACCAGGAATCACTCTCCCCACTGTTTTTTGTGATAGGGTCCGATACATCTTCTTTTCAAATAATATCTTAAAATAGATGAATGACGTGAATACAACACATATATCACCATAGTGAGGCCCACAGAATTTGGTGACATACTCAACCTGTTGGTGTCTATCCTCGAATGAACAAAGTTCAAAAGGATCGTACTACGGGAAAAAGTGGGAATAGTGATTTTCTCCGTTGAAACCTTGTGAGGCCCTACAGTGATTTTTATTTGTCATCCAACCTGTTTAAAAAATATTACAGACATGGATGAAAGGAAAAAATAAAAAGAAGCTTGATTCAAAACTTCTGTAGCCCCTGAAAATTTTTCAACAGTAGATCCTCAATTAACAATATTTCCTATGGGGTGGCCAATTTAACCGTTGGAGACGATTCATTTTTGGGCTGAAACTCTAGAATTATCTCATAAAATGAAAGAACAGAGTGGATCAAGTACATAAATCATGATAAAGCTTACAAAGTATACTCAGTACGTTAATTGTATTGAGTTACTCAGTACGCGATTCGCTTCCATTAACTTTTGCCCACGTGTTACCGTAATCGGATTGCATACTAAGTTTCTTAGTATGCTCTTATTGTACCCAGTAAACTCTGTTGGGCCCACCGTGAATGTATCTGGTCTATCCACTCTGTTCATCTGTTTTTTCATCTTATTTTAGGAGTTGAAATAAAATTTTAAGCATACCCAAAGATTAAGTGGACCATACCATATGAAACAGTTGGAATGATGACTTCCACCGTTGAAACCTTTCTAAGGTCCACAATGATTTTGATTTCTCATCAACCTGTTAATAAGATCACAAAGACATGAATGTAGAGAAAACACAAATACAAGCTTGGTCCAAAACTTCTGTAGACCCCAAAAAATTTTGAAAGAATAAATGTTCAATTCACACTATTTCCTAGAGTGGTCTATTTGAGGTTTAATATAATTCATTTTTACTCTCAAGTCTTAAAATTATCTTATAAAAAGGATGGACAGAGCGGATAAAATAAGTAAATCATACTAGACCCACAGAGTCCGCAATCCGCTTCCCGTGTTACCCGGACGCGTCCTACCCCGTCCGTCTCTGGCCCTGAACGGGCAGTTCGGTGGGTGGGCCCACCGTGATTTATCCATTTATCTAAACCGTTCATCATTTTTCTTATATCATTTTAAGGTATGATCATAAAAATGAGTCAGATCCAACGATCAAATGGACCACGCAACGGATGACTCTTGCATTTAATGCTTTGTGCATTTAATGCAACGAATCTTATTATTTGGTGTGGTCCACTGCATCATTTTTGTGGTCATGCCTTCAAATGATCTTAGAAAATGGATGGACAGCTTGGATAAACAGATACATCACAGCAGTCCCACCCACAGAACTGCCCGTTCAGGGCTAGAGAGGGGAGAGGGTAGGACGCAATCCGCGTCCCGTGTTACCCTTACTGTATGGGCCCACCTTCATAATGTATCGTTGATCCACGCGGCCATCCTATTTTATTAGCTCATTTAAACAAAGTTATTCCAAAAATGAAGCATATCCAAACCATTGTAAAAAGTTATATAAATAACATTAAAAAACTTATTGCACGCCAAGGAGGTTTTGAATCAAGCTGCTATTTGCATTTTACCTTTATCCCGGTCTACCTTATCAACAGGTCGGATGGCAGATAAAAATTAGAGATTTTCTTAAGTGGGCCCTGGGAAATTTTTAATGGTGAGCCTTCAATCACTACTGTTTCCTGTGGTGTGTGGTCCATTTGAGATTTGGATCTACTTAAATTTTGGGAACACGTCCTAAAATGGGTTGGAAAAACGGATGGACGGCGTTGATATACAATACATTCATCAAGTTGGGCTCCACGGGTGTTACAGGGTAACAGCTAATCCGCTCCCTCGTCTGATCTCCCACACAATGTGTCTAAATTTGGTCGGTTGATTTCAACTAAGTTCATATTTTTTATGGTCAAGATCCGATGAGAATTTTTGCCACATGACCTAGTATGGTGGAATATTCTAGATGAACGGCCTTGATCACACCACATGGCGGGCATTATGGGCGAGCCTCGTAGCATGTGAAACAAGATCGCGTTTTGATACCAAAAAAAAAACAAAAAACAAAAAAACTAAAGGGATCGATATTTCGGTTAGACTCGTGATTGTCATTTAGTCTTAAAAGAGGAATTCGGCTCCGGATTCGGTGGAGCCCCGGATCCACCGGGGGGTGGGTGAATCCCTGACTCGCGGGGTCCACCTTGACGTATGTGCCTTAAATCCTTCCGTCCATCTGTTTTGAAAGTTCATTATAGATTAATATACCAAAAATGAAGTAGATCTAAATATCACGTGGACACACCACGGGAAACGATGGTGACTGACCATTAAAAACTTCTTTTGAGCCACGAAAGGTTTGGATAAACCTGATATTTGAATCGTCCCTTCATCCAGGTCTCTGTGACCTTATCAACAAGTTGGGTTGCAAATAAACATTCCTGTGACTTATAAGATGTCTTTAATGGTGGATATTCAATCACCAATGTTTCATGTCGTGTGGCCCACCTTAGATTTCAATCTACTTCATTTTTTTCATCAAGACCTAAAATGACCTTTCAAAACATATGGAAGGCGTGGATTTAAGGTAAATACATCACGGTGGGTTTCATGGTTGGATCCGTCATCCACGATGGAGCTGTACACGAACTGAGTTAGCTCAGTTAACTCGCTCGTCTAACTCAAAAAGGCTTGATTCAACTCGGTTTGAATCTGAGTTTGAGCTTGTCTGAGTTCGAATACTTCGGATCGAACCTCAACTTGAATCGAGTCGGATCAAATCAGTTTAGTGACTCAGTTGTTTTGATATTGAATTGAGTTGGATCGAACCTCAACTCAAATCGACTCGGATCGAATCAGTTCAATGACTTGGTTGTTCTGATATTGACGCTGCTCACCAACTTTACATTATAAAACTACCCTAGTATATTGATTTTGATGTTGCATGCCGAGTGCCGAGTATTTAATGAAATACTTCTTACTACTGTTTTGCATATTATGAGAAATTGATGGTGCACTATGTGTTTGAGAAAATTGCATAGGCTTGAACTCGGCTCGAACCGGCTTGAGCTGTTGACCGAATCGAGCCGTGCTGACCGATCAGGCTCAAGGACTAAGTTGAGTTGAATTCAAGCTGGGTTAGCTACTGGCCGAGCTGTGCCAAGATGTCATATCGGCCAAATCGACAAGATTGTTAGTTCGAGTCGATTCGATTGAGAACTACTATAGGTCAAACCGACAAGACTAGTTTCTATCCAGATACGAACTATCTCAGCCTTGGCCCCTGTTGGTTGAACCGATATCCTGTACGTTTGACCAACTGATGCAGGACATGAAATTTAGATATGATGTGTAAGATTTCAGGCTTAAGATCACGTTAGTTCATAAGCAATTACACAAATTCCATATCCCACATGAAAGTCCAAATATTCAATTAAGAAAAATCTATGAGGGTTCAGGCCTACACATAATAGGGCTGAATCAATAAAAATTATAAACCAAATGATACTCAAAGATAAAAAATAATTATCCACACCTGTATAGTAATTAGTCCATAATCCAAGAGACTCAAAAATTCCAATTCAAGGAACCCTAGGGTAAAAAAAAGGGCAAATAAATTAAGGATAATGCAATTTAGAGTTAGAGTTTATGAAAAACTGGTATGAGAAGGTAAACTAAGAAGAAAGCCTGAACTGGAAGACAGTTCCCGCGCGCGAACAGTAACAATAACCCAGACGCACGTGCATGTGATCACTGCCGCACGTGTGTGGGGCCCACTATTCAGAAAAAGGCCACCTTGGCCCTGATCGGCCAGGGATGGACTCCAAAATTTCCAAATCCCAGCTCGATCTGATGCACGGTTTGTTCGTGATGCTCCGCCGAAGTTTCACCCCTCCTGCAGGGCCAGATTCTGAAATTCTGTTGTGGAGATGGCTATAATAGATAATTGATTCAAAGTGTAGATGATGGGATGAGATGAGAAGAATGGATGGTAGAAGATGGGTAGTAGAGATGATGATGGATGGGGGCGAATCGGGATAGATATGACTTCGCACCACTGTAGTTAACCCTTCAATGAAGGGAGAACTTTGCACCCAATTAGGCTTCATAACTTAGAAAGTAGGAAAACACAGAATTTTTATTAATCTTCAATGAATGAAAAGAAGCTACAAGGGTATCTATTCATAAGAAAATCCTATACCCTAAAACTCACGCCATATACGCAACCTATTACTTGGCGAAAAAGTAAATCAAAATAAAAACCAATCAAACAAATCTAAAAGGTTCATGATGTTTTTAATAACATAAATAAGTAAAATCTAAAATATGATCTAAATCTGACTAGTGGGTCATGATCATGAGATCCTATGATGGGTTTTTCTTGATTATCGAGCCCACTCTTTTGAACCAAAACTTATTTTCTAGCTAGGAGGCCCTCCCTGGACGTCATCATCGAGCCAAATTGATGGTGGGACCCTCCTTCTGCGTACGTACATGCGTAAGCAGGGTGGTGTGCGTGCGCTTGTGCGCATGATGTCCCCATCAATTCTCCCCAGCTGCGAAGATTTTGCCACTGGCGAAATAAAACTCCTAAACCGATCCAAGATGTCAGGATCAAGTCTTTGAAGCTCCTCCTCAATGAATCACGTGCTGTCAGAAGCTGGGTGTGACTTCCATTTAACCAGGTACTTCTGAAACCCACTGTCCGACGTGGATATTATCTGATGGTCCAGAATATCCTCTATTTTCTCTCTACATGTAGGAAGGGTAGGTATGTGAGGTAGAGGCTGAGAAAATGGGTTGGAAATGGTAGGTATTGGACGTAGTAGCTGGGAAGATGGGTTCAGATAGGTAGGTATGAGAGGTAGAGGCTAGAAAAATGGGTCGGGACGAGTAGTTATGGGAGGTAGAGGTTGGAAAAATGGGTCGGGAGGAGTCAGTATGAGACGTAATAGCTAGGAAGATGGGTCGGGACAGATAGGTATGGGAGGTAGCGGCTGAAAAAATGGATTAGAACGGGTAGGTATAGGAGGTAGAGGTTGAAAAACTCGGTCAGGAGGGGTAGGTATGGGACGTAGTAGCTAGAAAGATGGGTCGGGAGGGGGTCATGAGTCAATGGAAAGGTCTGATGAATCAGGATAATTAGGCGAAAGGCTGGACAATGCATCAATGACCCTTTGAAATGCAACTAGATTCTCCACATTGAATGTGGAACTAATTCCCGTGTAAGGTGAAAGATTTTTCACATACGCATTGATACCGTTTTGTTTTATAATTTTGACGAGTCCAGCACTACGCGCATGTAACTTACAAACGGCCCTCGGAGGATACCGCTCGGGCCTGATGCGGACCATCATAGAGTCCCTTATATTGAATTCTTTGAAACATTTATGCTAGTCTGTAGAAAATTTGTAATGCTTATTACTAGTAGTGATCTTTTGCCTGATTTCTTAATGCAATGAATGAATGTGATGTACAAAAGATTCCGCAGGCTCTGACGGCATATGAGACAGTGACATAGGGACAGGATCAATAGGTTTCTCAGGTTTATAACTAGTAACGACTTCATAAGTACTGATACCTGTGGACCTATCGACAGAACTATTAAATGCAAACTCGGCTGTAGGTATTATGGTATCCCATATTCTAGTGTGCCCTATATCCCTCCTAGGAGGAGACTCATCCGGTAGATCATCAGAAAAGACATCATGAAACTCATCTACTACTAGAATGGCCTCAGTGGGTAACTCTATACTAGCCTCTGGGGCACTCTCTCTAGCTACAAGGTCGTATGTGTTGTGCCACTCAAAATAGTAGTCTGATGTCTCTCTTGGGGTGGGTGCACGGGTGCATGCCCATGACTAATTCCTTGGCTACCTCCCTTCATTGGTCTATCCTCCTGGTCACCTTCCTGAGATTGGACATCTACCCCAATGCTGGGATTTGTCCCAGCGGAGGCCTTTAGTTGGGTAATGCTCATATCAAATTGACCAAAGCATTGGTCTATATATTGTTCATAGCATTTACTCAAATACTCAATTTGCTGGGACAACTTGTTCAATGACTCTAGCAGTTGCTCCATGTTTAGTGTAGGGTGCAAGTCAAAACCACGACCCGTACGTGTGGGCATACACTGACTTGCTCAACCTAAGGACCTGCTACGACAACTATATGCGTCTAAAAACTAAATAACCCTACGAGACTCTATATGAAACAGACTACACACCGTTACTAAAATTCAGGTATATATGATAGACCGAATGCATGAAGGACTCAAACAAACTAAACCCTAAATATGTGGTGAATTCTCCTATAAGAACCCTAGGCTCTGATATCAAATTTAATGCAGGACATGAAATTTAGATATGATGTGTAAGATTTCAAGCTTAAGATCACGTTAGTTCAGAAACAATTATACAAATTTCATATCCCACATGAAAGTCCAAACATTCAATTAAGGGGAATCTATGCGGGCAGAGGCCTACACATAATAGGGCTGGATCAATAAAAATTATAAGCCAAATGATACTCAAAGATAAGAAATAATTATCCACACATGCATAGTAATTAGTCAATAATCCAAGGTACTCAGAAATTTCAATTCAAGGAACCCTAGGGTGAAAAAAGGGATAAATAAATTAAGGATAATGCAATCTAGAGTTAGGATTTATGAAAAACTGGTATGAAAGGGTAAAATAAGAAGAAAACCTGAACCGGAAGACAGTTCCCTCATGCGGACAGCAACAATGGCCCAAACGCACGTGCATGTGATCACGGCCACATGTGTGCGAGGCCCACTATTCAGAAAAAGGCCACCTTGGCCCTGGTCGGCCAGGGATGGACTCCAAAACCTCCAAATCTCAGCTCGATCCGATGCACGGTTTGTTCGTGGTGCTCCGCCGAAGTTTCAGCCCTCCTATAGGGCCAGATTCTGAAATTCTGTTGTGGGGAGGAGAATTGCTGTAATAGATGATTGATTCAAAGTGTAAATGATGGGATGAGATGAGAAGAAGGGATGGTAGAAGATAGGTAGTAGAGATGGTGATGGATGTGGGCGAATCGGGATAAATGTGGCTTCGCACCATGGTAGTTAACCCTTCGATGAAGGGAGGGCTTCGCACCCAATTAGGCTTGACAACTCAAAGAATAGGAAAACATAAAATTTTTATTAATCTTTGATGAATGAAAAAAAGCTTCAAGGGATGCCTATTTATAAGAAAACCTTATACCTCAAAACTCGTACCATGTACACGACTTATTACTTGGCGATGAAGTAAACCAAAATAAAAACCAATCAAAGAAATCTAAAACGTTCATGATGTTATAAATAACATAAATGAGTAAAACCTAAAATATGATCTAAGTCTGACTAGTGGGCTATGATCATGAGATCCCATGATAGACTTTTCTTGATTATCGGGCCCACTCTTTTGAACCAAAACTTGTTTTCTACTTAGGAGGCCCTCCCTAGACATCATCATCGAGTCAAATCGATGGTGGGGCCCTCCTTCTGCGTACGTACGTGGGTAAGAGGAGTGGTGTGCGTGCGTGTGTGCGCATGATGTCCTTATCACTGACGGGTACTCGTTTAGATCTCTTGCTTCACTCCTCTATTTATTGGGTCACTTGAGGCATTTGCAAGTTAATGGTCATTTGATAGAGCAAGAGTTTTAGTGTTTCACTCTCTAAATCCCTTCTCCTGGACTCTATTTATCTTGAGATCATGTAACCCCCCTTTGTGATTCATCACTTTCAAAGAACATTCCAAGCTCAAGCTAATGATGTGCATGATCTCTTGCATTCACTGGTGCTTAGACTTTGATTCTAAAAAAAAAAAAAAAAAAAAAAAAAAAAAAAACCTTTTGTCTAAATCCTTAGAATGCTAAGTAGATGAATCCCCTTCTTGAAAACAACTAAACCCTACTTGTATGAGATTCATACAACATCCATTCTCCCAAACCCTTGGCACTATTACAAGTAGAATATTGCAAGGTTGATGATCGTGGGAGCGAAGAGACGCCAATTCAAGTTTGATGAAGCATATCAAGTGTGCTATCAATGGGCTCATCCAACTGGTAAGAGTTTTGTTTAGAGTCCATTGTTGAACTCACTTCTTGCGGAGATTTGATTTTGAAGTTTGAGACCCAAACTCAAAGCAAGACCTTGTGTAGGCTACTGACAGGTGTGTATGTGGCTAGTTTTTGTGTAGGACTAGTCGAAAGTTTGATATCCAAACTCGTGGTAAGACCTTGTGTAGGCCACTGACGGGTGTACATATGTGTATGTGTCCCCGTGTAGGATATTAAATTGTAAAGGTTAGTGGTGAACCTTGAAAACTGTGTGAAATAGTGAAATTTGAAAAACTCGAGTTTGTGTTCGTCCTCCTGGTAAGTTGTCAAACGACTATATATCGTTGTGTTGTGAAATGTGTGATGATTCTCTACTTATGTTTTGTCTTGATTCTTGTTCTATAGATGCATGAATAGATAGATGGCATGTTAAGTGTTTGAATCATTATCTCAATAGATATAGCTATTCTCACTTTATAGACTTGTATTCATTCATATGTAATTTGTACCTTTAATAGTCTATAGCCTTGCACACACACACCTTGTTTTTGTGAACTAATTTGAATTGATTGGAAAATTTTTAAAATGTCCTCTAGGCCTTAACCATAACTCTAAGCTCTTGACTTTGTGGTATTAGTACATTATCCTTATTTTCAGAATTGACCGTCGAAACTATTTAGTGTACGAAGTCTTGCTTCATAACTTGGATGGAATGAATTGTCTCCATTGTGACTTTATAAAAACACGCCTTGATTGTTTGAAACGAACTAAGTTCACAATGGAGGAAATGAAGAATATATATCAATAAAATCAAATTTGATAGTTCAAGGCTTGATTATAATTGTCAATATCACAAGACGGATTTGCTGCCCCTTTTTCTAGTAATTTCAACAAGCACGATTAAAGGAAATCCACAAATTGTCTTCTAGATACAATGAACACTCAATCCAAATTTAAATACAAAAATGTGCACTTTTAAATGTTGAAAAAATCTCTATCTTCTGAATTATGATGTCTAAGATATATAGCAATTAAAGGATCATGGAGTCTTTTCTAGAGAGACTCATCTGTCTTTTCAAAACATCCAAACCCATTCACAAGAAAAGCCAATCTTCCATGAAAGGACATGACTCTTTTGTCTTATGGTAGTTATTTATGTACCTTTTTAGACAGAAATAATTATCTAACAATATAGAATTGGTGACACATGTAACACGGGTCCTAATCATCATAACTACCTCCACGTGAGCGACACACATAGTTACTCTCAGTCAATATCAAAGTTAAAATCTTAAGTGCTAGAGGGTCACACCTCAAGCTAGACCTTGCTTCAATTAGAGTTACACAACAGTTCAGATAGGTTTAAACCATGTGCCAAAAAGACTAAGGTATCTTTTAGCTCCTTGTGACAATGCGTATGTGCGAAGTACATGCGAAGTGTTAAGTGTGCATAATAAAGCGTTGGTTTCAAAAGAAAAAACTCATCCTCTTACCATCTGGCTATACAATATTTCTCTTGAAAGTTTTTATAATAAATATATTTATTTACTTTCTAAATATAAACTTTTATTTTTAAAATTTTTTTATTATAAAAACACAACAATCCTCCACAATTTAAAAATTAAAACTAATGGGTGGAACGCATGGCATATCAGTATAAACAAATGCATAAGTAAATGTATCTTATGAATTTGAACCTTTACCTTAGCGCGTATGTATCAAAGTTTTGTCAGGTTCTTAGTAAGGAACTTATATGACTCACTGAACACAAAACATACATCTATTTATATATAACTTGGAGATCTAAAAGTTCGCACATTTATGGCCTTGTACGTATCCTGATTTCATAAGCATTCTATAGACAATCTCAATTTCTCTAAAAGTGACCTTACTTCTCTACTCAAATAGGTAGAACTATTAAAAATGATTATGCTTCATCTGAGCAAAGTTTGTTTATACACACATCAAGAGTTAGTACCCGACCTCCTATAAAATGCAAAAAACATATGCTAGACTTTTAGGAATGAGACTTAAAATTTTCTAGTACATGTTTTAGTCACTTACTTGACTTGTTTGTCTCTTTGAACCTATCCTATATATCAAAACTTACGTAAGATCATAATCAAGTGTGACATTTATGTCTTTATGTATCTTAGTCTCATTCTTTTAGTAGTTCTCCTTATTTGATCTCTTGATAAACTTTTTGTTAAGGGATCTGCTAAATTCAGGATGTAATTAACATACTCCACCGTTATTACTCCATCTCTGAGCAATCATTTAATAAAATTATGCCTTAAGACCTACATTTCTATACTTACCATTATAAGTCTTAATCAGATCATTATAAAGAATAGCCTAACTATCACAAAAGATATATATGACAATAGCTCTTGGTCAATATGGGAGTTCCCTCCGTAGGTATCTTAAAAATTTTCCTTCTTTACAAGATAAACTCACTTTCTATAGTATTGTCAAATATACACGTTTGTTTCTTAGATGCCCATGATATTGCTCCTCCAATAATGAATATCCATCCACTTGTAGATTTCGATTTTATGTTATATGCTTTCCAGCTTGCATCACTGTACCCTTCAAGTACAATAAGATATGACTTATAATGCAATTCATATCAATCAATCCTTCTAGATACCTCGGAACCTTAGAAACTACATTTTAATGCTCTTGTTTTAGATTACCAGTATACATGCTTTACATTCCTACCGTGAATGCTATATCGGGTTTAATACATTAAATTCCCAATAACTCTAGCATATTCTTATTGTGTTTTACATCTAGTAGCATTTTTAACCAATTTAATACTTGGATCAAATAGAATTAAAACCTTATATGATCATGGTGATCAAACTTCTTTAACACTTTCTTTAGATAATGAGATTGTGTTAAGGCTATTCCATTGTCAAGATCATAAATCTTAATTCCTAATATTATATCAACTTTACTCATATCCTTCATGTTGAAATTGGTACTTAGAAACTTTTTAGTTTCTTTCACATAATCCACATTTGGTCCAAATATTAGTATATCATCTATATACAAGCATATAATAATTTGATCATTGGTATATATGCAATTATCTGCTTAGTTTACTATAAAACCATTAGATTGCTCTACTTGGTCAAGCTTCTCATGCCATTGCTTAAGCTCGTACAGAGATTCGACCAATTTACACAGTTGAACAAACCCCTCCAGTTATTCCATATAGGCTCCATATATATATATATATATATATATATATATATATATATATATATATATATATATATATATATATATATATATATATATATCTCCATTTAAGAATGTCATTTTGGCATCCATTTGATGGATTATTAGGTAGTAAATTGCTGCAAATGCAGTTAGAGTCCCAATGATAAATACCTTCTTTATTTTATATAAAGCCTTTGACTAGTAAACGAGCTTTAAACTTATTTACAATTTCATTAGGATTAAATTTTTCCGTGCTGTGGGCCCAAGTCGTCGTAGCCCTATAACACAGTACTTCACACTGGCATTGTGAAGATTTGAACCTTAGTTCAAAATAATAATAATAATAATAATAATAATAATAATAATGAATAAAATAAATAAATAAATAAATAAATAATACTACTCTCTTACCATATGACTATACAATCTTTTTATGAAAAGTCTTCATAATTAATATATTTATTTACTTATTAAAACTGAATTTTTATTTTTAAAATTTAATTTTATTATAAAAAACACAACAGTTGTGATGTCATCGATACATGTGATATATATCATAATACTATAATATTGTTAAAATCCCAAAAGCCTTCGGTGGGGAGAGATTTGAAAGATCGTGTAAGATATCTTTATATATTTACAACTTAACAGGAATGGAAATAATATAAATCTAACCCAACAAGGAAATGACCGAATATACTTTAACAGTTGTGAAATTTGCGATGTTTATGATATGCTGCAATGTCATACCGACCGATACTCAATTTTTCAACTTTAGCCTAATTTCATGTAAGGGAGCTGCAATACCAAGAGCATCGGCCAATACTATCGATACTGCAGTCAATGACCCACATGGGGACCCAACATAGGTGGTTTTTGCTAACCAACCAAGGGCCATGGTGGAACTTTCATAATATGCAACCCCATCCGTTAGGTAAAGTTGCCTCATGATCACCCATGATGATCTAAATATCAGGTAGGCCACACCATAGGAAACAGTTGAGGCTAGGGTTTATAGATGACATCCAATACATTCATCTAATGTGGCATCATTATGATGAAATAATTAGCCAAAAATCACACTATTCAATAACTAAGTTTACCCCCCCAAAAAAAAAGAAAAGTGAATTTAGAGGTTTAAGGTATAAATTTATACTGTTTTCATATGGGATGACCCACCTGAGTGTTAATCAGCATATTTGGGGGGATCAAGGCCAAGCATAGGATAGTGTATGTGATGGACGGCATTGATCACCTTCACCTAAATTGGTTTCCCCTATGTTAGAGAAACACTACAAGAAAAGCAGGCATTACCGGCGGCCACCGCCCCTAAAAGTCCAAAAAACCGCCGGCATAAGAATTAGCGGCGGTCGGGCGGCTGCTGCAAAAGGGGGGCGTCGCTGTTTCATATAGCGGCGCTCGTCTCTTTTAGCGGCGTTTTTACCGGCCGCCGCTAAGTTTACCGGCGTTATTATTATTTACCGGCAACTCTGCTGACTGCCGTTAAAACTATAAAGCGCCGGTAGATGCTAACAAAGAGCCGCTAAAGACCATATGAAGTGCCAAAAGTCTGTACAAAACGCCGACAGAAACTTTAAAAACGCCACTAAAAGAAATGAAAAACACAGGTAAATTCTGCAACAAACGCCGCTAATATCTGTAACAATGCTAATGAGAGATTAAAAAACGCCGCTAAAATCTATTTAAAACGCCAGTAAATCATTTACAGTGTAAAAGAAAAAATAATATAAACAATTAAAAATTCTGCTAGCTGAATCTTCTATATCAAAAGACCTTTACAAGACTAAATTAGCATTCAAACACAACCTATAAATCATTTACAACCAGCCTCATTTATAGGGGGCTCGAGAATGAAAGGTTACATAATGGACAGAAAATTTACAGATTGAGACACAAGGAAAAGTAGAAGGAAAAAAAAATAAAAATCAACGGACTTCAGCGACGCCCGAGGCGAGACTTCTCAAATGCACCCCGAGAACCAGAACTCATGCCATATAGAGGACCTTTGTCAACACCACCCTGCCATGCATAGAGGTCAGGTAATAAAACAGTATATACACTCATAACTTGAGTTACACTATCTAAAATTAAATTTTTAGTTATAAATATTTCCTGCAAAAACATCCATACCGAATGAAGTCCATATCCATCCCCATATGAAGCAGCAAAGCCCTCCTCTGTTACCAATGCAAAGACAAAAGTTTACAAAACAAAATAAAATAACCAAAAAATAAATTTGATATAAAATAAAAGGAACCAATAAATACCTGTAACTAGCAGATGGAGGAGAATAGCTATGGAGTTTTTTTTTTACAAATATGTGGATAGATTTTTCTTCCCTTTTTCTTCAAGGATAAAACTGCATCATAAGTATCATAGCATGCAACTCAATATGAGCCTTTTTACAGAAGCATTAACTAGCATGCAACCCAATATGGATGGACCTGAATTCAGCACAAGGAAAGCCATATAGTGGCTTGTACCTGATGAGCAGCTTTGATCATGCATCCATGTAAGCATTGTGGACCCCTGAGCCTACACTCTATATAGTTACTTCCACTTTGAATAAGCATCTTACAACCAAAGATAAATACATAATACAAGTCAAACATTATGGAAACCCTTCGTTATATTGAAGCAATGAAGATTGGTAAGAAAACAAAAAATAATAAAAATAAGCCAAGGGTGTGGGGCCCTTGCTTTTGGTGATCCTTACATGGAGTGGACTTGCCTGATTTTTAGACAGTGGCATCAAGAAGTGGGGAACCACCTGATGGAAAGCTTGGATATTGCACACCTTCTATCCAGGCTTGTGTTGGATTGTAAGAGAGCTGAGTTGCACAAGCTCGAGGCTTTCCGGCCTCAATGCATCTGTGTAAGCATTCGATATAAGGATAATTAGTGGTTGAGGTCCATTTCTTGGCTCAAGCAATTATGGACAAGCCAAGCACACATGATTGTATATTTTGATGATCTGAAACATCCCTCTGGTGGATCCTTATGTATCTGGACAGATTGAAAATTACTTTGGCAATTGCATTTTTATCATCGGAATGGTATCCCTCAAACAAGGCTAAAAGCAAACATGGTTAAAGTTCATCAAATCTATAAGGTGTAAAAACACATAATGATGAAAGAAAAGTTTAAATGGTCAGACCAGCTCTACTTTTATCCAAAGGGGCATCAATGGTATAGCCCTGTTTGTACAAGTGAGCCCATTGGTCAGTGACTGAAAATGTTAGTAGCAAGATTTGGTATAACAGACAAATTACCAACAAACAAAAAGGACGAAAAGGACAAAAGAAATTCAGACCAAATACAAGTTCATATGCTTAGGTCTTCCACGTGATCATGTTACAACAGTAAGTGAAATCATAAAGAATTAGGCACGTTGTAAAAATAACTGAGCTAATGGCTTTTGATGGCAAAAAAAAAAAAGAAAGGCTGTTCGGATGTATCCCAGATTGTGAACAGCGGCATTTTATGCATCCCAGCATCCACATTAGGGCATCTGGTGTCATTTGGTGCATCCCACAGAATGCAGATGGAGGGATGTGCTGGTTGCTCCCATGCACAACCCAAAATGAAAAGGAGATGATAACAGCTTCAACCTATTATCGTCTCATTTTCATATTAGACGATAAACAGGCAGTCCCATCTGTGTTTTGCACACTTTCCGAGCAGGTCCTAAACCTATTAAAGAATTTATTTTTTTTAAATGGAGGAAAACCCTACCTTCCATCATCATTGATCTTGATAATATTCATGGCCACATCATCTGAACTTGTATATTGATGCCCTTTAACTAACTGACATGGAACACCTACGCTATCAGCCAAAACCTACATAACCGTTTAATCCACATAAACTGCCATTGGGTTCACACCTACAGATTAGGCTGCCTGACAACAAATGAGTCTCATTACATAATCAAATACGAATAGATTTCTACAGTGATGTTTATTTTGGTTGATTATAGGATCAAAACATATCCAGAACAAATAAAGAATGTTAACAGTGAAAAAGTACTTATAGCCTCATTCCAAGTCAACATGTGGGCAGCTCCAAAACTGATTAGTAGCAGTACATATTGAATGATACACAATACAGAGCTTTGCCAAGGCCACAAGCACGTACAAGGCTGCTCATAAACACGCTACATGTGCCAGATTGGTATGAGATCCAATCTCAATACACTATGTAGATGTTCACATCCACGAATCAGGTCAGTCCACTCGTCAGGTGGGCTGCGGTTTACGAAAACAATGTGGGACTAAAGAAAACTTTGCTGAAATTTTCTCCCCATCGAACTGTCTCTAACATCCTGACCACCTAAATAGTACAGAGTGCTTAACCTGCGTTTTTTGACTGCTTTGGGGAGAGGCATTTGATCAGTAAAAGTGAAATGGTAAGGATTGATTTCAATAGAGATTTACTGCAGTCATCATTCACAGAGATTGTTACTTCTGTTCTTGACAAGAAGGGAACAGAAGAGGCTGTTAAGTTCTTTAATATGTTGCAGCCATTGCTGATGGAGATTCTCTTTTTAGAAGGATATAGTGTTGGCTTGAATGATTTGACATTCCCAAGGCTGTTACTGAAGATATACAGAAGAAGATTCAGGACATATCACCTTTGCTGCTTCACTTGAGATCAAATTACAATGAACTTGTAGAGTTGCAAGTGGAAAGCTACCTGAAAACTGTAAAACTGTCTATCATGACTCGTATTCTAAAGTTATATGCTTTGGGTAATATGATAGATTCTAAAAATGATTCAGCTATCAGTAAGGTTGTTCAACAACTTGGCCATTAAGATCTTTCTTCTTTCTTTTTTTTGCACATAAATAACTAACTTTGCATATGCATTCCATATTAGCACTAATGCCATTAAGATCTTTCTCAATCAAGTGCAGATTTGAGAACTTGATTATGCTCTCGTACCGATAGAAGACTTCATTTATGTCAGATCTCTCCAAATTAGTAGCACTCCACACTTGCTTTGAAACAGCATTTATAATTATAGAGATGATATCCTGTCAGCTGAACGAAGCAAATGGAGCACAACAACAGTAGCAGCAAAAAAACACAGAAGTCCATGTACCCTGAGAGTATCCAATTCAGGCCCTCCTAAGGCATCATAGTAGTGATCTATTGGTAAAACATCAATTTCAGCAGTCTGTGTACTGTTAACCTCTGGTTCTCATTTTTTTTGGAATTGTATAATCATAAAGCAATGGAAATAATGTGAAATTAGATGATATTATTTTTTGGAATTGTACCTTCTGATCATGCATAGGCTGCAGATGAAACACATTCCAGAACTTCTTACCTGCATCAGTTCAAACAACTTAGAAGCACTTTACAGAAGAAATGGTAAAGAAAAAAATAAATCAAAGAAGACCAATGATTTAGGAATGCTCCATCAACAATGAGATCCACAATCTGGATGGTGTGTATAGCTGTAAATCAATCTGATATGTAAGGTGGATGAGTCACTACCAATTTTTAAATGGTGCCAAAAAAAAAAAAAAACAAATAGCTGCAATAGCTCTATTGAATTTACCATTTTATCCTAGAAAGTGATTTGTCTATCACTGGAAGGAGAGTAATAAATATGAATTCCCTTTCTATTTTCAAATCAGGTGGAGAAGGAAAATCAAAAAAAAAAAAAAAAAAAAAAAAGATGAAAAGTTGGGAGAGAAAAGTACAGAAAGAGAAGAGGGGAGTCTAACAACATAGAAAATCTGCTACACAAGAAAAAAATGCATCCACTAGTCCTTGAAAATTCTGATTCAAGCTAAATTGTTGGATGCAGCTCGATGAGGCTGTTACCTGGCTCTGGATGGTCCTTATTGTGTCCCACTGTTTTCAAAATGCCTGGCATGAGACTAGATCGAACTACCTCGAAATCAGATGATCGAGGATTCCCAATAATGACTGCCGTTTTCTTGTCATCAGTCCGGTTTAACATTGAGAAATTTTCTTTGTACGAGCACAAAATCCATGTGAGCACCTCTGTAACCCAGTCATGGCAACCTCCAATCTAATGAGATCACTGATTTGGTTCAACGGTTGCTGCCTGCCCTATGTCAAGGATGCTGGCTTTGTTTTTGGAACTCTATTGAATCCATAAGCAATGGCCACATCCTCCATCACATCACAAGCATGAAGAACATCACTTCTTGTTGGAGGTACAGATACAATGATATTGCAATGTCCATCTCTTGATATGGACTTCTCAGCATGCAATTGCATTTTATTCAATGAACTAGTGACCTCATTTGCCTCCAATGCCACACCAATTGAACGAGTAATGTAGGACAAAGGAACATCCATATGGAAGACTGACAAATCAGGATAGACATAACTCTTGTCATTGGCATACACCACTTCAACTGGTTCAACCTCGAATTTTCTTCTGCAGTATACTGAAAACATTGTTACCATGGTGTTCAAAACAATTTTAGCCTTCATCAAATCAGTGGCTGTGCATTCAATGAACACGTTCTTTGTCTTTAGAGTGATTGCTGAATGTGTACCATTAATAATCGGGGGTAAAGACAAAACAGTTCTGTTGCTGTCATATATGACTGGGTATACAGGGGAATTCTCGATTATATGCAAGAATTTCTTCAGTTTCATATCTGATTTGTAAAATTCCATTAGTTCGTCAGCTCTGAAACTTTTCGCCTGCTTCAGTTCATATCTGGTTTATGCACCAAGCTAGGAATCATAATTACATCCTGATTAAACTACTAAACTATTATGATTAAACTACTAAACTATTATGATTCAGTTCATTTGTGCATCCAAATGTAAGCCTAAATTGCCAGGAAATAACTAGCATAACTTCTTAGCTGTTCTTCTTACTCAATCAATATAACTCAACCATCTGCTTGTGATGCTAATTTACCTTGTAAACTGATCCAAATCCTCCCTCTCCGAGTTTATTCATAGGATTGAAGTCCTTTGTAGCAACCCTGAGCTGGGCATAGCTGAAAGTGTTGGGTTTTGTGCCCATTCCTTGAAAATCTGCATACAATCAAGAAGGCAGATTTCATTCAAAATTCACTCCAAAGGATATACAACATTTCAATCTGTAGCTGGCAAATAGAATTTCAAGAAGAGAAATACGGCAATGGTCCACATTCAACTGAAAAAAATTCCAAGATTGGAGATTCCAGGAGCATGGTCCATCCACTAACACAGTTCATTCACCATGTTCTAAGTATTGATTTATTACATTGGAGAAGATTTTAGATAAAAGTTAGCAGAAGTATGGGAGTTAAAATTATAATTACACATAGCAATACCACCATACCCAATGAATAAACTGGCCCGTCATGTATTCTTAAATCAAATCACGATAACTGTAAGTTTGGATGCAAAAGTGAATTTTATTGTGAAGAGTCAGCTTAGTAAAGAGGAATTGGCAGAAACTAGTGATCATCCCTAGGATCCATACAGAGGAAGCAAGCAATTATATGATACCCAAGCTGTACCAATATATGCACTAATTCCTGCAACATGTGCATTTTGCTCACACCTATACATCATGCATTTACAGGTAGAAATATTGCCAATGCAATGTATATCCAGATTGTTGGGATGAGAACAGGATCACAGTTTCACATGTAGAGAGAGGATTTATTCATTTCCAAGAAGAAATGAGTCAAAAATGATTTTATTCATGACCATGACAACTTACATCCCTACATTTCATACGCATAGTACATACATACATATATAATAGGTAAGTCGTATGAGGAAACCACTTTTGCTTTAACATCAGATTAATCGCTGCAAGAAAACCCAGATTCACCCTAAATAGAGCTCAAAGCTATTCAGTTAAACCTCATTTTATCACTAATTAAATTCAACCTGAAAGTAATGTGATTGAAATTCGGAGCCCAGACTCTCAATACATGTACAAAATACATTGAATATGGACACTATCCAAAGATGGAATTCTCAGATTTTGGGGGCCCTTGATTGATAATCAGCTACCGGGAGAAGAGCCTTGATTGGTGCAGTTACCTAATAGAACCTTGATTGCCTAATAACATCAATCTGAAGAAACCACCTTTGATCTATCTAAGATTAATCGCTGCAAGTAAACCCAGATTCGCCCAAACTAGAGCTCAAAGCTATTCAATCAAAGCTCATTTTCTCATTAATTTAATAACATGGCTTTCAATCAGCAAAAAAAAAAAAAAAAAAAGCAGAATCTTTATGAAACCCAACTGCAAAAATTCCAAAGACGTAGAGAAAAAACCCCTAATCTAGACTGATATATATAAGCCACAATCTAAAATGAAGATAGTTGAATCGAAATTCGATCCGAGGAAACCCTTAAAAAATCTGTGACTAACCTTAAATGAGAGAGAGAGAGAGAGAGAGAGAGAGAGAGAGAGAGAGAGAGAGAGAGAGAGAGAGAGAGAGAGAGAGAGAGAGTAGGGCTTATTTTGGAAGGGAAATGAGCTGAAAAAATGGAAGGGCGGGAAACAACGTTGGCAGCAAAAATACAGAAGGAATTCGCCGGGACAGCGAAAGCAATTGGCAGGAAGTTCATGCACTGGGATGCTGCGTGGGGCATACGCATACATACTTACATCCCTACATTTTATACGCATACATACATACATATATAATAGCTAAGCTGCACTCAAATCATGAACTCACTTAGTGGGCAGTCATTGCTTGGGAATTTGCAATTGGGACAGCAACCATCAAAGGTCATCCTACAAGCTTTGCTAAACCAAAGTCAGGTATCTTAGGTATATAAAATACAAAACTAATAAAATGCCAACAGCACAACTGATAATCATTACTTGACAGATCTTCATGGTTGGGCAACACTTTCAGTTGGATATCACATGCCACAGCAGGTCCTACAAGCAACCAATTGCACAAATTTCTCATCTATAGCTAGTGGTGTCTCTTATTTTAATCTAAGTTAATAATCAAGCACTTGTATCTCTTTACATGTGACAAAGAGATAAAGAGTACTTGACAACCAACTTTAATGTAAGCATTAAGCACGGATACTTTCCCATATTATAATACAGGACTGAAAGGGCAAGCGGAAGAAGAAGAAAGGGTCGTTGCATACGAGTGGTTGTAGATGATCAGTTTTTTATAGAATTATATATTAATGCAAAGAATACAACCAATTGATGATTGAAATTGATAATTTGACCTATTTTTTTTATTATAAATGAACATGGCCATCCATTTTTCATGCTATGGATCGGATGGTAAGAACCATTAAGATGAATGGATTTTTCAAGATGGCCAATGAAGAGTAAGCTAGACCACATGGGCAGTTTAGATCAATGATATGAACTACTGATGTGTCCAAACTGCAATTATGTGTATAGGAAGGTTCCCATGTACATAGCCAATTGGAGCATTTCCAAAAAGAAAAATATTAATTATAATCAAATACATATATTCAACAAACGAATCACTTACCTTTTATATTGATGCAGGACTAGACCAAGATATGGAAGTAATCCAATGCATGTGTGAACTATTCAAAGTCAGCGCCCTGGAAAAAAAAAATTTGAAGTTTTAGCAATTTCAAAAAAAATTCAAAGCCTATTAGAAGCCATACATATCAGTTTGAAAATCATGTGGGCATTTCCTACTTACCCTTCCTAATAATGTATGATAATACATATGCCTTTCCAACCTTCCAAGATCTAAGGCCCCTCCTAATTCTATCTTGTGACAGCATCATCATTCAACAATCTCTAAAAGTAGATTCTCAAGTTGTCACAAAATCCAGTCCTTCATTGTCGTCGTCATCTAAAGTGACCTGAAAATTAGTCAAGTGACTTGAAAATTAGTCAAGTGACCTGAAGATTAACGTTGTATGTAAAATAAAATAAATCCTCCAGGGTGTATATATATATATATATATATATATATATATATATATATATATATATATATATATATATATATATATATTGTAAGTTGTTTATTTCTATTCTCAATCACAAGTATATTCATCATCCAACCAACTACAAATAAAGCAATAAAAATATTATTAAGCAAGATCAACGAACAACTATAAATTGTAATTAGATGTTCAACAGCTCAGTTGATCTGTTCATGTAAATAAGTCCTACTTCCCCATGAATGTCACAAAGAAATCAATGTTATATAGCCCCTTATACAATTTCCTGGTGCCTGTGTATCAACCACCACACTCTACCAGAGTATCAAAGTTTTTCTCTAGCTAAGCTTATATAAATAGCTGAATGCCCTGCAATGTCGAACTAAGGTTTCCAGTCCCACAAAGTTTTTCTCTAGCTAAGCTTACAAAAGCAGACCATGGTGTTTTCCCTACCCAGGGAGAATCTATTAAAACTAATTGTCAGTTCTCTCCTTTTTCCTCCCTTGCTTTTAAAAAGTTATTGGTATCTTAGTGCAACAAAATAGTCAAGGCTGCGTTTGGATGCATCGTTGGATTGTATTGCAATTACTTTTGTAAGTATTCATAGTGAAAATCTAGGTTTCAAACAATTGAGAGCTACTTCAGCATGAATGCTAATTACAATCTAGTCATTCCCACAATATTCAATAGCGATGATTGCAATTCGATTCAAAAGTACATCCCAACGATGCCTAAAGAAACTTTTTCTCATTATTTCTGGTACTAACATATTCTTTTGTGTTTTCATTTTCTTTGGATTTATGTAGTGTGCTCTTTACTTTGTGTACTTGGGATTGGCAGTCTTGGTGATGGCTTTTATGGGTAATTTCCAAAATTCAAAATTTCCCATTTTCTATATCATTTGAACATAAATGAAATGGAAATTTGAGAAGGGGTGTTTTTTTTTTTTTTTTTTGTGAAATGTACTGATTTGAATGAATCATGTATACAGAAGGGTATTGTTGGAGTAGAACCAGTGAAAGGCAGGTACCGAGGATTCACTACAAATATCTGGAAGCTGTTCTTAGACAAGAAGTTGGGTTCTTTGATTCCCAAGAAGCAACCACTTTTGAGATTATCCACAGTATATCCAAAGACACTTCACTCATACAAGAGCTTCTTAGTGGGAAGGTACTCATGTGAATTGCATCCATGTCCCATGTCATGATGACCATGAGAGAAGGAAATCCTTCTTCTTATTTTTTAATTATATCATCATCATCATCATATTAACTGGCTTGAAAAAGGTAACGTTCAAAATCACAGTATTTGACAGGTTGGTAACTGTCACAATACATGTGGGATACATATATTATGTTTATGCTTGATGTAGAAGTCTAGACCATCTAAACAATGTAGAGAACAAGATTTAGAAAATCAAAATTTCATTTAATTGGTGGCTCTAGTGAATTAACAATGAAGTAATATCATCAAGATATTTGCCTTAGTGGGCTAAATACCTGTGTAAGCAATGGACCATTGGTCATGATGTTTCCTATTTGAAACAAATAAATTTCACCAATGTTGCTAGGTCGGAAATTCGGTTGCATCGCTAGATTAACAACTTGTTTGAGATTGTAGTAGTCATACAAGATTTTTAAATAAAATGTACTAGATGAAGACTTTCATGAGATTTGTTAAAGCTGATACTTTTAATTCGGTTTGTCAACAGCTCATAATTGATCCGAGAAAACTGTTGGAGCCACAGAAAATACATGTGATGTAGGGCGAGTGCAAGGCCCTAGTATGGAGATTTGAAAGGATGCAGATGAATCACGCTGACCTGATAATGAGATAACAATAAACTCATGGAAAAAAGAATAAAATTTAAACTAATGAAAAAAAGACAAAAATTTAAACTAATGAAAAAAAGACAAGAAAATTTAAACTAACAAAACAAAAAAGAAAATTTGGTTAAAACAGAGACATTTCATCAAAAGTTTCAAATGCCAAAGGAAAATATATGAGAGCTGGGTCTGTCTTATTGAGCCACTGTCAGGCATGACAAACTCAACCTGAGGCTGTTTTTTTCTGCTGGAATATGACGGCGTAAACTGGAACACCCACACCAATGCTGAATCCAGTGAACACTCCAAAAGACATCTTCAGTTTCTGATGCTTCATCCTGTCCAAGTTATACATGTGCTTCGCGTGGAGGTAGTAAGGTTCTGAATCATGGCCATGTCCTCCTATTCTCTTCACCGCAGTTGAGTGCAATCCCCGAGGAGCTCTGAGTTAGAGACAGCAGTTGCAGAGGACACCAACAACTTCATACCGGATCTCAATCCACCATTGAAAGCCATCTCTCTCAATCCACCGGAGCTAGGGAGGATAGTTATAGGCAAGTAATTGTTGTATTTTGTTGTGAGAAAAAAACATAAAAATTGTTAAAACAGAGACATTTCATCAAACAGAGACATTTCTCTCTCATTTGTTGAGAAAAAAACATAAAAATTGTAACAGAGACATTTCATCAAACACATGTTGTGCACACCTTAAACATTCACAACAAAAGATGAATGGCAAGACTCTTCTATATTTGCATCCGTTGTATAAATGGCATACATCTATAAAAACCCAAACCATCTAGATCATTGGTCCCATTGTTTACCAAAAATGGCCGGGGACGAGGTGAAGGGCGGGGGCTGCTGGCCGCACTTAGAGTGGTGAAGATGATGCTGGAGAGGATGCGCCGTTGCTGGAGATGATGCGTCGTTGCTGTAGAGGGAGAGATAAATCGAGAGAGATTAGGAGATCGAGAGGGAGACAGAGATGCAGATCGAGAGAGACAAGGAGATCGAGAGAGATGGAGGGAGAGAAGGGTTTTGGGGCGCACTTGGAGGAAGAAGGAGATCGAGAGAGATAGAGGGAGAGGGAGATGTGGAGAGTGAGAGGGAGAAAAGGGTTTTGGGGATGGGTTTTGGTAGAAAAAAGGTAGGGGAAGAAGAGGCGGGATGGATTTGGGAGGAAGAGGCGGGATGGGTTTTGGATATTCGGGGATAGGGCGCCGCGCGGGATAGTTTAATTTGGGGTTTTAAAAAAATAAAAATAAATTACAATAGCGGCGGTGGCCTTTTTGTACACAGGCGGCCACATAAAAACGACCCTTATTTCATCTACAGTGGCGGTTTTTTGTGGCCGCCTGTGCTAAAAACGCCCCTAATAGCCATTTTTCTTGTAGTGAAAGTCACCCAGAACAGGGTTATCCCATCATTTGAGTCAAAGCGTGAGGCAGATTCAAGAAAGTATTCCAACCCTTCCAAGTATTATTCCATTTATGCATATATACACATGCTATTACACAAGAACACGCGCTATTGTATGATATGCATGCTCTCAGAAATATAATTAAGATACAAGCTAAAAAAAAAAAGAGATGTAATTTTCATCGATGAGATAGCAAGTTCTCCAAGTACCTCTCTACATTGTCGAGCCTACAAAGCTCCTTCACTACGGGCATGGTTGCGGGAACCTTCATTTGGAATGCCCAAGTAGACCCATCAGAACCATTGCAAAAATGCTCTTTCCTGGCTTCACCAATGGCTTCTCTTGTTGCACAATGAACCGAGACTTGTAGAAGCAACGGTGGCTCTCCAGAAGCTGCACAAGACCATCAATTCGTTAACATGTCTCATCGATTAAAAAAAAAAAAAAAGGATGTCTGCTTAGAGAAAAGAATAGATATTTATTCAACCTGATTCTTGGGCTAGGGCATCAAAATGGTGGTGCCGTTCTGATGGGTGGATTGGATCTTGGATCTATTGTACCATGCTAGCAAATTTGTGGCGAATGCATGAACTTTATTGAGCACAGCTGTGCGCCTAGCAAAGCTCATGCAAAAATACAACTTTGTAGAATGCTCCAAAATTAGGTGACTCGACTCAACCAGATTTCAAGCCAAGTCACTAGGAAACTAGATGATGAGTGCGACTCGGTCTCAACTCGAAGTGACTCGCGACGACTCAAACCAAGTCACTTAGTTGAGAAGAGTCCTCTCTTCATAAAAACAGAGCTAGCCATGTTTCGATTCTAAGACTTCAACAGGAGAGCAGGATGATTCTATTACCAGAGCAGTCAGGCACTTTGGTTTTTTTTTTTTTTTTTTTTTTTTTTTTTGCAATTTCATATATTCTATCCATATATAACTATCTTAAGAATTTTCACACTTGTGATTCCTCATCCCTACACCTTAACTGTTACCCACCTTGCAAATATTAGCCTAATCAGAAAATATCATCCAAATAAGATTCATTCCCATGTTAGCTTGGCAAAAGTTCAATGACTGGCTGCCTAATTAACGTTGACACTCATCTTTTGTTGGGGCTAGGCGGCTATATGTGCAAACTCTCCTTTAGAGTTAATATTGATACACGCATATATTACTGTTTAAAAAAAAATAAAATTCATGCTCAACGGGCTTCTTTGGCATTTTATGCTCAAGACATCAATTATTTGAAAATTGACCTTTATGGTAGCACGAAATAGTTGCCTAATGTGTAATGTGGAGCCTGGCTGTGATGGGATATGAGTATTGTTAGCAATCATGGATCGCTAGGTTCCCTACTATAATGCATGACCTGTGATTGATGCAGGACAATTAATCACTTGCTCTAAAAGCTCGAACTGTTATAGTATAGCGAATTAATCCCTTTATCTCATAGCCTAGGCCTCACATCTCATGGGTTAGGATCTCGGCCAACCCCCCTTCGTGAGCCCCAAATCACATGGGCCACCCACCTCGAGTGTGTCCCCGCATCCCATGGGGGTGAGGAGTCTCGAACACGAGAGCTCCCCTGTGGGCGCCAAATCACATGGTTCACCCACCCTGAGTGTGTCCCCGCATCCCACAGGCTACCCCAGTCGAGCCCGGTGTGAAAATGCCCTTGCATTAATCCCCCTAGTGAAGAGTCTCGACCACGAGACCTCCCGCTTTGATACCAAATTTGATGCAGAATATGAAAATTAACTATGATATGCAAGATCTCAGGCTTTAGATCATACTAATTCAGAAACAATCACATAAAAAATTCCACGTCCCACACAAAAGTTCAAACATTTAAGCAAGGGGAATCTATGCAGGTCCAGGCCTACACATGCACAACAATCAGTCCCTAATTCAAAGGATTCACAGGTTTCAGTTCAGAGAACCTTAGGATTAGAAAAACGGGCAAACAAATTGAAAATAATGCAATTTAGGGTTAGATTTAGGGATTTTGGGTGAAAGAAAGGAGAGAGACGAATCAGAGAAGTACCACATGTGAGGATAGTAACAATGGCCCACGTGCACGTGCGTGTGATCCCGGCCGCACGTGTGTGGGGCCCACTATTCAAAAAATGGTCATCTTAACCCTGATTGGCTAGGGGTGGACTCCAAAACCCCCAAATATCAGCTCGATCCGATGCACAGTTTGTGCGTGGTGATCCGCCAAAGTTTCAGCCCTCCTGTAGGGCCAGATTCTGAAAATCTGTTGTAAAGAGAAAAACTGCAGCAATAGAAGATGGATTTGAAGCGTAGATGATTGTAGGAAAAGAGAAATATGGATGGAAGAAGGTGGGGGCGAATCGGGAGAAATGTGGTTTCGCACCACGGTAGTTAGCCCTTCGAAGAAGGAAGGGCTTCGCACCCAATTAGGTTTTCATAACTCGAAAAGGAGCAGGAAAACGTAAAAATTTTATTAATCTTTTAATGAGAAAAAAGATTACAAGGAATGCCTATTTATAACAAAATCTTATACTCCAAAACTCGCGCCATGTGCACAACCTATTACCTGGAGACGAAGTAATTAAAAATAACAACTAATCAAAGCAATCTAAACCGTCCATGATATTCCTAATAACAATAATAAATAAAACCCAAAGTACTATATTAATTAGAATAGTGGGCCATGATCATGAGAACCCATGGCGGGATTCACATGACTACCGGGTCTACTCCAACGAACCAAAACGCAGTCCTCTAACTAGGAGGTCATCATCATCGATCCAGATTGATGGTGGGACCCTCCTTGCGTACGTGCGTAGCGGGGGGGGGGGGGGGGCATGCATGTGCATGAGATGTCCCCATCAATTAATTTGATGCAGGACATAAAAATTAACTATGATATGCAAGATCTTAGGCCTTAGATCATACTAATTCAGAAACAATCACATATAAAATTTCATGTCCCACACAAAAGTTCAAACATTTAAGCGAGGGGAATCTATGCCGGTCCAAGCCTACACATGTTAGGGCTAGATCTCTAAAAATTATGGATCAAACGATACTCAAAGGGAAGTAAATTCATCCACACATGCACAACAATCAGTCCCTAATCCAAGGGATTCACAGGTTTCAATTTAGAGAACCCTATGATTAGAAAAAGAGGCAAATAAATTGAAAATAATGCAATCTAGGGTTATATTTAGAGATTTTGGGTGAAAGAGGAGTGAAAGAGGGGAGAGAGACAAACCAAAGAAGTACCGCACGTGTGGATAGTAGCAATGGCCTAGACGCACGTGCATGTGATCTCGACCGCACGTGTGTGGGACCCACTATTCAGAAAATGGCCAGCTTGGCCTTGGTCGGCCAGGATTGGACTCCAAAACTCCTAAATATCAGCTCAATCCGATGCACGGTTTGTGCGTGGTGCTTCGCCAGAGTTTCAGCCCTCCTGCGGGGCCAGATTCTGAAAATCTACTGTAGAGAAAAACTGTTACAATAAAAGATGGATTTGAAGCATAGATGATTGTAGGAAAAGAGAAATATAGATGAGAGAAGGTTGGGGTGAATCGGGATAGATATGGCTTCGCACCACGGTAGTTAGCCCTTCGAAAAAAGGAAGGGCTTCGCACCCAAACACATAAATTTTATTAATCTTCAATGAGAAAAAAGGCTACAAGGGATGCCTATTTATAATAAAATCCTATACCCCAAAACTTGCACCATGTGCACAACCAATTACTTAGAGCCGAAGTAGTAAAAAATAACGACTAGTCAAAGCAATCTAAACCATCCATGATATTCCTAATAACAATAATAAGCAAAATCCAAAGTACTAGATTAATTAGAATAGTGGGCCACGATCATGAGAACCCATGGTGGGATTCACATGATTATCAGGTCTACTCCAACGAACCAAGTCCTCTAACTAGGAGGTCCTCCCTGGACGTCGCCATCGATCCAGATCGATGGTAAGGCTCTCATGCTCCTTGCGTACCTGCGTAGCGGGGGAGGGAGGCATGTGCGTGAGATGTCCCCATCAATTCTCTCCAGCTGCGAAGGTTTCACCACTGGCGAAAAAAAACTCCTGAAACGCTACGAGATGTTAGGATTAAGTCTCTGAAGCTCCTCAGCAAGCCACGTACTGTCTGAAGCTAGGTGTGACTTTCACTTGACCAAGAACCTTTGAAATCCACCGTCCGACGTCGATACTATCTAATGGTCCAAAATATCCTTTATCTCCTCTCTGGGTGTGGGAAGGGTAAGTATGGGAAGTAGAGGCTGGGAAGATGGGTCGGGAGAGGGCCATGGATCAAGGAAAATGTTTGGGGAATTAGGATAGTTAGGTTAAAGGCCGGACAATGTATCAGTGGCACCCTGAAATGCAACTTGATTCTCCACATTGAATGTGGAACTAATTCCGATGGAAGGTGGAAGATCTACCACATACGCATTGAGGCCATTTCGTTTTATAATTTTGAATAGTCCCTACGCGCCTGTAATTTACGAACGACTCCCTGAGGGTACCGCTCTGGCCTGATGCGGACCATCACAGTCCCCTACATTGAATTCCTTGAATCATTTATGCTAGTTTGCAGAAAATTTGTAATGTTCATTACTAGTAGTGATCTTTCGCATGATTTCTTGATACAATGAATGAATGTGATGTGCAAAGGACTCTACAGACTCTGATGGCCTATGGATAGTGACATAGGGACAAGATCAATAGGCTTCCTAGGCATATAACCAGTACCAACTTCAAAAGGACTTAGACCTGTGGACCTATTGACAGAACTATTAAATGTAAACTCGATTATAAGTAGCACGATGTCCCACGTTCTGGTGTGCTGTATATCCCTCATAGGGGAAACTCATCCGATAGATCATCAGGAAAGACATCATGAAACTCATCCACTACCGAAATAGCTCAGTGGGTAACTCTACACCAGCCTCTGGTGCACTCTCTCTAGCCACAAGGCCGTACATGTCGTACCACTCAAAATAGCGGTCCATGTCTGCCAACCAATCTAGAAAAGCTTTAGGGTCCAAGTGGTCATTAAACGTGCGACATCTACTCTTAACTCCTTTGAGAAGTTGCGCATTGGGGTCATAGTGGTCTTGATGTCCCTCATGGGGTGGTTGCATGGGTGCGTGCCCATAACCAATTCCTTGGCCACCTCCATTCCTTGGTCTATCCTCCTGACCACGTACCTGAGATTGGACATATTCCCCAATGCTAGGGTTTGCCCTGGCGGACGTCTTTAGTTGGGTAATGCGCACATCAAGCTCCTCAAAGCATTGGTCCATACGTTGTTCCAAGCGCTTACCCAAAGACTTAAACTGTTGGATCAGCTCGTTCATTGACTCTTGCAATTGCTCCATGTTTAGTGTAGGGTGCAAGCCAAAACCACGACCCGTACTTGTGGTCATACAACTACTAACTCAACTTAAGGACATTCTAATACAATTATATGCGCCTAGATGAGACTAAATGCTCCTATAGGACTGTATATGGGGGAAACGACACAATACTACTCAATTCCCAGCAACCTATCTTCCCAAAGAATCTGTCAACAGAAAATCCAGCAAAGAGATATGGGAATTTTCTGATAGCGGAAAATTGAAAAACTTATATTAGGAATTATGGACCTCTAAGCAGCTCTATATGATGATACTTTATGCATAATGGACACAAATAAACTAAACCCTAAACATGCAATGCATGCCCCTATAAAAACCTTGTGCTCTGATACCAAATTTGATGCAGGACAATTAACCACTTGCTCTAAAAGCTCGAACGAATTAATTCATTTATCTCATAGCTCAGGCCCCACATCTCATGGGTTAGGACCTCGGCCGAACCCCCTTCGTGGGCCTCAAATCACATGGGCCGCCCACCCCGAGTGTGTCCCCGCATCTCACGGGTTACCCCACTCGAGCCCGGTGTGAAATGCGCATTAATCACCCCCGGTGAGGAGTCTCGAACACGAGACCTCCCCCATGGGCCCCAAATCACATGGGTCACCCACCTCGAGTGTCCCCGCATCCCACGGGCTACCCCACTCAAGCCCGGTGTGAAAATGCCCCTGCATTAGTGATCTTTGTGGGTACTTCGTGATCAGTGGTTTGGTTGGCAACCACCTTCATTACTTGCTTGCTCCTTCCTTGGGGCATGCATGTACTAGTTGCACTGGGGGTCGATACTGGGTGGGACCTAAGTTGACATGTGAGTGGTGTCAATTGTTGGGGAAGAGGAGAGGAAGAAGAGATTTTTTGGACTTAGGAGTATCGTAAGTAGAATGCTTTTGTATATTTTGAATTATGAAAGTGGATATTACAATGCTTTGAATTGTTGGAAGGGAGGATTTTCCTTCTTGTTCTTTGTTGCCTCCCATGTACATGAAGTCTCTTTTTATAAACTTTTGAGAAAGGATCTACATATAGGGACACATTCTAGATATTTCCTAAACACTTTCTAGACACTTCATAGATACAATCTAGATATTTCTGAAATATTTTTTATTTTTAAATTATATTTTCAACACTCCCCCTTAATTTGAAAATCTTGCACTCCCATCATTTTTCTGAATTTGATGAATTTTTCTATAGTCACGGCCTTGGTGAAAATATCTGCAAGTTGCTCTTCTGACCGGCAAAACTTCAACTCGATTTGTCCTTCTTCAACTAACTCCTTGATGAAGTGATGGCAAAGCTCGATATGCTTTGATCGACTATGGAAGACTGGATTCTTTGTTATGGCAATTGCTGACATGAAAATAGTAGTAGGCGATTTTTAAATCGCCCAAAATCATTTTAATCCATATTGCTTCACATGTTGCTCTAGTAGCTGAAATATACCCTGCTTCGGCGGATGATAATGCAATTGTCTTTTGCTTCTTTGATGACCATGAGATAACCTTTGATCTCATACAGAATACATATCCTGAAGTACTTTTTTATCATCAACTGAACCTGCCCAATCACTATCTGTGAATCCAATAAGTTTGTTATATTGTTCCATTGAGTATTTGATGCCGTAACTTTTGGTCCCTTGAATGTACCTTAAAATTCTTTTTGCAGCTTCAAAATGATTTTTGTTAAGCTCACTCATGAACCCCGAGATCAAGCTGACTGCATATATAATATCCGGCCTAGTATTTGAAAGATAAATCAATGATCCAACCAAGCTTCTGTAAATTGAGGCATCGACCTTCTGTGCTCCATCATTGTTTGACAACTTCTGATTTACAACCGTTAGAGTTGCACCAAATTTGCATTTTGACATGTTGAATCTCATTAAGAGATCATTGGCATACTTTTCTTGTGAAATAAATAAGTCGCTGTGGTTTTGCCTTACTTGGATGCCAAGTATCTCATAAGGCCGAGATCAGTCATTTCATTGTCCTTCGACATCACCCTTTTAAATTCTTCTATCATCTTTGGACTGGTGTTAGTATATATCAAGTCATCAATATAAATGCAGACAATAAGAAAATCTTGTGTAACTTCTTTCTTCACATATAAGGATGACTCACTTGGACTTCTTTTGAAGCTGTTTTGATGAAAGTACTTGTCGATCTTGTTGTTCCATGCTCTTGGTGCTTGCTTTAACCCATATAGAGCTTTCTTGAGTCGATATACCTTTTCTTCTTTTCCTTTCACCACATATCCTTGTGGTTACTCTTCATATACTTCTTCAATTTCTACATTGAGAAAAGCCGATTTAACATCAAATTGAAAAACTTGTAGTTTTAATTGAGCCGCAAGCGCCAAAACAATCCTTATGGTTTCCATACGAGCGACAGGAGTAAAAGTTTCATTAAAATCTATACCTTGTTATTGAGAATAGCCTTTTGCCACCAATTGAGCTTTGTGCTTCTAGATTGAGACATCTTCATTATACTTGGTCTTGTAAATCCATTTCAAGCCTATAACATCTTTTCCTTTAGGTAGATCAACCAACTCCCATGTGCAACTCTTCTTAATAACTGCAATTTCTTCATTTATTACCTTAATCCAAGCTTCTTGTTTTACTGCTTCTTCAAATATCCACGGCTCACATGCAAAGTAGGCAACATCACATTTATCATAAATTTCTATTAGAGAACGCAACTTCCTTGGAGGTGAATCAAAATCTGATGAAGAGCTGCTTGATGAGCATGAAGAATTGCTTGAGCTTGAATTTGGTATAGTGGGACTTTGTGGAGAAGAGTATGAAGTTGTAGTCACCTTTGGTATAATTTTAGACTCTTCAAATGTCATTAGAACATAGTTTTGTTTCTCATCCTAGTTCCATCCTGTCATTTCATCAAATATCACATCTCTAGAAATCACCAATTTACTAGAAGTGGGATTATAACGGTGTTAGGCTTTGGAGTCTTCACTGTAGCCTATAAATCTGCATTTTTCTCCATGTTCGTCGAAACCACCAATTTACTAGAAGTGTGATGGAATGTGAACATAAGCAATGCATCCAAAAACTTTAAAATATTTTACCGATGGCTTTTTCTGATGCCATGCTTCATATGGAATCAAGTTCTTTGCTGCTTTTGTTGGAGATCTATTGAGGATATAGACTACCGTGTACACAGCTTTCACCCAGTAATCATTCGGAAGCCCTTTGCCTTTTAGCATGCTTCGAGTCATTTCTATAATTGTCCGGTTCTTTCTTTCTGCCACACCATTTTGCTAAAGAGTGTATCTGGCGGTCAGCCCTCTTTTGATGCCATTTGACTTGTAGAAATTCCAAAATTCTTTTGATGTAAATTCTCCACCACGATCTGTCCTTAGAACCTTCAAGAATTAGATACTTTGTTTTTTTGCAAATGCTTTGAATTGAAAAAAAATAGTGAAAGCCTCTAACTTTTGTTCAAGAAAATATATCGACATCGTCCTGCTATAATCATCAACGAAGAGTAAAAAATATCTATTTTTGTTAAGAGATGGCGTCTGTGTAGGATCACAAATATCAGCATGTACAAGTTCAAGAGGAGCTTTTGCTCTCCATGATGTACTCATAAATGGAAGCATATGAAATTTACCATAGATGTAACCTTCACAAACTTTATCTTCTTTGTTAATAAAAGGTAGACCGATCACTATATTCTTCTGCTTCAGCAATTTTAGGCCTCTGAAATTTAAATGCCCGTATCTCGAATGCCATAGCCAAGTTTCATCAACATCTTCAGATTTTAATGCAAAATTTCTTTTTAGTGGCATGTTGAGAGGGAAAACCTTGTTTGATATCATTTTCTTTTTTGCCACAATTTGTTTATTCTTCTTACTCTTATCCAAGATCATGCATTCATCTTTATCAAAATTGACTAAATATCCATTCTGAATTACTTGTCCAACATTAAGCAAATTTTGAGCCAAGCCAAGAACATAAAGAACATCATGGATAAGTTTAGAATTACCTCCATTTGTTTTATAGCTATGACTCCCTTTCCTTCAATATTTTGAAGCTTTCCATCTCCAAGCTTTACTTGAGAATGTACTCCTTCATTCAAATTAACAAAACTACTTCGATTTCATGTCATATGGTTACTGCAACTGCTATCCAAATACTAAATATCATTTGATTCTTCTTGAGTATTCAAACACGAATAAAATAATTTTTCCGATTTTTCTGTCTTTTCAAAAAAAATTGCTTCATTCTGTCTTATACCAACAATCTTTATCTATGTGGCCCAATTTTTTGCATATGTTGCATTTGTTGTACCAACAATCCTTGTCAACATTATTATACTTTTTGCAAATAGAGCATTGAGAATCATTTTCTTGTTACCTCTTGGATTCCTTTAGATGTTGAAATCAGACCTTCCTCTGCCTCTTCCACAGCCACGGTTAAAGTTTGTCCTCTCGTGACCTCTTTCGGATTGCCATCTTTGATTTGGATATGCCTCTTGACTTCTCTTATCTACTTCCATATTCTTCTTTCCCGATATATTTATTTTGGACTGAAAGGCTTCTTCAATGCTTTGCTCCACAAACCTGCTCATCCTTTGTTCATGTGCTTGAAGAGAACCCATCAGCTCATGTAAACTTAACTTAGATACATCTTTAGATTCTTCTATGGTAACTACTACGTGATCAAATTTTATCGAAAGAGTTCTTAGAACTCTTTCACGATTTTTTTATATCTTGGATCGTATCTCCGTAATTTCTGATTTGATTAATGATGCCAGAAACATGAGAGAAGTTTGAATTGACTCACCTTCCTTCATTTGTAAATTATCAAAATCTCTCCGAAGATATTGAAGTTTGATAGTGATCACCTTTTCTGATCCTTGAAATTATTTCTTCAAAATCTCCCATGCTTCTTTTGAAGTTGTTGTCGGCATGAGTCCGGGAAAGATGCTTTTGCTCACTCGTTGTTGGATGTAAAGTAGAGCTTTGGCATCTTTCTTTTTATTCTCCTTGAATGCTTGTTATCTTGCGTCTGTCCATATTGTTAATGCTGATGCATTTTCTGGTACTTCATAGCCATCTTCCACCAACTCCCACAAGTCTTGTGTGATGAAGAAAGTCTTCATTTGAATGCTCCAATAGTCGTAGCTTTCTCCTTCGAATATGAGAACTATATTTTGTGAATAGTTGAAGATGGTGTTGCTGTAACTTGCTGCCGTATATGTATCTTGAACCTTGCTCTGATACCAAATTTGTTGGGGAATAACAGTGGAAGAAGAGATTTTTTGGACTTAGGAGTATTGCAAGTAGAATGCTTTTGTATATTTTGAATTATGAAAGTGGATATTATAATGCTTTGAATTGTTGGAAGGAGGGATTTTCCTTCTTGTTCTTTGTTGCCTCCCGTGTACATGAAGTCCCTTTTTATAGACTCTTGAGGAAGGATCTACATACAAGAGTAAATGTATTACAACTTTCTACAATAAGCATTAATTACATACGAAACTCAAAAGACACTTTCTAGACTAGACTAGGGACACATTCTAGATATTTTCTAAACACTTTCTAGATACTTTTTAAACACTTCCTAGATACAATCTAGATATTTCTCAAATATTTGTTATTTTCAAATTATATTTTCAACATCGATGAGAGCCCCATGACCAATGTCAAGAGCCCCGGTAAAGGAGGAAGGTTGTATTTTGGTTGATGGTTGATCTCGGAACTTTCGTCAATCTACTATTTAAAAGCCAACTCCAGACTGTTGGAAGAAAGGCCAAGATGATATTATTGTAAAAGAGTATTTAGTTCATATTGGTATAAGTACATATTAAAGAAACATATATGCATAAATAGAAGTGGAATAAGATGCCATGATTTTTATTTTCTTTATGAATGGTATGACCACAAAAGTTATGTATAAACACCAAAACATAGGAAACGTGTATAGCTTTGGTATAAAAAGCAGTGCATAAACATGAATAAACTAATATAACAAAGGCACTTTCTGAAAATCTGTAATGTCAAAGACATGTTGGAGATGGGTTTCAAACACATGCCAAAAGACAATTATAGGACAACATGTTAATTGATTTTTTTTACTTTTTCATCTCTTGATGTTAAAGAAAGGGTGAAATGTGGAACATCCATAGTGAAGGTTCAGAATGAATCTTATCACCAAGCAATCAAGACTCATATTAAATGGGCCTCCTTGGACCTGTCAGCAACTAGCGGGATCACAGCCCACTTCCAATCCTCTCTGACCTTGAGCAGGCAATGATAACTATTGGGGGAAAAAATATAACAAGTTATTGAGTCCGCTTAAGGGTCGGAAGAGTCAGTGAAGTAATGGCTCGGACTCGTCGAACGCTGAGTCCGGATAAAGCCCAAAGTCCATAAGAACGCTGGATGGAGAGACGTAGCTCGGATCGTGAGGCGCCTGGCCCGACCGTAGCCTGAGCGTCCTGAGCCATGAAGCGAAGCATCTAAGGGAGGAAGTGCACCTCAAGGCTCAATCAAAAGCCTCATAGAAGAAAGCCCAAGCCGACCTAAGATCAGTTGCCCCTAGAGCCGCCCGAACTTTAGTCCAACTCAAAGATTAAGTCGGCCAATAAAGTGGGCAGAGATTAGCTGTAAAACCTGTCTCGGCACAACCGTGTTGAAGAGATAAGAAGTCGGCCGAGCTATATCGCTCCATATCTGGAAGTTACCTAGTAAAACTCTGGACCTCTACTCGAGCTTTTCGGGAGATAAGGCTAAGATCGCCGAAAATCCAGGAATATCAGGGATTACGGATCCCAGTAAATTGAAATCCACTCTAATTACGGAAGCCCTACGGGGCACGACACCATTATAAATACAAAGACCTTCATGGTAAAAGGTATGTAAAAAACTCTTGCCCTAAAACCTTTACTCTAAGACCCAGGTTCTGATTTAAGCATCCGAGGGTCCCCTGGTAAAGCCAGGGTCACCTTTTTCCTTTTACTTGTTGCAAGTCAAAGGGCCACAAAGGGGGCGAGCCAAAAACAACATCAACAGTTTAGCGTCATCTGTGGGAAACGATACGAAAAGTCATTTTCTCTGAGCACTGAGCAGTCTCCAATGGCGAGAACAAGGAGAACCGTCCAGAACGAACCTACTGAGGTCCCTGTCACCAGACCACCGGCGACAGAGGGCCCGCCTGGTACGAATGGAGCCCAGAACTAGCCTGATAATTGACAAGGTTCAACAACTCGTCAGGCAACCTCTGTTTCGACTAGGCACACTCAACGGAATCGAGGGAATGGACGTTTGGATAAGGAGATCCAGGAACTCAGGACCGATATGAACTACATGAAGCAGATGCTGGAACAAATTCATCGCCAGTAGGTCCAGCTACCCCAGTAAGACGATGGTCGGGCAAATGCCCCACGACAATTCATTGATCCTCAACCCGTCGCTCCGCGAACTGTTCATCAGTAAAGCCAACACCAGGGTCCAACTGAGCCTGCACCCTCCCATATCTCTGTGACCGCCCCATTTCCTGCCACCGATCTATGACATGAAATAGATCGGATAAGGCGTAGCAGGCCCCCGGTTGAGGGTACGGCTGACAGCGACGAACCCTGAAAGGCTGAGCTACAGGACCTATGGAAGGAAATGCAGGAAGAGATTGCAGATATGAAGCAAAACCGCCATGCTAGTCAGGCAGGACCTTGAGGCGAAGGCATCCCTGTTCACAGAAGAGATCATGCAAGCTCGACAATCGAAGCGATTCCGCCTTCCTCAGATCACGCCCTTCACCGACAAAACTGATCCAACCGAGCACATTAAGTCCTTTCGGACTTATATGGAATTGCACGATGCCTCGGATGTCATGATGTGCCGGCCCTTCTCTCTCACTTTGGCTGATATAGCTCGACTCTGGTTCGAACAATTAAAACCAAAATCCATTAGCTCATTTACCGAGCTTAGTGACGCCTTCCTCGCCAATTTCATCGGTGGGAAGAAAAAGTTGAAGTCATCCACACCTGAACAATATAATCCAAAAAGAGGGAGAGCTACTTAAGGATTATACTAAACGTTTCAATTTTAAATCGCTCCAAGTTCGGAAGCATTCAAACTAGACAACCCTCAATTCTATCATGCAAGGTGTCAGAGACGGGCCGTTTTTTGCATCCCTGGACAAGAACTCTCCCATTACTCTGGCTGAATTCATGGCTCGATCGGATAAATATGCGGATGTCAAAGAAACCCCAATACTGCGCGAGGCCGCTCAAAATGCAAAAACCCCGACCAAAGAGCCAGCCAAAAAAGGAAGTTGACTCGGCCGGTGGTAAGAAGCGTAAGGATGATCGGTCTCGTGACGAACGTAGCTCAGGTAAGCAGCCCGACCATAAGTTTTCGACGTACACTCTGCTCAACAAGCCGCAAGAGCAGGTATTGATGGAAATCAAGGGCGAAGGATTCGTCAACAGGCTGGACAAACTTTGAAGTAATCCGCACCCACGAAGTAAGAGTAAGCACTGCCATTTCCATCGCGATCATGGACATAACACAAGTGATTGCTATAATCTAAAGCAGGAGATTGAGAGGTTTATCCGAGAGGGCCACCTCGGCGAACACGTCGACCTAGGAGCCAGAACCACAGCAAAACACCCGAATGATAGCCGACCTATTGAGGATATCCGAACTATTATCGGTGGTCATCTGGGCATAGACGACTCAAATAACGATAAAAAAAACCATGCGAGGAATGTTGGTCGACCCGAGTCCAAAATTATGGTTCTAACTCGGCCTCTGAAGGAAAGAAAGCTCGAGAAATATAGTTTAGCATTCACAGAGGAAGACGCAAGGGGCATTCATCACCGACACGACGATGCTCTAGTCATCAATCTCACTATTGTCAACCGCCGAGTCTTCAGGATCCTCATCGACAGAGGTTTATCTGCAGACATGCTGTTTACGCAAGCATTCGACAAGATGGGTACCGAACGATCGGCTCTGAAGCCAGTGAGGACTCCGTTGATCGGATTCTCGGGCAGGCAGATTCTTCCCGAAGGAGTAATTTAGCTCCCACTCACTGCCGGGGATGCGCCAAATCAAGCTACTGTTATGGTTGACTTTCTGATAGTCGATCAGTCTTTGGTTTACAATGCAATCCTCGGTCGACCTTCCATCTGTCTCCTCCGAGCTATCATCTCAGCTTATCATCTGTCTATGAAGTTTCCGGCTAAAAGTGGCGTCAGGGTCATAAAAGGAGATCAGTACGACGCTCGGCGATGCTACGCTATTGCTCTACGAGCACTCGCGGAAGTAACGATGATCAAGACCTTGGATCCACACGACGAATCTCCCGGACGCGGCCAGCTCGTGGAGGACCTCATCCAGGTGCCATTGAATGAGTCGGATGTCTTAAGGACCGTCCGGATTGGCTCGTCCCTAGCAACGCCGTTAAAGGAAAAGCTAATAACCTTGCTCCACCGATACGCCGACATATTTACATGGACTAATGAAGACATGCCGGGCATTGACCCTTTGGTTATGACTCACTGCCTTAATATTGACCCAGCTTACAAGCCGATCCGTCCGAAACGGCGTGCACTAGGCCCTGAGAGGTATGCCGTAATCGAGAAAGAGGTTAGAAAACTCCTTAAAGCCAATTTCATTGAAGAAATATACTACCCTGAATGGGTGGCCAATGTCATGTTGGTCAAAAAGGCTAATGGGAAGTGGCTAGTTTGTATATACTATACTGACTTAAACAAAGCCTACCCTAAGGATAATTTTCCCCTTCCTCGGATTGATCAACTGGTCGATAGTATCGCGGGGCATGAGTTACTTACCTTTATGGACACTTACTCTAGTTATAATCAAATTGTAATGCATCAGTCTGATAAATCAAAAACCACCTTTGTCATTGACAAAGGTCTTTATTGTTATCGAGTGATGCCATTCGAATTGAAAAATGCTAGAGCGACTTATCAAAGGCTGGTCAACAAAATGTTCGCTCGACTGATAGGACAGACAATGGAGCTTTATATCGATGACATGCTCGTCAAGAGCGTTAAAGCAACCGACCATATAGCCGATTTAGAGGAAATGTTCCTCATCCTACCAAAATATAAGATGAAGCTGAACCCGAGCAAATGCGCGTTTGGCGTAGGCTCGGGAAAATTCCTTGGATTCTTAGTTGGCCAATGGGGAATCGAAGCTAATCTGGAGAAAATCAAGGCTTTGCTTGACATGGAATCTCCGATGACGATTAAAGATATCAAACGATTGATTAGAAGGATAGCGGCCCTGAATCGCTTCGTGTCCCGAGCTACCGACAGATGTCCCCCTTTCTTCAAACAGCTGAAGGGCCGGCAGATTGTCAATTGGACAGAGGAATACGAGAACGCCCTCCATCAACTCAAAGAATATTTAGGATCGCCACCATTGCTTTCTAAGCCCGAGCCAGGTGAGCCTTAGCTGATCTACCTGGCTGTATCCGACGCAGCTGTAAGCTTGGCCCTGATCCCCGAGCATGAAGGCAAACAATTCCCCGTTTACTACATTAGCAAGGCCCTCATCCCGGCAGAGATGAGGTATCCAACCTTAGAAAAAGTGGCCTTGGCACTGGTTATATCATCCCGACGCCTACGGCCATACTTCTAGGCTCACTCGATCATCGTCATGATCGACCAGCCTCTACGTCAGATACTACAAAAACCGGAGGCTTCAGGACGACTCACAAAATGGGCGATCGAACTCAATGAGTTCGACATCCATTATAAGCCCAGGGTAGCAATTAAGGGACAAGTCGTGGCAAACTTCATCGTCGAAGTCACAGTGCAAACAGAAATCTCTTCTACTAACTCGGGAGCATCGTCTAATCAATCCTCTCCCTCCCAACCTGTTTGGTCTCTCTACGTGGATGGCTCATCCAACTCTAAGGCAAGCGGGGCAGTGGTAGTCCTGGAGACTCCTGATCACACGGTTATTCAATATGCCTTGAGACTTGGATTTCAAGCATCCAATAATACAGTAGAATACGAAGCTCTGCTCTTAGGACTCCGGCTAGCAGCCAACTTAAGAGTCACTCATCTAAACGTGTACAGTGACTCCTAACTAGTCGTCAACCAGATAGTCGATATATATCAGGCTAGGAAGGAGAGGTTAAAAGCCTATCTTGCGAAAGTCGGAGAGATGATCGCTGGATTCCACCAATGTTCTGTTACCCAGATCCCGAGGGCCGAGAATGCCAAAGCCGACCTCCTAGCGAAGCTCGCTTCGGCCGAGGAAGACTACATCCCCAGATCTATTCATATTGAATTCGTGGCCGAGCCAAGTGTCGGGGGAACTGGACCCTCGACCCTGCTCCCCATCAATTCTGAGCCGTCTTGGGTCAATCCAATTGTCAGATATCTTGAGACCAGCGTACTCCCCGAAGATCGTGCTGAGACTCGACGACTGAAGAACCGCGTAGCCTGCTACGCCATGCTCAACGGAGTGCCGTACAAGAAAGGATACTACGCACCCCTCCTGCGATGCCTGAGACCGAGTGAGGCCGACTATGCTCTGTGTGAAATTCATGAAGGCATCTGCGGTAATCACTCAGGCGGCCGATCCCTGGCTCACAAGGTTATTCGGCAAGAATATTACTGGCCGACCGTTCAGCAAGATGCTCAGAAACTCGTTCAGGGTTGTGATAAATGTCAGAGGTTTGTCACCATCCATCGACAGCCACCCGAAGAGCTGACGCCAATGGCCAGTCCTTGGCCTTTTGCCCAATAGGGAATCGACATTATCGAATCATTCCTTTTAGGGAAGGGTCAGACTAAGTTCGTCGTCGTCGCCGGCGATTATTTCACCAAGTGGGTCAAAGCCGAGCCCCTGGCCAAGATAACCGAGAGAAGATCACAAACTTTGTTTGGAAAAACATTGTCTGTCGGTTTGGGATATCTCGAACTATTGTCTTCGACAATGGGAAACAGTTCGACAATAAGCAATATCAGGAAATGTGTCAAAACCTCGGGATCAGGAACGTTTACTCGTCCCCGCGTCATCCACAGGCGAATGGGTAGGTCGAAGCCGTTAACAAGGTTATAAAGCAGTACCTTCGGACCAAGCTAGACCGAGCCAAAGGGGCATGAGTTGAAGAACTTCCTAAAGTTCTTTGGGCATACTGAACTATGGCTCGAACCGCGACAGGAGAAACTTCATTCTCACTAGCGCATAGATCGGAAGCGATTATCCCTATGGAGATCGGCCTACCTACCGCTCGAGTAAGTTTGTTCAATGAGCAAGATAATGAGGAGCTGCTGACCCTCAACCTCGACCTCCTAGACGAAATCAGAGAGTTAGCTCGACTTCGGACAGCTGCCTATCAACGATTGGTATCCCAATCCTACAACGCCCGAGTCAAAGTCAGGCGATTTCGAGCAGGGGACTTGGTCCTCCGATGAACTTTTCAAAATACAAAGGAAAGTGGTGCAGAAACATTGGGGCCCAATTGGGAGGGCCTTTACGTAATCGCAAACACTGTCTGGCCAGGTACTTACCGACTAGAAGACCTAATAGGGAAGCTCCTGCCCCATCCTTGGAATGCCGAGCATCTCAAGATATACTATCCTTAGCTCGGTCAAAGAGCAACTCACTCGATTACTTTAAACACTTAGAAGAATCATGAAAAAAATGTAGAATGCACAATAAGTAGCAAAAAACATATATTCATTGATCAGTAAAGTGTTACATTGTCGGTTCATTGTTTACAATCGCATTAACAAAACAATAAATGCTCAACACTCAGATATCGGTAAAAGACGACGCTTGACGCTGTTGACTTACTCGGCTCCGAAGCTTGGTGTGCTTGAAGTACTTGAAACAGATGTGGAGAGCAGAAATGAATTTTGCTCCACCTCACTAACTTCAGAGCTCGACCTCGCCCGCCGCACTAGGAGCTAGCCCAGGAGATGCTGATGGAGTTGCATCAGGAGCAGTAGCAGAGGCATCATAAGTGTATGCCTCGGGATCTACCGTCGCCTCGCCACCAGACCTTGACTTGCCCTCATCGAAGCTGGACAGATCTAGATGGGGGAAAGCATCTTTCATCACCTTGATGCATTCTGCGTATCCCTCTCGGTAGACAAGGGTTCGCTCCTCCTCATAGGTTGAAGATGAAAGATACTGTTCCACAGCCTCAACATTCGCAGCTGCGAGCGTGGCCTTAGTCCCCGTCACGAGCTCCTGAAGCTTCTTGAAAGCTAAGGCACGTTCTGTGGCGGCCTGCTCGAAGGCCAGCCTGGCCTCTTCTAATCATGAGGCCACGCGGTCCCTTTCCGTCATGACCAACTCAAGAGCAGCCTTTGCCTTCTCAAGTTGGCGCTTCATAAAGACAACCCGAGACTCAGCGAACGATAGCCAAGCCTCTGCTTCCGACCGCCGAGCTTCAGCATCTGACAGCCTAGCTTCCGCATCCCTGGCTCGCCTAACCAAGGCAGATATCTCGGCACGAGCCTTCGGCATGCAAGGGACAAACTGCACAACGAGAATCTTTTTCAGAAAAAAAGAGGGAAATCTGAAACAAAAATAACTGAGGAAAGTGACGATGTTACCTTGAGCAACAACATCCCGATCCTAACGAGCGTATTGTCTACGAAAGACGACTCCAGAAGGCCAAAAAATTCTCCCGCGAATATCTGCCGACTCGCCCACTGAAGGATCTCTTCAACCTTTTGGCAGAAGGCCATCCTCTCTTTCTCAGCTGCTCCCGCCCTGTGCAGCACCCTCTCCTCTGCCCCCTAAGCAACAAGTGCCTCGGCTGGCCCCCTGAGCAACAGGTGACTCAGCCGGCTCTGGCTTGGGAGCCTTCCGAGGCTGCTCAGAGGCCGTCGCTACCGCCTCCATCATTACCGTCTCTGTCGCTGCCTCTGTCACCTCCGCCATCTCCATACCTTCCTCGACTTCGATAATAGCCAGGGGAGCAAGAGGGGCGGTCCTCGATGGGCCTTTCGAGACCGTTTTATGCCTCTTCGAGGCCTAAGAGCTTGAGTGGGGTGGGGGTCGGACTTGAGATGGGGGATGAAGAGTGGGCTGAGGCTCCAACATGTCTGCGTTCGAAAAACAAGCTTCAGTACAGTTAGATGTACAAAAAAAAAAGGAGTAAGTTTCTCACCAGTCATAGTGGAGTCGAAGCCCCACTCGAAAAGAAGCTCCAGTTGGAGAAGCCTCTTACAAGATCTCCTTTCCGGGCTCCAGGCTCGGAAATTCTGAATCCGAGTCAGTGAGCCCGAATCAAGCTTAGGAGGATGCTTTGGTATTACTAAAAGAAAAAAATCGGGTCTGTGATTCAGCAAAGATGCGACTAAGTAAAAAGTAATAAATCACATCAACTCTACTTGTTGCGCAAAAAGCTCGAGGGACAAAAGGGCGGATAGGCCCTGTCTCAGCCGACTCCCATCTACCGAGGGCCCAAAATCACCTATCTCTCCAATAATGCTTGTTCGATGAAGGAGGGTAGGTTATTAAGGGCCCGCCGGTATTCCGCTAAGAGCAGAAAAAGAACCAGCCAGGATGTTGAGTGTGTGTCCACACTTGTACAAGTGGAGAAACTCATTCACACTTAGCTTGTGCTACTGTATTTCAGCCCAGAGCACTGCACAACCGAACAAGTCTCTCCACCCATTCGGCACAACCCGTCCCGGAGCTATGCCCAGACTACCCAGCAGGTCCCGAGCAATCTTCTGAAGCGATAACTGGAGACCACATTGCAGCGCAACATGGAAAATCGCAACTGTCTCGGGGGGAGGTCGGTCGGGTAGCTCTCCTGGCCGAGGGAGAGTCAAAATGACCGAGTTTGGAATGTGGTATCCGGACCGGATTTTAGACAGCTCCTCTGTTGTCATCACCGAAGGCACAAGCCCTTTAACCCGTTCTTCGGTCTCAACTTCCTCCTCACCGCCCTCCTCAGGATCGGAACGACCAGAGGAGCCTTCAACGACCATACGCTCAGGAGGTGAGTTCAACGCCTCCACTGACACCACCGACCTCTCTGCTAGAGGGTCCATTACCCTTTGCAAATGGCGGAGTAGGATGTCTGCCTCTCCAGCAACCTCCGCCAACAGTGAGGATGATTCTGAAGCCGCCCAAAAGCTGCTCGCTTCACCCTCACCACTGTATTCACCCTCCCCAGGGCTTGTGGGGCCTAACATTGTTAAAAAAAAAGAAAGGGAGGAAGAAGGAGCTCACCGGGAGAAGTCCGAGAGTGCCGGAAACAGGCGAAGCAAAGGATTACTACGCTGGAGTCCGCAAGAGGGAGCGAGGAGATGAAGAAAAATTGCAAAGAGGCGCGAAATGTTGAAAGCATGCTTAGGGCGACCCTTTTTATAGAGTTGCCACGTGGCTCCAACATTAAATGAGGAGTCGAAGCGACGTCTCCTCGGGTGCTCCAGCTTTACACGTGGTAGCACCCCACGCGTTGCCGCCAAATACTCTGCCACATGTCCGATCTTCATATGACCTGGCGCCTAAGCGATGGCCACTCCGCTCATGCGGCCTCGGAAAATGAACCGACACGTGGTCAAACGAGACGATATATCTCGGTAGCCGCACGAACAACCCCGCAATCAATAAATGCTTCATCATAAACTCATATCAAATACAACCCGACTCAACTCTGACATACTCCCCGATCGCCTTAAGGCGATGCACGGAGTAGGGGGCTTACTATTATGGGAAAAAATATAACAAGTTCTTGAGTCGGCTTGAGGGTCAGAGGAGTCAGTGAAGCAATGGCTCGGACTCGTCGAACGTCGAGTCCGGATAAAGGCCAATCCATAAGAACGATGGATGGAGAGACATAGCTCGGGTCGTGAGGCGTCTGGCCTGACCATAGCCTGAGCGTCCTGAGCCATGAAGCGAAGCCTCTAAGGGAGGAAGTGCACCTCAAGGCTCAATCAAAAGCCTCTAAGTGCACCTCAAGCCGACCTAAGATCAGTTGGCCCTAGAGCCGCCCGAGCTTTAGTCCGACTCAAAGATTGAGTTGGCCGATAAAGTGTGCGGAGATTAGCTGTAAAACTTGTCTCAGCACGACTGTGTTGAAGAGATAAGAAGTCGGTCGAGCTATATCGCTCCATATCTGGAAGTTACCTAGTAAAACTCTGGATCTCTACTCGAGATTTTTGGGAGATAAGGCTAAGATCTCCGAAAATCAAGGAATATCAGGGATTATGGATCCCAGTAAATTGAAATCCACTCTAATTACGGAAGCCCTACGGGGCACGACACTATTATAAATATAAAGACCTTCTTGATAAAAGGTATGCAAAAAACTCTCGCCCTAAAACATTTACTCTAAGACCCAGGTTCTGATTTAAGCATCCGAGGGTCCCCTGGTAAAGCCAAGGTTACCTTTTTCCTTTTACTTGTTGCAGGTCAAAGGGACACAAAAGGGGCAAGCAGATAACAGCATCAACAATAACATTCCCTGGTTCTAAACTTTCATCTTGCGTCTTTACTAGTAGATTATTTCATTTCTACATCAGTTACATAGTTCCAATGTATTTATATTCATCTAGGGATATACATATGCCTCAACAGAGACATCCAAAAAAATTAGAACAAAAGAGAAGATCAACATGGTTCCCATGCAAGGTAAGGAGAATACATCTAAATTCTAAGCCTCATATAATTGGGGTCGACTACACGAATCCTGTTTTGGCATCCAACTCTTTCGAAGGTCGGATTGTCATATTAATGAGAAACAGCTATCCAAAGTTTCATGCCCGCTGACAAATTTGATGCAACCTTCCTTTATCCAGGCTTTGGACCAGCAATGATAGCGCAAAACTCCCACGGTAGAGTCCTATGAACTAATATCTATTTAATGATATATCTTGTGATATTATCATTATAATGCAACTATATGGACAGCCTTATTGGGCTCTCTAGCTCTCAAGGTTCACCATTCTGACATCTCACGTCCATATCTAAGTTACAGGAGTATTATCTATTTAGGGCTATGTCATATCCCTCTTAAACATGACTCAGAAGGAAGCAAAACATTAAGGGGAGGGGAGGAAGATGATACCTTTGGAGGAGAGAATGCGTTTTTTGTGATGACTGCTGTTAAGTAATTCGACATTGAACTGTTTGGGGATTGTGTCAACAGTAGGAATCTTGTACGTCCATGTTCCTTCGGAGACCACCAATCCATCTGAATTCATTTCATATTGTTCGAGCATGAAAAATCCAAGACCTTGGAAAAATGCTCCTTCGACCTTTGGGATAAAAAAAGAAGAAGCTGAATTAAACATGCACGTCCTAACAACTAATTTGATTTAGCTGAAGGTAGGACATGCTAAACAATAAATGATAAAGTGCAGAACTTTAGTGCAGTTAGAGTTCTATGAAGATAACAAGATAGATGGAATGTCAAGCATGTAACATGAACACATCCCAATGCAAATGTAAATGTTAGGCCATGCTTATTGTTACATTGCTAAGCTAATGTGGTATTATTATACATCTACAAGCAGACGAGGTAGTCAATCTATTAAACTCTAATTACAAGTGTCTTGCATAGATGAATGCATGAAGATGCACATGTCAACTTGCATACATAAGCTACAAGTGTACTAGGGCACCATTACATGCAAGGTTGTGGATGCATTTACACATGCTTCTACAATGCATCTTTAAGTAGCTCGAATGCAAGGTACTCCGTATCGCTAACGGTGGCGGTAATGGTCACCACCATTACCGATATGAGTATTAGCCATGATGGCTTATATGGGGGCGTAACGACCGTTAGGAGCTCCATAATGGTTGAAAAAAACTTGCTCAAAAAATTCTGGAAAAATATTTAGAAAATCCAGACTAATGTAAATATTCTAAATATGTATTCATTTCTTGTTTTGAACATGTTTATGGTAGTGTAACAATCCACTCTTTGGCGAGAGCATTATATCTAGTGAATTTATGGACATGGCTATGTGTCTCTAATATTTACACATCATAATCGCACATTAGAACTAGAAATAGGAAAAGAAAGGCATAAATACCACTTTTTAAAAAAATGCCCTTAGAGCTTTTAATCATCCAAATCGCTTCAATCTGTAGTTTTAATCCTAGAACTATAGTAATAGTAGTAGAAATCTGCTGTAGAATAATCTAAGAAAGTGTTTAGAATAAGATAAGTGGAAAAATGAGAAAATGGATTTTTTTAAAAAATAATAATAATAGCCATTTTTCAACCATGATGGGGGTAACAGTCGTTATGCCCTATAACGGCCGTTAAGACTCTTGTAACGGTCGATACGATCCCAAAAAACCAGCTGCCTCATTTCACCCCCATATCATGTAACGGTCACAGCCGTTACCTATATGTAACCGCCTTCATGGCCAAATCGGAATGGGTATGGAACACCTTGCTCAAATGACAAAAATGTTGGAGTCCACATGTAGCAGTGCACATGCACATAGGTAAGCATATTGACAAGACACGCATCTCCATGCTCCTCAAGTTGACATCATAACTGGAACAAAGCTATGATGGTAATGGTGAAAAATACATCCATCTCCAACTAACATACATGCGATACAATTTTATTCGATGCATTGATGTACAGAATAATAGAGAGACAAACATGCACATGTACATCACCTGCATACCACATGCATAAACACAGAGAAAGTGCACCTTAGAAGATGCACCTGAAGAAGTAAACCATAAAAGGGACTTATTAAAAGTGAAAGCCTAGTGGAACTAACCTGCCCCAAGTCCACGGCAGGGTTCAAGCTCTGACCACAGTCATAGGTAATATCTGTCGGCAAGATAGTGGTAGCACCAGTAATAAGATCTATCTCCACCTGTGACAATCACATCTTAATGGTTAGTATTCACTAGATATGATTTTATAAGTCCATATCTTATTAAGATTTGCTAAACGTAACAACCGATGTGGACCATCAGCTACCGAGCTGTTCCTGTGGTGAGAGCAGGTAACTGTGTGCCAACTGAGGGACAAACTGGGGAAGGCCCACTTTTGGGACCTTGCTTAGGGCATCAATAGTTGACTTTGAACTGGTACATACAAGTGGAATATGACTATTTAAGTAAAATAAAGCATTGTGATGTCCTCATGGATAATGTTGATCCAGAGGTAGGAAGAAGCGGCATTGCATGCTAGAGACCATAATTTTTGCAAATTCCCTTGAGCAATGGTTAGGTGAAAGTGCCGTTATGGACTTTCTTATGTTGGCATATGCAGGCGTTTGATACAAGTATCAATGGTAGGCAGTCAATCGGTTCCTGAATCCTTGGATGACAAAAGTATCATACACCAATTAACCAGTTTGGGTCCAGATTTCTGGCCCAGTTAACAATTGGGTCATGTTCAGGTCCACATATTCGGATTCAATTCGATTAGAAATCGGATCATGCCGTATATCTGAGTACCTGTTAGCTACCCAAATATATGATTCATTTACTCTTATCATTTCGAAGGGTGCATTTGGTTGCACCAAAAATTCATTATATTTCATGGCTACCACTCTAATTCGGTGCAACCTATCATGAAATTTGATGTAGAGCGGGTCGCGGACAATTTCATGGCCAAGATGGATCAGAAAAGGCACGGTCGGCGACAGAAGTGATCCAGACTATCTGACCTTAGATCGGGCGTATCTCACAATCCGGAATGAGTTATCCGACGTAAAATATATGATTTTGGGGTAGAACGAGCTACTTTAGCCAACCAACCCCGCTACGCCGGGTTGCGCAGCCCGGATTTGCGAGAAACCCACTGATCGATGGTCATTTCCTCGTTTTAATTTTGTTTTTACTATAAATAGTAAGTTTTAGTTTGAGTATAACTTTTCATCCGTTGGGCTTTAGGAGTTGTGTCCAACATGAAAAGTGCTTAGGATAATTAGGAGAACGGTTTGGTGAAGCCAAATAGGACACTTACTATTTTTGGCCGAAAACCTTGCGCACTAGTAGACATCATGACCGTCTATAAATAGTAAGTTTACTATTTATAGTAAGTTGCGAATTCTAGGAGTTTTAGTTGTAGTTTGAGTCTGATTTCTTTCTTATTGCTTGGTTCCCTTATTTAAAGGGTTGTGAACTCGATTTTGGGAATTCATCAATTAATTTCGAATTTATTAGAATTTATTTCTATCTTCCTGCTTTCTTTCCTCGTGGATTCGAAAAGTCTCTGTGAGGAGTCCAGAGAAGCTCCGTGGATTCGGAGTAGTTATCCTTGAGGAAGACGGTGATCGACCTCATCACGTTCATCCCTGCGTCAATTTGGTATCAGAGCGAGGTTTTCCCTCGGGCCGATGGCAAACAACGAAGGTATGAATCAAAATCCTGTGGACGGTGATCCAGGGATTCGTTATCTTTCGGAAAGAATGAAAGCTTTCCATCGGGAGAGTCAGTTGACCATGCAAGGGCTGCAGGCAACCCTCGACCGTCTTGCGGATGCGCTACTTCCGCCCCGAGCCCTAGGCGGTGCTCCACCACCTATGGTCGCCCCACCACCCGTGGTTGCTGTACGACGTGACCCTGATTATCGCAGAGCACTACCAGCGGTAAATCGTAGGGCTACACCAGATGATTCTAGTTCCAGCGACGAGGACATTAATGAGGGTTTTGATCGACGACCAATCCATGGAGGCGATCGTCTAGATCGTGCTGAAAGAGACTATAGAGGTAAGGCTGAACTTTCTAGTTTTAACGGTTTATTACGTATCGAAGATTTTCTTGATTGGCTAGCCGAAGTAGAGAGATATTTCGATTATATGGATGTGCCAGATCATAAAAGGGTGAAATTGGTAGCGTTTAAATTAAAATCTGGTGCTTCTGCATAGTGGGAACAATTGTAACTCTCACGAGCCCGCCAGAACAAGGCGCCCATCGCATCATGGCCTCGGATGAGACGTCTTCTTCGTTCATGATTTCTCCCCAGTGATTATGAGCAGATATTATTCCAGCAATACCAGAATTGCCGACAAGGAAATCGAACTGTTATAGATTACACTGAAGAATTCCAGCGGTTGGCTACACGAAACGATTTGTCAGAATCTGAGCCACAGAAAGTGGCACGATTTATAGGTGGGTTGCGACCGGTAATTCAAGATCGAGTTCAGATGTACCCAGTCGGGACCGTAGATGAAGCAATTCAATTGGCAAGAAGGGCAGAAACACAGCTTGCAAGAGCTCCTGCTCGTCCCTATCCTTCAAATCGATCCCCTATGACAGGTCCCACACAGGATCCAGTGTTGGCTCGAGGAAAAGACCCGGTAGGAGAACGTCCTCAACCTCCTCCACCCCTGAACCGTGATACGGGGAGCGGACCACCCACAACAGCGGGCCCGAGTAGGATTCCAAATCCTTATACTCGGCCAAGGCCGAACAATTGTTACCACTGTGGCCAACCAGGCCACTTATCAAACACTTGTCCTCAACGTCCGGCAGCACACTTAACTATAAACGAAGGGGGCACTGAAGATGAGGCCGCAGAAGAAGATCATGGCTTTGATGAATATGAACAAACCACTGAAGAAATAGCAGGTGGCGATGAAGTGACAGGCGAGGATCGTGGCGAATCTCTCATTGTGAGGCGACTACTGTATACCCCACGAAAGGAATTACATCCACAGCGGCACAATATATTTCGTACTCGGTGCACTGTCAACGGAAAGGTATGTGATGTGATCATAGACAGTGGTAGCAGCGAAAACATCGTCTCAAGAGTGATGGTGGATAAGTTGCAGCTACCAACGACAAAACATCCTTCCCCGTACTCAATTGGCTGGATAAAAAAAGTGAACGAGACCAAGGTAACTGAACAATGCACTGGTAACTGAACAATGCACTATCTCGTTTTCAATTGGTAAACATTATAAGGATCAGATACTTTGTGACGTGGTTGACATGGAAGCCTGCCATATGCTACTCGGTCGACCCTGGCAGTCGGACCGTGATGCGACTCATCGGGGGCGAGACAATGTCTACATATTCGTCAAGGATAGTCGAAAAATAATCCTTGCCCCTATGGCACTAGAGAACCACCCCGAAGCCTCTAAAGTAGAGGGGAGTTCTCTCTTGACCATTCGGGATTTCATGGAGGAGTCCAAGAAAACCGGCGAGGTATATGCCGTAGTGGTGAAGGGCGAGAAAGAGAAACCCTCAAACATCCCTCCAAGCTTAAGACTGTTGCTAAACGAATTTAAAGAAGTCTGGCCTGAAGATTTACCTGATGGATTGCCCCCCATGAGAGACATCCAACATCACATAAACCTCGTCCCTGGGGCTAGCCTGCCCAATCGCCCTCATTATCGGATGAGTCCGAAGGAGTGTGAGATACTTCAGGGCAAGTGGAGGAATTGATCCGTAAGGGTCTATTGAGAGAGAGCATGAGCCCATGTGCTGTACCAGCATTATTAACGCCAAAAAAAGATGGAAGCTGAAGCATGTGTGTCGACAGGCGAGCAATTAACAAAATTACTATTAAATATCGGTTTCCAATACCACGGTTGGACGACATGCTCGATATGTTAGGAGGGGCTAAAGTGTTCTCTAAACTCGATCTAAAGAGCGGGTACCATCAGATTCGTATTCGACCCGGTGATGAATGGAAAACGGCATTCAAGACAAAGGAAGGGTTGTATGAGTGGCTGGTCATGCCTTTCGGCCTATCGAGCGCACCAAGTACTTTTATGCGTTTGATGAATCAAGTTTTAAAATCGTTCACTGGCCGATTTGTGGTAGTATATTTTGATGACATATTGATATATAGCTAGGATGAGGCGGAGCACAAGAAACATCTCAGGCAGGTGCTACAGGTCCTACAAGATAACAAGTTGTACCTCAACTTGAAAAAGTGTAGCTTTTTAACTGACAGCCTGTTGTTTTTAGGATTTATTGTAACGTCCACAGGCATTCGGGTGGACGATGAAAAGGTGCGAGCTATTAGGGAATAGCCGATCCCGACAAACATTCATGAGGTGAGGAGTTTTCACGGATTGACGACTTTCTATTGTCGATTTATGAGAGATTTTAGCACCATAGTCGCACCAATAACAGACTGCATGAAAAAAGGGCCGTTCCAGTGGACCGATAAAGCTGACAAGAGCTTTCATGAGATTAAGCATCATTTGTCTACAACACCAGTCTTGGTGCTTCCTAATTTCGATAAATTGTTTGAGGTGGAGTGTGACGCTTTATATGTCGGAATAGGAGGAGTATTATCACAGGAAGGCAGGCCGGTAACCTTCTATAGCGAGAAGCTCAGTGAAGCCCGAAAGAAGTGGTCGACTTACGAGCTTGAGTTGTACGCAGTTGTTCAGGCGCTGCGACATTGGCGGCATTATCTGATTCAAAGGGAGTTTGTTCTGTACACCGACCATCAGGCATTAAAGTTTATTAATAGTCAGACTAACGTGAATCGTGTGCATGCTAGATGGGTTGCATCTTTACAGAAATTTACGTTTGTTCTGAAGCATAAGTCAGGTCAGTAGGATAAGGTGGCTGATGCACTTAGCCGTTGTGCGTCACTACTTGTTACGGTGAGCAATGAGGTGGTCGGCTTTGACTGTCTCAAGGAGCTATATGTCGAGGATGAAGACTTCAAAGATTCTTTGTTGAAGTGCCAAGAAGGTCACCCCAGTGACTTTCATATACAGGATGGTTTTCTCTTCAAAGGGAATCGATTGTGCATCCTCCAAAGTTCTCTAAGGGAGCAGATTATTCAGGAACTACATGGAGGTGGCCTCGGTGGACACCTTGGGCGAGACAAGACGCGAGCTCTTGTGGAAGAGCGGTATTACTGGCCGCAATTAGTACGTGATGTGGGAAGAGCCGTACAACGTTGTCATATTTGTCAGATCTCCAAGGGACAATCTCAGAATACGGGCCTCTACACCCCGTTACCTTTGCCTGACGGTCTTTGGGAGGATTTATCATTGGACTTCGTGCTTGGTCTTCCACGAACACAACGCGGCATGGATTCGGTGTTCGTAGTGGTCGATCGTTTCTCCAAGATGGCGCACTTTATCCCATGCAAGAAGACCCTTGATGCAACACATGTGGCGAATTTATTCTTCAGGGAGGTCGTACGGCTACACGGGATCTCTAAGACCATTACTTCTGATCGTGACACGAAGTTCATTAGCCACTTTTGGCGGACTTTGTGGACTCGATTCGATACACGACTTCAATTCAGTAGTGCTTACCACCCACAGACTGATGGGCAGACCGAAGTTGTGAATCGCACTTTGGGAAACCTCCTTCGATGTATTTCAGGAGAGAAACCGAAGCAGTGGGATTTGGCTTTGTCTCAAGCGGAGTTTGCATTCAACAACATGGTGAACCACTCGACAGGGAAATTCCCGTTCCAAGTTATTTACGGACGAGTACCTCGCCACACACTAGACTTGGTCCCTCTGCCCAAGCTCCCAGGCATGAGTATTGCAGCAGAACATATGGCAGACAAGATCATAGGTATTCATGCGGAGGTGCAGACCAAGCTACATGCCTCGAACGAAAAGTACAAGGAACAAGCGGACAAGCATCGTCGACAAAAGGTGTTCGAGATGGGCGACCAGGTAATGGTCCATTTGCGAAAAGAAAGATTTCCGACCGGGACGTACAACAAGCTGAAGAATAAGAAGATTGGACCGGTACCGATCATCCGAAAGATCAATGACAATGCTTATGTTGTTGATCTTCCAGATGACATGACGATCTCACGGACTTTCAACGTTGCGGACCTGACCGAGTATCATGAACCAGCGCAGGAGGAGAACTCGAGGACGAGTTCTTTTCAAGTGGAGGGGACTGATGTAGAGCGGGTCGCGGACAATTTCATGGCCAAGATGGATCAGAAAAGGCACGGTCGGCGACAGAAGTGATCCAGACTATCTGACCTTAGATCGGGCGTATCTCACAATCCGGAATGAGTTATCCGACGTAAAATATATGATTTTGGGGTAGAACGAGCTACTTTAGCCAACCAACCCTGCTACGCCGGGTTATGCAGCCCGGATTTGCAAGAAACCCACTGATCGATGGTCGTTTCCTCGTTTTAATTTTGTTTTTACTATAAATAGTAAGTTTTAGTTTGAGTATAACTTTTCATCCGTTGGGCTTTAGGAGTTGTGTCCAACATGAAAAGTGCTTAGGATAATTAGGAGAACGGTTTGGTGAAGCCAAATAGGACACTTACTATTTTTGGCCGAAAACCTTGCGCACTAGTAGACATCATGACCGTCTATAAATAGTAAGTTTACTATTTATAGTAAGTTGCGAATTCTAGGAGTTTTAGTTGTAGTTTGAGTCTGATTTCTTTCTTATTGCTTGGTTCCCTTATTTAAAGGGTTGTGAACTCGATTTTGGGAATTCATCAATTAATTTTGAATTTATTAGAATTTATTTCTATCTTCCTGCTTTCTTTCCTCGTGGATTCGAGAAGTCTCTGTGAGGAGTCCAGAGAAGCTCCGTGGATTCGGAGTAGTTATCCTTGAGGAAGACGGTGATCGACCTCATCACGTTCATCCCTGCGTCAAAATTTCACAATATTTCGTGCAACCAAACCAGCCTTGGACTATACTTACAACTCAAGGAAACCATACAAAAGGTATGCTTCTAGCATGGACATGGGTTTAGACCAAGATATTCAAAAAGGGTTACGTAACGACTGTTACATAATGGTAACGGTGGGAACATTCATGCATTATTGGGCCGTAACCGTTACAGAAAAAATGACCCATAATGGCCGTTACGGTGCCAATACATATTTTTAATGACCACAGTGGCCACTACAGGGCCGATACATTTTTTTAATGACTGTAGCAGCCATTACAAACCCTTGCAACAGCACTTTAAGGCCTATATTGTAACAGTAATTACAATGGCTGCTATAACCACCACTACCATTATTGAATAACTTGGTCTAGAACAATTCTTTGACATAACCCATTCCAAAGTCGATTTATTTTTTTTCGTAACTAGAACCAACACTATTTGACATGACCCAACAGGTACTCAAATCCAATTAGATCTGAATCCAGTACCTCAAATATGGTACTTGTATCTGAACCCAACAAGGCCTTAATCCAAATCCCTTAGGCAGGTCCAGATACAAGACATTGATACTTGACCCACTGACAACCCTAACAGGCGGGTGCCTTGTTGTGCAGCCAACTACTAGAGCATGACTCTTCATGTTTATGGGTGCTGCAGATTAGCAATTTTCCTGGAAACTACCCTCTTCAATTGTCCTAATTTGGCTGCTCATCCTTTGGGACTTGCTAGTAATAGGCTAGGCTCAATACTAGGTAGGAACATGCTGGCGTGTGACTGGTGTCAAAGTGAACCTCCCATGGCTAGTTCCCATGCGAGTTCCAAGAGAAAGGTTGAAGTATGGTGGGCAGCTTTTCCAATCTACCATTTAAAGCCCACTCTACATTTCTGTGAGAATGGTCAAAACGATGAGCAACAAACATAGAATGACTAAAAAACTTCCCAAATTGGTATATTTTTCCAAAAGTGCTAGGTGTAGCCACAAATCTGCAAGACACCCATACATGCCAAATTGGCACACATATGCAGGATATAAGACATTCATCACACAAGCCACACCGTGAAATATGAGGGGGTTTTCTATAGTAGTTTCTTAGACAATGTTTTCCCTTCCTCTCTCTGTCATTCTTTCTTCTTTTCTCTCCTTCCTTTGTTGCCATAAATTCTACAATAGGAGAAGTTAGACATGTAAATTTGTAATGTCATTTGCATCAATGCCCTATCTTTGAGTTTTAAAACAAGATATCGTGTAGTAAGTACACATGGAATTTCAACGGTTGGCTCTCAGCCAGGCCTGGGTCAGGTCCTATTGCATCCATTTTAGGTTCTTCCAAATCGGACCCACTTAAAAATCAGGCATGCAGCCGGATGGATTGATTTCGAGAGGTCCCAGACCCAACGAATTTAGTAATCAAGGTGAACTTTTGGACCCAAACCTACCCAATATGTCCAAATTGGTATCTGGACCAGTTTACCACTGGATCGGTTCCAATGACCCATCAGGTCGCAACCCTAGCTCTAAATGGGCTTGGTATAGCCGGGCATAAGCACATACTGTTGCCTCAATACGTTCACTTTCTAGGGTTTTATTGTGCCAACTGGGGGCACTTGGAAACTCCTAGACACAGCATGACACTCCAAAATATGTACAGATAAAGTGTCCTAGTGATGACATAAGAAAGTTGTGCTGGACACTTCATGTTTGGTGACTCCAAACATATTCTCCACAAAGCTTTTCTTTCATCCTTCTTTAGCTCTGTTTTTCTTTTTCTTTCTGCTATATGAATTTCTTTTGTCAAGCCAAAGGTACCTCACTTCAAGCCCTCAGGTTTGCCTCTGTTCTTATAATTGAACAAACTACTCATTGAGACATCCTCTCACTAATTCGATTTTAGTTTCATTGTTCATTATAGGTACAATGACCCATATGACAAAAACCAGAATTCTTTTTTACGTTTCATTATAGGTACCATGACCCATATAACAAAAAGCAGAATTCTTTTTGTTTGTTTGTTGGGACATGGGGTTTTCTAATTTGTTTAGGAGAGCAAGTGATGTTCAAATGAAAATCTATTGTTTGAGATGATTATGCCTGATCTTTGATGTTCTGTTAATCAATTCTTTATTAGTTTTGATTAAAGTATTTGGAATTTGTTTGAACTATGTCAATATTTTTTCCTACTTTCCATGCATTTAATGTTTTCATTGTTTTATTTTCTTTTAATTCTATTTTTAAAATTTATTATTGAATCAAAATGTTATTCGTATGTGTATGGAAATGCCACGTGACTACCTTTTGGAGTTTTCCGTGATGGACATTTTAGGGAACATGACACTTGACACATGTGCCCGCATCTAGGTAGCAAAGAGAGATTGAGCCTGAGCTTGATACACAAAACCCAAGCCTGACTTGAGTTTGACCGTGATTAAACTAGTAGGCCCAAGCCAAAGCCCTAGCATGAATAAACTTAACAAGGCTGAATCTGTTTCATGTAAAAGGGATGATTAGGGGTTTTATTCATTATGATTTATATTTAGTAGCTTAGATATTGTAGCTATAGACTAATTCCAAGGTCAAGCCTGGCCCATTAGAATCGGGCATCAAAATCCCAAGCCAAACCTGATCCATGGGTCCAATAATCAAGCCCAAACCCGACTCTAGTCAGGCCAAGTCCGAAAGCCTAGTAGGCTGGCCAAACCCATTTACAGGCCTAGTTAGGATCATTTTCAGGTAGCACCATAAAAAAGAAGGAACAGGTCTAGTTGCTTCATGATTTTTTATAGAAATGATTGAACAGGTCTAGTTGCTTGATGATTTTTTTATAGAAATGATTGACTTTCAAGTGCATAAGAAAAGCATTTGCAGATGAATTGTTATATTCAACAACAAAGGATAAGAATTGAGAACTATCTTTCATATTCTGCAGTTCACATGCGTGGTCAAGTTTGTGAAAATTAACTTGATCAAACTTGGTGCATGAATGGACCCCACTCAATTTGCAAACACACCAATTCACGGATGAGACTGAAATAGGTCACCTGAAATCCTGTAATTCTTGAAGTGGGGTATTGAACATGTTGACTTGTGTTTTCCTGATTGGCTACCATTGCTCGAATTCATGAATTTGTGGAGGCCCAAACAGGTCCTTGCCAATTATATCATAAAAATCACCAAGCTGCTGCTTTTTTTTCTTCTTTTTTTTCCAAAAACCACCTTGAGACAAATAGATTTACTCAGTGAAGTACTGAGTCCGAGCACCAATTTGCTAAACATTGGAAACAAAGGGACGGGCCATGAATTCACCTCTTCTTTATGGATAATATAGATTAGTTCAAACCGAACAAAGTAGGGCCATGAGTTCACCTCACTTATAGCAGCACCATAGTTAAGGTATTGCATGGAACTATAGTCAGGGATCCATAGAGCACTACTTGGTAAGTTCACTGATTGGAGATTCGCCTGCAAAAAGAAAGCGAGGAAGTAAGAGAGACTAGTTCTCAGGCCACTTTGTATTTTAATTACTGCAAAGAAGATTTCTGTTAGAATGAAAAAGGATAATATAACTCGTGGGCCAGGAATGAAAGGTAGATGTGTGAGACATGGGTTTAATTAAAGATACTTTTTTTTTTTTTATTTTTTTTATTTTTTTTTTTTTATTTTTATTTTTTTTTTTTGAGAGAGAGAGAGAGAGAGAGAGAGAGAGAGAGGTTTTCATCTTTAAAAAAATAATAATAATAAAATAAATAAAATTAAAATTAAGATACATTAAGAGGATTAATGTGGATAAGGGAATAATCTCCACTGCTGAATGTTTAATTTGAGTCAGCAACCAATCGCATCTTGTAACCCGTGGCACAAATGCACAGAATCTGGATGATTCATCTGTTGCAAGGTGTCCCGTATCGGTATCGGTTGGCGTAACGGTGCCCTCTGAAACCGATACGGATACGGGGGCGTAACGGCGATACGGGGGCGTAACGGCCCATAACGGCGCAAAATTTTTTTTTTGCCAAAAAAATATGAAAAAATATGGATTAAATCCGAAATATTCTAAGCATTCCAAATATGCATTCATTTATAAATTGGAACATGTTTATGGTGGTGTAACGGTCCACTCTTTGGTCAGAAGTTGTGTCGGACTGTCTGATGAATTTATGAACCAGATAACCTGAATTTGACTACAAAATTCATGTATTTAATTTTCTAACTATCTACTATCAATGATAGATATATTAGAATGAATGTAATATGAAAATATCTTACATTTAGGTGTTTGCAATTATTTTTGAGGGCCAAAATTCATACATAAATAGAAAAAAATGTAAAAATAAAAAATAAAATGGCACCCCAAATATATAAAATGCACATTAACATGTTCTACTATGATTAACACATCACATGGCATCATTAAAACAGCAAAAGAATCATTAAAAAATGATTTTTCAAATTTTCAAAAAAAGGGTCAAAATAAATGCGTAAATAGAAAAAAATATAAAAAAAAAAATAAAATGGCACCCCAAATCTGTAAAATGCACATTAACATGTTCTACTATGATTAACATATCATATGACATCATTAAAACAGCAAAAGAATCATTAAAAAATGATTTTTCGAATTTTCAAAAAAAGGGCCAAAATAAATGCGTAAATAGAAAAAAATATTAAAAAAAATATAAAATGGCACCCCAAATCTATAAAATGCACATTAACATGTTCTACTATAATTAACACATCATATGGCATGATTAAAACAACAAAACAACTATTAAAAATTGATCTTTCGAATTTAAAAAAAAAGGGCCAAAATTCATGCGTAAATAGAAAAAAATATAAAAATATATATAAAATGGTACCCCAAATCTGTAAAATGCACATTAACATGTTCTACTATGATTAACACATCATATAGCATCATTAAAACAGCAAAAGAATCATTAAAAAATGATTTTTCGAATTTTCAAAAAAAGGGCCAAAATAAATGCGTAAATAGAAAAAAATATAAAAAAAAATATAAAATGGCACCCAAAATCTGTAAAATGCACAGTAACATGTCCTACTATGATTAACACATCAAATGGCATAATTAAAACAACAATACAACCATTAAAAATTGATTTTTCAAATTTTAAAAAAAGGGGCCAAAATTCATGCGTAAATAGAAAAAAATATAAAAAAAATATTAAATGACACCCAAAATCTGTAAAATGCACATTAACATGTTTTACTATGATTAACACATCATATGGTATGATTAAAACAACAAAACGTATTAAAAATATATAAATACATATTTTTGACAAATTTCTGAAAAATGGCCCATCGAGCTTTGATTCAAGAAAATTCATAATATAATGTGTTTTTATCTCAAATACTCAGCCAAAATTGGTCGAAATTATTAGTAAAAGGAGTAAGAAACAGTTTGGAAGCAAGAGGTTTCAAAAAAACAGCAAAAATAAAGCTTAAAATAGAAAAAGGTCGATACGGGCCTGTTACGGGCCTGTAACGGCCCGTAACGGGCCCGTAACGGCCGATACGGGGGCGTATCGGCCGATACGCCCCGTATCGGGCCCGTATCGGCCGATACGGCTACAAAAAACCGTATCGGCCGATACGACCCCGTAACGTGTAACGGTCACCACCGTTTCCGTTACGTATCGGCCGATACGTAACCGATTTGGCATTCCTTGATCTGTTGGGCCCTGCCATGGATGGGCCCTGATCATAGCTTGGACTGGAGGACTTTCCCATTTTATATCGATGGTTGGTTGGACTATTTCCCAACTGTTCAATTCTGATAATCAGAACCCCACTAAATAGTGACTATGATTGTCCAACTAAGGTGAATTTTAGGGCACAGCCAGCTATGGAAGGGCCAGCAGATGAACAGTTCGTATCCCATACGGTTTCGCTAAACAGATTGCTTTCTGACCAAGACCAACACAGATATAAGTGATGCAACCAGACACCTTTCCGAGATGAACTCTGCCACTTAACTCATCAAGGATCATTTCCCATTGAAAACATATGGTAGAAATCTTCTGCAAAGCTTTCCTACTTGAACAAATTAACAGATTACACTGCATATTTACAGCATGAACCTCTTGTGAACTTTCACTTGTTTTAGAATGTCTATACAAGAAACCATGGTTTTTAGATTCGGGGACTCGGATTGACTCGTTGAGTCGCGACTTGCCCGAGTCAGGGGGTGTATTAGCCCAAATCGCCCAAATCTTGGATGACTCGGGGTGAGACTCATGGTATCGAACTGGATTGGGTGGTACTGAATCTGAATCTACTTGGATTAGTTGTATCGGACTTGTCCATATCTTAAAACCATGCAAGAAACTAGTAACGAAAAGAATTAAAGACAAAATGCTACTTTCCCTATATCTACAGACTCCATGTGGAACATATAAAATATTTCCCCTATGAGTTTTACTTGCCCACTGGCATCCACACCAACCAGGCACATGTGTGTGACAGCTAATCTGTGCATCAAGCAGGCCACATCATTTGGATGAAAAGGCCTAAAAATCTGGCTTGTCCACTCACTAGGTGGCCCACATGTGTATGCCGAATGTGGGCTATTGGCTAGAAGTTCTAAACTATCTATTATGTATGTGGTTTGCCTGACTTTTGGTCCAGGTAATCTAAATACGTCACCTAATGCATGATAAGATATGTCCAATATGTGTGTTGGGATCTCATATTCTCATATAAAGATATGTTTATATTTTTGTGTCCCTGGGATGCACCATGTGTTGGGGATTTTGACATGCGGAATCACACAGATCTAGATCTAGGATAGCAATCCAATGACACCAAGCACACAAGAGAATACAGATTTAACGTGGAAAACCCTTTTGAGAAAAAACCACGGCACAAAGCGACAGATCTCCACTATGAAAGCATCAATTACAAAGAGAGAGCACTTACCCAATTCGAACAACCTCAAATCTCACCCTTGCTACACCCTTTAAAAACCCTAAAACCCCTTTAGGAACCCTTGGAACTCTTTTAAAAAGTCTTAGCCACCCCTAGAAAAGCCCTAGGAACACCTATTTATAGTTTAGGCAACTTCCCTTTCGCATCCCGGTTGCGAAAGGACTCAAAATCTGCAATCCGCACAAGATCGCGGAACGGATCTGCGTAACCTACGACTGGTCGTAGCTCTCCTACGACTGGTCCTAGACCCCGAAAAAAAACAGCACAACTCGCTAGACTTTCAGTCGTGCCAGGGCTCGAACCTACGACCGGTCGAGCGCCTCCCACGACCGGTCGAACCTGACCTACGACCGGTCATACACGTTCAATTTTAAGACATATTCCAACAATCTCCACCATGTCTTCAAACTTGAACTTGTGTAGCTTCGTGACCTCTTCTCTTATTTCTGCATCTCATCATAACTTCTTGTGCACACTCCGTCCTTTTCGCCATCGCCAAGCCTAGAGAAGTTACACAGAACTTGAACTTCTCTGCAGGAACATTCTTGTTGATCATGTCTGCCGGATCTAAATCCACATGCCCAACCACCTTTACTCCTGTCTTCCCAAAAGAAAAGACGTAGTCTTCTTACCATCTCACCGCTACCCAATATTGCTTGTCGGCGTACTTGCTCACAACACTGATAGCCTGTGAAATAACCGGTCTAATCCAGATCATGGCATACACTGCCAACTGCATTCGAATAAGGCTCATGAGATAGCCTGCTTTTCCTCATCAGTTTTCGGACATAACCTAAGGAAAACTTGAGGAGAGACGCGTAGGGAACGCTCTCCGGCTTTACCTGGCCCATCACATCCTTGGTCAATACCTACACACAAGGTATTCCTCCTGTGATTACCAAAGTCTACTCCTCTTTCAATCTCAACGTCGAGAACCATCTTTGAAGCCCCTCGATCCTTCACCGAGTCTTCAGTACATTGATTCAGACATGTCATAATTGACGATCTACATGTCATCAATTCCTGACTCACCATGAAGAAATCAAATTACTGCCTAGGCGACAGGTCGAACCATGACCTCCTGCAAAGTCTTTTCTCAGCCCCTTTAACTTCGAACCGCCCTGGTTGCTTTATGTAGATCTGCTCTTCACTCTTCCTTGCAGAAGTGTAGACTCCACATCCATCCTTCCAGCTCAAGATCACATTGGCCAATCAGCGCCAATCATGGATCTAATAGATACCTGCTATACCGTCGACGTGAATATCTCTGAGAAGTCGATCCCTTCTCTCTGAGCATAACCCTTCATACCAACCTCGCCCTGTATCTATGTTGTATCCTCCTGAAGATCCACCTACATCCAATCGCTCTCTGGCCCACTGGAGGCTCCACCCGCTCCCAGATGTCGGTCTGATACAACGAATCTATCACATCGCCCATAGTCACTTTTCATTTCTCAGCACCAGGCTCACCCAGAGCCATCTGAATAGAAGATGAATCTCTTGCGATATTGGAGTCGTCCATGTACCTCGCCGATATCCTGCGATTATGCCTTGTGATTCTTCACACAGGTGGTAGCTCCACCTGCTCTGTATCCCTGTCCACGCGTCTCAGCCTTCCTGCCCTGCCCGCTCATGTAGCCCTGCCCAACATGCCACACATGTGCAGAGGTGGATTTCGCTACATCCGATGCAGCTCCACCTGTTGAAGTGCTCCCGATCAATCTGTACAAGTTACCGAGTCGTTGCGCTTTCATGATTACGCGTGCCCCCTTAGATACTTTAAGAGCACCATCAGTACCTGTGTACTTACATCCTTTTGCCTCAAGCACACCAAGAGAAATCAGATTCTCCTTCAAATCAGGAATGTGCCTCACATCTTTCAAGGTACGCTCCACCCCATCAAACATTTTGATGAGCACAGAACCAACAGCCACAACATTACAGGCAATGTCATTGCCCATAAATACCTGTCCACCATCTCACTCATTGTAGCTGGTGAACCAACTCCAATGAGGAGTCATGTGAAAAGATGTCCCTGTGTCTAGCATCCACTCGTCCTTACGATCATCGTATGACCGTCTGAGCGAAAACACAGATAATACATCACCATCACATCCATCTGACGTGGCAGCGTTGGCCTCCTTACATGAAGCCTCAGAATCTTCTCTCTTCGATTTAGGATTTCCACAATCCTTCTTCACATGTACTTCCTTCCCACAGTTCCAGCACCTTACCTTTCCTTTGCCCTTGCCCTTGGATTTGGATCTACAACCTGAAGAACCTGTACCTTGTTCAGAATTCCTACCCACTGTAAACAGTGCATCAGAAGATGACCTCATGTCACTGTGTAGCTGTCTCATAGCCTTTCCTTGAAGGGCTGAGATAACTGTGTCGACACTCAGGATTTTATTCATGCTGCACATGGTGTCCTTGAATGACTCATACGACGCCGGAAGAGAATTCAGCAACATACATGCTTGTTCTTCATCCTTCATTACTTCCTCCATATCCAACAATTTGCAAACTAACTTATTAAAGTTGCTGATGTGAGCCTCCAGATCTCCACCCTCTGCCATCTTGAAGTTATACCATTGCCGCTTCAAGTGCAGGCGATTTTCAGAGGATTTTTTCGCATAGACATCCTCTAACTTCGCCCATAACTTAGCCGCAGTTTTCTCCCTCATGACATTGTAGAGAATCTCATCCGTGAGACATAAACGGATCGATGATAAAGCTTTCTTATCAAGAGAATTCCAATCATCATCGGTCATAGTAGACTTCCGCTCCTCAAGAGCACCATCCTCGCCTTGCTTGGTTAACAGGCTAATCATCTTAACCTTCCATAACTCAAAATTATTTTTTCCTGAATACTTCTCAAACTCATACCTTGTGCCCATTATAACAAATCCCTCAGAATCAGATCTGTGCCCCAACGATAGCTTTGATACAACTTGTTGGGGATTTTGACCTGCGAAATCACACAGATCTAGATCTAGGATAGCAATCCAATGACACCAAGCACACAAGAGAACACAGATTTAACGTGGAAAACCCTTTCGAAAAAAAACCACGGCACAAAGTGACAGATCTCCACTATGAAAGCATCAATTACAAAGAGAGAGCACTTACCCGATTTGAACAACCTCGAATCTCACCCTTGCTACACCCTTTAGAAACCCTAAAACCCCTTTAGGAACCCTTGGAACTCTTTTAGAAAGCCTTAGCCACCCCTAGAAAAGCCCTAGGAACACCTATTTATAGTTTAGGCAACTTCCCTTTCGCATCCCGGTTGCGAAAGGACTCAAAATCCGCAATCCGCACAAGATCGCGGAACGAATCTGCGTAACGTACGACTGGTCGTAGCTCTCCTATGACTGGTCGTAGACCCCTACGACTGGTCCTAGACCCCGGAAAAAAACAGCACAACTCGCTGGACTTTGAGTCGTGCTAGGGCTCGAACTTACGACCAGTCGAGCGCCTCCCACGACCGGTCGAACCTGACCTATGAGCGGTCGTACACGTTCAATTTTAAGACATATTCCAACACCATGTCCTTTTTCTTTTATAAAATATGGGAGTTTCCTCTTCTTCTCTCATCTTCTCTCCATTTTCTTATTCATCCTGTATCATGATTTAAACAATGGGTGGCCGGATGTAGAGGTGAGTGTGTGGTTAGCAAGACCACCCTGCAAGGCAGGCAGGCATGCATGCATGGGTATATCAATGCTTCTAAGTAGAATTTAATAGATGGTAGTGAGTCAAGGATACCATTGGGAATTTAGAAATCAGTTGATGTAAATTTCTCAAACATACTTTTCAACTCAAACAAATCCAAAAGTCGAATACAGTTCAGAATCCAAATCATCACCTGAAAAATCAGAGCATCCCATGAAAGCACCTCCATTTGCTGCTGCAAACTTTCCTTGAGTGGCATAAGCCTTTCAACCAAGACATTGCATGCAAGTTGAACTGCAGTGCAGCTCGCTTCCGATGTGGTGCTCCCAGCAGTGAATCCACCTTGCACCATACTCAAAGTATCCGCCTGAATAACACGAACTCTCTCCAAAACATCTAGGCTTCCATCACTCCATAAACGATTGAGAGCAAATGCAGTCATCTGCTTCACTTTCGTCCACAGTCCTTGTCCCAACTCAATCCCACCAACTTCAACAACGATCGAGCCATCATTGAGAACACTCACCCTGCCTGGTGTTGGCCTCAGTCTCACTTCATGCACGATGGGTACACGTGAAATCCCACGTTTCTTCCATTTATTACAACCATTGAACCGTTTGATCATTTCAGTCCTGTGGTGAAAGCTTGAAGAAGCAGCCAACTTATCGAAAACTGAAGGTAATGTGTACTCGAAGGGTTCTCCAGCAATACCTTCATAAAACAGATTGAGACTTTCAAATGTGTGGAGATTCTTCTTTCTTATGAAATCAGCCTCCACAGAAAGAGCTGATGCCACGTGCTCGATTACAGCTTCAGCAATAAAAGATGCTTGCACCTCTCCAGGACCCCTCATGGCCGATTTGCTTGAATGGTTTGTCTTGCAGACCTTAATGTCAAAAGAGAAAGCTCCCCAGTTGTACCTCTTCAATGCTCCAACCATGTTTGATGGCATGATTGGACTTATGTCTTCCGATATCCCTGCATTGATCAATATATCGGTGTGTAGAGCTGTGATCTTCCCATCAGATTTGAAACCGACAGTATAGTTTATTTTCATTGGATGGCGTCCTCCTGCCATTATCATATCAGTCTTGCGGTCAAGGTAAATTCGAACAGGGCTTTGTAACTTGTAAGCTGCAAGTGCACACACTGTCGCAACCTACAAATAACAGAAACCACTTGATTGTTACATCATGCACACAACACTGCATTCATAACATACCTAGTTATAAATTAAGAATTTCCAGTCAGATAGCAGTTACATTTCTTTCGAGTCCAACCTCAAAGTAACATAGATGCAATTCGGAGAGCAGACTTTGGAAAAAGAAAAATAATTAGGGAATTACAGTTGGGTTCTGTCAAATTGAATAGACTAATACTTGTAATTTATTTTGATAGTGTTTGGACTTAATGCAATGATTTGATTAACCATAAATGAAATTGCCAAACTGGGGGTTGAATCAACTTACTATATAATGACAACCAGCCCATACCTGGAGTTCCATGGGTCTCAAGTTGGACTAAAATGGCATGAATTGCTATTTGGGCTAGTGCCTCGTTAGTTACAAATGGAGTGGGGCTTGCTCCACTTAGAACATTTCAACTCAGGGCGTGTTTGGCTTGGTGAATCCAAAAAGTGGATTAGTAAAGGGAAACGTCTCCTCAGAGGAAAGCTGTGGATGAACAACAGTGGGAAAGAATCCTAAAAAGGCTGTTTGTTTTAGTCTTCATGATTTTCAGGAAATTTTAGAATGATCAATGGTTAAAAGTGAAATCTGTCTCTCAAATAAGTGTAAAAATCAGGATTTTCAGCTTTTCACAGGAAAGGAAAATGCTCTTTTTTGAGTAAAACCATGAAAAGGAAACAGTTTTCCACAGGTTGCCTTATTGTCGCAATAGGGGGAAAAAAAAAAAAAAGAAAAAAAAAAAGAGTCACGTTCACGTTTTCCCTCCCTCCCTCTTCTTTCACAACTTTGATTAAAAGTAGACAAAAACAGAAAGAAAGAAAGAAAAAAGACTTGACTCAAATGGTTGCTCATCTGCTATCCAAGTTTTGCTCAGCTGAATCAGTGAAAATATGCCATCTGTATAAAGATCATCTGGCTGAAAACTCCAAAACTTTTCTAGGAAATCAGAGCTTGTCAACATTGGGAGCCTCGCAACTCAAACAAGCTCGAAATCAATCATAGAGATTTGTGTAGTATTTTATACAAAACCAATGGTGTTATGATATAATCCAAATGACCTCAAGATATTCCAAGTCACTCACCTCCAGAGAAAGAGATTTTATTTGGAAAAAAAATGGTGGGAGTGGAATTTGAACACCCAACCTCAACCAAAGAAAGCAAAACACTTAACCAGCAACAGAACTGTCTTTTTGCTGATACAAGTTATGTTTTATATTACTTACATTAACTATTTGAAATTTCTATTCACACTCCAAATATTTACAATTTACCGTAATTAAATTTCGAGTCGAGTTGGGTCGAGCCTTCAAGTCAACCTGACCCAGCTGAACATCAGGTTATGTAAAGTTTTCGGGTTTTTGAACTAAGTTTTCCATTTTCCAAAGGCCCAAATACTATGTACATTGAGCTGACCTAGGAAGACCCACAAACCACAATTTGGGAATACACCTGAGTGTCACTGAAAGTAATTGCTCTAGAGAACTTTATACAAGTTTAATTAAAATGGTATGCATCAATACTCACAGGCAACGCCCTTAATGCCTTTCTGCCAAATCCTCCTCCAACCCTCCTCGTGATCACCCGAACATTATGGTGGGGGATGCCGAGGCATTCTGCAATTACCTGCTGTGCATTTTCAGGACATTGACACGAACTGTAAACCACCATACAGTTGTCTTCATCTGGTATGGCAAGCGCTGTTTGAGTCTCCATATAGAAATAGTATTGAGACCCAAGTTCAATCTGAACAATATCATTGCATGCTAGTCAGTCTTTGGTAACAGATCTTCAGACAGCATAGTTGTTGCTGTTATAATAAAAAAGAGTTTGTATAAATGCATCCCTGAACTTGATTGCCTGCTGAAAAAGTTCACTTTGAGAGTTGCATACTGAACCCAGCAAATGATACGGTATATGTGGGGCCATGGCTTGCAGATGTAGATCATTGATCTGACTTGGCCCATGGCAAGTCTAGCATACATGGACCGTTATCAAGCCAGAGATAGATTTATTTTATTTTAAAAGATAAGCTGGCAATAGATTTCAACCCATGATAGTGAAGAAATTTTAAAAAGAAAAAGGCATTTGAGAAGTACCTTGGATGAGAGGATCTTGTGATCGGCTTCAGCCATTCCTTTTGAGAAATCACCAATTGGTGTTGGGCTAAGGAAAGAAGGGACCTCAAAAAAGCTGGATCTTTCAACAGCCTCTTCTACTGTCAAAATGGGTGGTTCTAAATTCTCCATATCATAATCAACCACAGCTTGATTAGCAGCCATGTTGGCATATTTCTGTGTTTCTGCAATCTAACCATTAACCATTTCAGAAACTTGAACCATGGAATAAAACAAACTAAATAAATAAACACTCAGAGTCATACATATAAAACATCCAAGATCACAGAAAAGAAATATGCTTATCTAATTCAAGAAACGGTCATTAAATTCAAAGCCCTGCTACAGGCTTACAGCCATCGGTCGGAGTGGGATTCTGAATCATAGTTTTCCATGTGTTCTAATGTTGTACATGTGTGCTAGATCTGGGCTGTTCATCAGATGGGCCATATGTGGCACACATGGAATGTGGACTGTTTGTCAAATTCTTTTAACTGGCCATTTCTTCATACTTACAAATCAAACCAGCCGGATTATGGGCCATGAAAAATTGTTTCTGCTTGTGTAGTTTTTGCTGTGCAATAAATTTTAGTTACTAATTCAATAATTAAAATTAAAATTTTTTAAAAAAATTGGGCCCATGGCACATAGAAACTGGGGCCGACTAGATGAATGGTCCAGATCTCACACACAAATTGGCATCTTTCATGAGAGTAGGATTCAAGACAATTCCCTCACCAGTAAACATTGCATGTCTAAAATCAATTGGGGAGAGAGAGAGAGAGAGAGAGAGAGAGAGAGAGAGAGAGAGAGAGAGAGACAGGGACCACGAAACCAAGCGGTTGACGAGCGAACTGAGTAACATCATCAGCAAATAGAGGTTCTCTACCAAAAATACTCAAGGCCCCTATGTTCTTCCCTCCTCTCGGTATGTCTTTAACAGAAATAACTGTCATGATTCTTTTAGAAGCTGATGTAGAATTGAATTCAATACCCTTCACACGTGCCAAAGGCTTTGTGCTACAAATGAATGCACCATGAAGGCAATCCTGAGGAGAAGGCATGTCATCCACATACACTGCTTCACCTACATCATTTTACCACAAGCTGATACATCAGGGATACATATGGTTATACTTATATGATAATGAATTAACAAATATGTTTACAGCACCTCCACGCACGGACACATGTGCCAACCTAACATGTGCGGGACATCTAAACCATGCATCAGGCCCTGCCACTGTGTAGGTGACCTGACTGAAAAATCCAGAAGTCAACTATCATGCAGGCCACATGAGTACATCAAATGCTGAGTGTGGGCAAATTTTCCCTGCCCCTCGTTTTAGTAAATGTACAGTGCACCTTATCAGTAGAAAGCCTGGCTTATGGACCACGTCTTTTACAAAGTGGAGAATCCTGATGCATGGCTTGTATGTCCTGACACTGTTGGCACATCTGACAGAATGAAGAGGTGCGTGAGGATCTAGCAAAGCACTATACTTATCTAAATAGTTCAATTCCTAAAGCATTACAGACAAAAGTTTAACTATACAATATATGAACCTAGAAATAACATAAATAGTATTCAGATAATGAGGTTTTTTTGGGAGTCTCACCCCTTCTGGCCCTCCATTTGGTGATCCGGTCCCATTGTGGACATCCTACATGGAGAAATCTCCTTAATTAGAATAGGGGTTGTCGATGGGCTGGGCTTGGCTTTGCCCGGATTTTGAACTGGTCAGGCAGGGCTTGTTTGGCTAGGCCCATTCAAAATTTTGATTTTTCTTGGTTCAGGCCCAGCGGATTGAAAGCCCTAATTGGATCTCAATCACTGATATATTTGTGTTGGAAAACTGGTCATTGCTTCCAAATCACCTTTGAAAGGAGATTTTTTCCTTGTAGTTCTAGCTCATCTACAATCAAACCTTCTAGATGAACAGCCTAAATCACCACGTGGCAGGGCAGAAGGGAAAACAAGCCTGGAGGGTGAGCCTCCCTAGCAGTTCCCATATAATATTGAAAAATACAAGAAGACAGATTAGTCTCACTTCAAAAAAGAGGTGGGGACACCCTGTGTCTTCAAATAATAATAATAATAATAATAAATAAATAATAAAAATACAAGAAGACAGATTAATGTATGTTCCTAGAAACATGCTAACCCGTGCCTAACACTCATATCTGGACACTGCCGGGTTTAATGATAGGGAGTCTCAATGTTACAAAAGGTTGCAATCCATTAAGCTTCACATACAACTTCAAATAAAACCAGAAGTAGTAACAACAAGAAATAGAATACAGCATACCAGAAGCTTGAATCTCTGCTCCTGCTTTTTCAGTAGGCTTCCCAACAGGAAAATATTCCCCATGAACTTCTAAAACCTGCTTTGCGGATAACCCCAACGAAGATTTGTTTTCCAAAGTATTAAAATACCCATTGGCACCACCATTAGCATCACCATCAGATATCTTCATCTGCAAATCTTTTATAGGTACCATTAAACCCTTAACAAGGGGTTGAAGAAAATCGAAAAGAAACCCAACAGCCAAACTTGATCTATAAGCAGAACACGATGTGCCTTCTTTAGGCACCACCATTGCTCGGACTAGTCTGATTGCCTCGAGCAAAACGGGCACAGTCAAAGATTTCCCAGCCAAAAATCTCTCAACCTTCCTTGCTCTATTTGCATGGTTAGTCCCGTATGCACCAAAAGGTAACTGCGGACTTGCCACAACAAATTCATCTGATGTTCTAGAAACATAAGCTAAGAAAGCACAATTGAGATAAGCTACAGCATTTCCAAGGGGACGTGGTGCAGCTCTGTACGTCTCAAACAACAATCGAGTTCCTTTCATAGGCATGTATTTGATGGAATTACCATTCTCAGAACATGTGTTTCTTCCTGGATTCCAGCTAGGAATATGAATGCTTAAAAGTATTGTTTTAGAATTGCATGGAGGCCTGTTCAAGAACTCCTCCAGTGTAAGCAGGATTCTTTCGGAACCCGTATGGATGTTAACAGATGTCCCAGCCGCAAGAAGAATAGTAGCGATGTCCGATGCAAACTGATTTCTTTGTGCCATGATTAGATTACCTCCCAAACTGGCAGTATTTCTGACAGACACTGATGCAATCTTGTCCATATGATTGGCAATTTTCATGAACACCGACCCAGGTAAAATTTCTTTTCCTTCCATCAATGCTTCGATGGCCTTTGATATAGTCGCAGCAGCTCCAATTTCAATCCCTTTAGAGTCTCTTTTGATTGCTGAAAGCTCGGGAATTCGTCTTAGATCGATATACTTGTTGTAGTGGTCTAGTTCCTTGTAAATACTGGCACCTGTATTACCAACAACCAATTTCACCCGTTTTCGAATCCCGAGTTCTTTGGGTTCCAATAGGTTTTGAAGCTCTTCAACACTAATGGGACTATGCCAGTGACACTCTGTCAAACATTCATTTTCAGTTTCAGACGTGAGACATGTAGATGATTTAATTTCATTTTTTAGGAAGTCAGGAAATGTATGGATCTCATTGCATCTATAAGAGGTAACTTATCTACGTTTGCATTTGCATTCTCCCCTTTTCTCCAAAAGGAATTGAGACCCAAATCCTCAATTTCGACATCTGATGCAAAACTCTTGCAGACGTCGACAATGGGTCGATAGCCAGTGCAACGACAGAGGTTGCCTGCAATAGCCTTCTCTGCTTCAGACACTGTAAGCTTGGAAACCCAGGTGGGGGATCAGGCCTTCCAGTTTTATCAGCATTAAAAATTGCAGAAAAGAGAGACATGCACATGCCAGGAGTGCAGAAACCGCATTGAGAAGCATGGAAGCCTGAAAACCTCTGGTGAATTGGATGGAAACCATCTTTGCTGTTTCCAAGGCCTTCACTTGTTGTAATCGAACAGCCATTTATACTATGGAGAAGAGTCAGGCATGAGTTCACTGTAGGATCTTCGACTTGTTCAGTTATAGGGTCGTACTTTGAGAGAAGAACGACACAAGCTCCGCAACCACCTGCAACCTCAACGGTACTGCTGATTTTTAAATGCAGGATTACATTTTTCTGTCAGCCTATCTTCTCCATTGTAATAAATAAATATGAAGAAGAAGAAGAAGAAGAAGAAATCCAACAATGATGAATTATAGGATACACAATCCACATCTTCTCATAGACATAGCATATGCGGATTTCAATTCAGACAAGTGGGGCCGAATGTACAGTAGTCTAGACTCTAGATCATTCTTCTGTTGAGTCCACCATGCATGGAACATGCCCTGAAATCTCCTCCACGGGACGATATTAACCTTTGACTCTGGTGTATGGATTCACAGTCATGAAGAGGAAACAACAGTTCACATTCAACTGAGATGAAGCCCCAAAAGTGGTCGTTGGGACCTTCTAATCTGGGAGATATTTGGGGCATACGTGGGACGCAACACGCTGAGGGTCTAGATTAATGAATCATGGAACCCGCCAATCAAAAATGAAAACCCTTATACAGTCCATTACCAACAATTCCTAAGCTTACTAAAATGGTCCAGTCATAAAACTCAAAACCCATTGGCTCAACTGAAAAATAAAGAGGAAGTATAGGTCCTCATCAGAAAATGTATAGTCTGTTGAAGAGTCAGACTTTTTGTTCATGAGGGGCTCATTATTCAATGATCCAAACCGTTGAAATGATGGAACTCAACATGGAAGAGGCATATCATAGAGATCTCACAAATTTAAAGATCCCAACCCTTTGATATTGTGGCCTACACTAACATACTTGGAGAAGAAATGCATCGGTGCACATACAATGGAGAAAAGGCCAAATAGTAATGTGGGAGATTTCCATGGCATCCCCCATCCATGGTGAGGGCATCATTTCAACGGTTCATATAATTGGACCATGGGCCCAATGAGCGTGAATCCAACTCATGAGCAAACTATACATTTGTTAATAAGCAGGACCTTAAGGGCATTCATCACTGAACTATTTAATACTTAAGGGCACTCATCAGCAAACTATTTAATACTAAGTGCTATAAATGAAGGAAAGTGAGGGTTACGATTATCTAATATGTGTGATCTCTGAAAAGCAGGCCATCCATGAGTAAGCCCACTAGATGAGTGGTTTCGATTGACACAACCCTACCACTTGTACTGTTGAGAGATGGCGCCACCTTACTCCAATTCTTCCAATTCTACAGTATCATCTTCTGGATATGCACTCACTTCACATTTTTTGCAATACAACAGGAAAATCTGGTGTAAGTTGTTTCTTGTTAAGGGAATACTGAAATTTTCTTAAATGAGGATGCAAAAAGGGCTGGAGGCAATGGATAGAAATTGCCGATTACAGAAGAAGGCCTCGCCATCTCACTATTAGCTATAGAATCTATAACCAAATTTGCAGACCTATCAACTACAAAAGAACTGTTAGCCCTGCTGCTGTTGTAGCAATAATTTCATTAAGCAAACAACTTCTATATGGGGTTCTGCAAGAGGAATAAGCCCAAGAGAGTGCACTTCTCGAATTGCCTTCCACCATAAGATAGTCATTGCAAGATTCCTAAGTGATCTTTATGGTCCATTTGGACACTCTCAAAAGGGGGTTTTGATGCCTAAATGCTACTTTGAGACAAACCCCTTTTCGAGTTGTGCATTTGAATTCACTTTCGCAACCTCCATTTTATCCTTCCTTCAGCAGGAGGGCCACAATGTTAGATATAAGTGAAAACGAGGAGAAAACGATGAAGGCTTTGAGGAAAATGATTCTCCTTTTGGTTTTTTGTGTATTTGAGACAAGGGTTGAATATATAGAGCTTTACAACAACTATACAAGGTAAAATAATAAATACAAAATCCTCTACTTATACATTGTCTATCTATATAAGTGGCTATACAAGGCATGTAGCCTGTCTAACAATAAGTAGATGGTACGAAAACTTCACAGCCAATTTTCTTTTTCAATTGTACGCATTATAGTAAAGGGGTTTTTGCATATTTCTACCTCAATAATGGGGTATTTGCAAATACCCACATAGAGATATTGACTTCACAAATAGCAACTTCATTAATTAGCAGTTATTGCAAATACCTGTATTCTGTTATTTTTCAAAACTTCCATTAAAAACAGTTAGAAAATGATAAAAATGCCCACATTATTAAAAAAATAATGAAAAGGGCCCCCTTAATAACAGAAAATGAATAAAGCCCTCATCCCAAACGACAGTGTGGATCATGTCTAGGCCCTTAAAAGCCCTAAATTTGATTGAATAGAACCACAAAATCCTATCCTGGCCCATTCATAATGTGAGGCCCAACAACAGGACAGTGTAGATCGCTTTGATGAGCGCCCACAGAGAATCCCACCCCCAAGCATTTTTTTCTTCTCTCTCACTAATCCAATTTGGGTAAATTGTTTGTGAGGCCCATCCAAATGATCAACATCATCCATTTGTTGGGCCCCAAATTGTGGATGGGCCAGGATTGCATTTTGAGGCTCTATTCAATCAGGATAATTTTTTTAGGGCCCATTCACATGATCAATATCATTTGCAATGAGGGATTTATTCATTTTACAATCTTAAGGCGGCATTTTTGTCATTCCTAATAATATGGGTATTTTTAAAGTCATTTTCTGTCGATTTTTATCGGACTTTTTGAAAAGCTAACAGAATGTGGGTGTTTGCGGTAACGGCTAATTATTGATGTGGCTATTTACGAAGTCAATAATTCTGACTGGGTATTTGCAAATACCCCATTATTAAGGTGGGAATATGTAAAAATTCCTAACAGACGATCCATTTTCCTAGTCATAATTGGAAGGCTCTAGCCAATCAATCAAAATAGTTTGAAAATAAAATAGTATGATGGACAGATAATATGGATGATTTGACATTTCCATATTATAATTTATTCAGACAATCAATTTTGGAGACCATTGATTGGAGGGTTTCGATGCGTTCAAGTGATTCTAAAGGATTTGAGAAATTAATGTAAACCTCTCTTCCAAAATAAATACTTGACAAGGCTAACCAAACAATAAAAATGAGAAGCTGACCAGCAAACTCAATCATTAAAACTTTGTAACTTTCACAAAGCTACTAATTAACGAACTTCCAAATCCATGAATTCACTATTTCCATGCATCCAAACACCTCCCCTTAGACAACACATGGAATTAAAATTCACCTGAAAGTTTTTCAATCCTAATACTTTCAATTTGGGGAGTTTTGGTAATTTCATTAAAAAAAAAAAAAAAAACATTCCAAACAATCGAAATGAATAAGATCTTAAACCAAAACAATCAGGGGAGAGAGTGAGAATGAGAGAGAGAGAGAGAGAGAGAGAGAGAGAGAGAGAGAACCTTCTCCACATCCAAGCTTGGGTCCTTTGAAACGGGTTCGAGTCCTAAGGAAGTCGAGCAAAGAAGTGGAAGGGTCGAGGACAGTGGATAGCTCGAATCTCTGTCCATTCACTGCAAATACCATCTGATTATGCTCTCTCTCTCTCTCTCTCTCGCTGTCTCTCTCTCTCTCTCTGTGAAAAGCACTAGGAATAGGATAAAGCTCAAAAGCAGCAGAGGATGTACCATGCCCAAAAGACGGTAGAATGATTGATAAACCACGGAATCAATAATCGGTTACCTGCCGCCAAGGAGTGAAATCCTCTAGGAAAGTACGCGGAGCGTACCAAGTAAACTCTGTGGGACCCACCCTCATGTATGTTTCTTATCCACGCCGTTCATCCATTTTTTCAGCTCATTCCAGGCCATTATCCCAAAATCGAAGCATATCCAACGCTCGAGTGGACCACACCACCGGTAACATTAGATATAATGACGTACACCATCGAAACCTTCCCAAGGCCCAATGTGAAGATGAGGCTATGAAGGTGTGAAAGTAACGTTTACACAGCCACTCCGCAGACACGAGAGTCTGGTTTTTTGATTAATTCATGACAAATAGGATTAATTCTCACCCATAAAATATATAATGAATTAGTTCGAATTTTCCGGTGGGTAGAATCTAACTAGGTTGGCAAGTCCTAAAGTATACATTCAAATTGATCTAATGTTAAATGCTACGAATGTTTGATATTATATTGATACTAATGACATGATGGAAGTTAATTGGTTAGATTTTTGGTAGACAGGTTTTGATTGTATTGACAAATTGTAGAGCATACACTTGAGTCAAGTATATAGGGAATATATATATATATATATATATATATATATATATATATATATATATATATATAATACAATGCATTAATGTATGTGTCTGAGGTACAATGGATTGAGAATGGAACGAGTGTTGCGCAATGCTAATATTTAGAATTAAATGAAGCTAATTGAAGATTGAATGATTGAATGGACGTTAGTATCGTAAAGCTAGATCAAGTGGCTTAGATCATGACCACGTAGCTTAGGAAGCTCGGTCTCTAGTGAGGCTAAACTAAACCAGGGCTGAACTCTCACTCTACTTGATAAGAGGGATGGAAGGGAATTTCTTAAATGCTTGGGTGCTTTTTGAATAATTCAGATGAGAATAGAAAGAGATTATTTATAGCTTTCAAACTTGATATTTTTATAATTCCTACAAAGTATAGGAGTAAAATATAGTTTGTTGATTTAGATTTGAAACTATCGCCTTATATTATTTTATGGGTTGAATGAAGTGGTAAAAATGTAAGTTCGGATATAAAAATGAACATTAGAGTAAAGATAACAGCCACACAAATTTATAGACGCATGCTAAACCAAAAGAAGAAGAATGCGGCGTGGTCGGTGGAAACCTGGTGCTCCCACGTGGATTTCCTTCTCTGGCATGGCGTGTCTACTCATGGATAAAATACATAATGATGGTGGTGGGGCTAAACAGCTTTTCCAAGTGGGGTGACTCATGGCTAATCCAACTGGGCAGAGTGGGAGAGTCTCTATCAAGCCTCCGTAGCATGCCTCTGCACCTGGAAGAAGAGTTTCTCTCGTTGGTAAATAGCACTTGGGCAAGTGTAGCTGAAGATGGAGAGCATTCACCAGGTTAGGACCCTTGAAATGTCCTGGCTCATCATCAGCTGGACCATGTTCTTTAGAGAATCGACGGTTAATAAAATAATGGACGATTTGCGCTTGGGACTAACATGGAAAAATTGGAGCATCATAAATATCGCTGTGGGGCCAAGCTAAGAAAGGACCTGATATCTCTACTATGGTGCCTGTTGAAGACAAATTCTGTACAGGTCCCCACTCAGCTCTCTTCCACCAGTGGTGCGTGTTCCTTTCAATCCTGCACACAAAAAAAAGGACAAAAGAGACCCTGGCTAAGCCGGGGGACCCTCCGATGCCTAAGTCAGGCTAAGGGAATCTGGGTCTAAGTTAGAGAGTCATGAGAGCTTGAGATCTTGCATACCTGTAGAGGTAGGGTCTCATGGTATTTATACCTGTTGATCGGGCGGCTTTGATCCGCGGTTGTCGGCACGATCTGCCTCTCTGGAAAGATCCGGAGATCATGGAGATATTGTACGTAATTCGAGAATCCTACAGTGTATCCGGCGGATCATGGGTTCATGCTAGCAAAGGATTCGGCCACGTTCACATATGGCAATTCAAGTATGATAACTTCCAAGTGTGGCTAATCGCAACCATGTTATGCTTACGTGAGTACGTTGGCTCAGCTCTGCTCATCGGACCAAGATATCGCCTCAGCTCACCTCACTTGGCAGGGATAACACAGGGTTGCTTCGAGTCATGTTCCGTGCCGAGCCGACATCAATCACCAATGAGCGGAGGAGTTGGCTGGTGAATCGGACTCGCTGCCCCGGAGTCCTTTTATCTGATTCGCTGTAGAGCGTAGGATCATCTTGATCGGGGCGGATCTCCTGCAACTGGTATCAGCGTTGAGGCTGTAATTATTGATCCAACCATTAAATGGATGGTCTGCAGATTTCGTTCAACCCAACCGAGTCGGACCGATTTTCACCTTCGTGAGGGTGGTTGCTGATTCCGTGCTGGGACTATGCTGAGGGTGCCTCCATTGGAGAAGCCCCTAATCGGCTCAGACTACTTCCTGCTCGGATCTTTCTATGACTTAGATTTTTCCCATATCAGAAGCCCCCACTCTTCAAGTTCACGCATGGGCTCAGAGAGTAGTTCCGTCGTGTTTGGAAAGCTACTGCTGTAATCATGGTCACTGGATTCGAGGCGTCACGTCCCGGGATTTCGCGCCCATGGGCTTCTCCCGGGCGGGCACATGGCGATGGTTAAGATTTCAAATAATCGCCTACCTATGAATGGACGCCACGTAGGCCGAAGGATGCGCCCGCACGAGCACCTCGCCTGCTCGGCCGTCCTTTCACCTGCCCAAACAGTCTTATCGCCTGTCACAGCACGCCACTCGAAGTTGGAGCAGTAATGGCTGGCGGGATCTCATCCAAAGTCGGGCTGACACGTGTACTCAGGAATCCGCTCGTGACGGTTCGGCTGCTGCCATGATTTCTTGCCATTAATGTGTAGATTCTTCTCTGCCTATATAAGTTTCTTCCGGGCTCTACTTCATTCTTATCTCAAGAGTATACCGGAGAAGGCGATTTCCGATGAGGCGATTACGACTGTGTTTGAAGTTTTCGACGGGCAATTCCGGCTGTTCCTGCTTCCAGCGATTGTTTTCGGTGACTTCGGGGTGAGTTCTTCTCACTGCTGCTTTGATCTTCTTTTCATCATGTCGTCGGACCTTGAAACCGTTAGGGAGTACTATGATGATTTCGAGCCGGGTAGCTCTGACGGGGGAAGGGCGGATAGCAAAGGCCCCCTTAAAGCCATACCATTGTTTCCTCCGCCTCAGAGCTAAAAGGGAACAGGGGCTCGGACCCAGCAGGTCCACAAGAGGAAGGCTGTCCGAACTTTCGCGACTGCTGCCCCTATGGCTACCGCGACGCCAGCGGGCGAAAGAGCCTCGGAGACAGTCCCTGGGGGCTCCGTCTTATCGGAGTCTCAGATGGGATGGATCAGTACAAAATTTCAAATCCCGGACTCCGTTCAGATCAGGGCCCCAAGGCCCCTGGATACTGCTGGCGCCCCCCCTGATGGAGAACTGGCAATTTTCCTTTGTGCTCTATAATGCGGGCTTCGGTTTCCTTCCACCCTTTTATTCTAGCCGTGACAGCATACCTCGGACTCGCTCCGGGTCAATTTACTCCCAATGCGTGGAGGGTGATGATCTCGACCTTCATCATCTGGCGTCAAGTCGGGAACCCAGAGTTGACTGCCCAGGAGCTGCTGGACATGTACTTGGTCAAGCATGATAGCCAAGAGCCATGGTACGGTTTTGCGACCCGAGGCTACAAGGGGTCGGGGCTGGTGTTGAACCTCCCATCTTCCAACAAGGATTGGAAGAACAAGTGGTTCTGGGCTGTGGGAGAGTGGGAGGCGCCAGCAGCGGAGCTCGGATCTCTGGGACATCGGGTTCCGACCCGATTCTCCAAGTCAAGTCGGACTTTCTAGTCAGTCCCAGATTTTTAAAATTTGTAGACATTTTGTGGTTGAGCTGACTGTTCCTATTTTTCCAGGCTTTGCAAGGGGGACGTTGTTCCTCGAGTCGACCCAGAAGAACAACATTGCTAAGGCTAAGGTGCGGCCAGCAGATCATCGCTCCTGGACGGACCTGATCACCGCCGCGAATCTTCTTTAGTCCGGGCTCTGTAAGTCCCAGCCTCTCCCTACTTCCTTCAGTGAGTCGCCTCATTCTTTCAGCCCAAATTACATCTTTTTCTTCAATTAGCCGTTGAGTCGATCTTTTTATCTTAATGCAGGCATGACCGAGGCGTCTAACTCTCGGAGGAGGAAAGCCGCTCCGACTGCGGAGGAGATGCTCAGGGCAGCTCCTAGGCAGAAGACAGTGGCTCGGAGGAAGCATGACGCCCCTCGCGGAGAGGGTCCTTCCGGTCAGGTGTCGATCGCCGCTGCCCCAGTTTCGGTGCCTTCCTCGGCGCAGGTTCCCACCGTTGCTGCCCCGGCTCCTGCTGTTATTTTCCTGCTCTTGCTCTTGCTCCTGTTGTTATTTTCCTCCGACCTCTCTAATCAGGGCTGAGCTGACGGCCGAGGCCGAGATTGCTAAATACAGGAATAAAGGCTCTCCCTCCTCAGGCTTTGACAACAAGGGGGGGAACCCAAATACTGCTTCAGCTGCTGGAAGGCTTGCTCACACTCCAGTGTCCACTCAGCCTTCTTATAACCTTTTAATTGTTGAAAAAAGGGGAGGCACTTGTCCGTTGCCCTGGATATAAATCGTCCGAGCACGGTTACTCTTCCTGTGAGGAACTATATGTCCTTGATGGTACGGGGTGAATTCATGTCGAGGAGTGCTTTGATCTTGTCGGGGTTGGCCTCGATCCCCCTTTGACTGACTTGAAACCTGAGAAAATTTCCCGAGCCGACTCCAAATGCACATTTGGTGGGGTTCAGCTTCATCTGGTATTCTCGGAGAACTCCGAATGTTTTCTCGAGATCCTTCAGATGGTCAGGTGCCTTGATGCTTTTTACGAGCATGTCGTCCACATATACCTCCATGTTGCGTTCGATCTGTTTTGCGAACATTTGATTTACTAACCTCTGATAGGTTGCTCTAACATTTTTTAGGCCGAATGGCATGACCCGGTAACAGTAGAGTCCCTTGTCCGTAACAAAGGTAGTCTTCTGCCTATCTGGAGGATACATCGTCATCTGGTTGTACCCGGAGTAAGCGTCCAGGAAAGAAAGTAGTTGATGGCTAGCCGTGCTGTCAACCAACTGATCAATCTGAGGCAATGGGAAGCTGTCCTTCAGGCATGCTTTATTCAGATCTGAGTAATCTACGCAGACCCGTCATTTGCCATTGGCCTTCTTGACGAGCACGACATTGGCGATCCAGTCGGGATAGTATACTTCTTCTATAAACCCGGCATCGAGCAGAACCGAGACCTCATCGGCTATGGCCTCGTATCGCTCGGCATCGAACGACCTCCTCTTTTGTTTTATCAGCTTATGGCTCGGATCCACGTTCAACTTGTGGACCAAGACGTCCGGCAAGATTCTAGGCATGTCCGCGTGTGACCAGGTGAACACATCCCTGTATCTCTGTAAAAATGTGAGCACCTGGGATCACTGTTCGAGATTTAACGATGATTCGAGCTAAACAGTTTTTCTCGGGTCTGCTTGATCAAGCGGAACCTTCTCCAATTCTTCAACGGATGAGTCTTCCACGGGACTTTGTGGGTCTAGAACATTGACTGTAAGAGCTTACTTTGCGGATCCTTTCCTTACAGCGATCGCATAGCATCTCCGAACTTCACGCTGGTCGCCTCGGAGGTATCCTGTCTCGCCTTTGGCGGGGAACTTCATCATCAGATGGTATGTGGAGACAACCGCCCTCATTGCGTTGAGCGAGAGTCGGCCCAGAATCACGTTATGCACAAATGACATGTTGACAACAAGGAAGTCTACCATGACGTTGACCTGATGTTGCCCTTCTCCTGTGGTTACCGAGAGGGAGATGGCCCCTTCGAAGATTACTCTTTCCCCTACAAAGTCGTGCAGGGGAGTCTTCACGGGTCTGAAATGTGACCGTGGTATTCCCATTCTTTCAAAGGCTTCAGAGTAAATCACATCATTTGAGCTTCCAGTATCAATCAAAATACGGTAAACTTTGTGGTTGGCTATAGTCATCACTACCACTAGGGCATCATCATGCGGATGTTGAATCCCATGGGTATCATCTTCTGTGAAGGTCAAAGTGCAGGGGTTAACTCGTGGCTCTTTACTTGGCTGCTCAGATAGGTGGATGTAGTGTTCAGGGTCAGATTGGCGAGAGTAAGCCTTTCGTGCTCTGTTCGAATCGCCTCTTCCGAACGGTCCTCCAAAAATGGTGCGGAGCTGGCTCCTCGGTGGTGTTTTTGGGTTGATCCTGCTCTTGGGCCTCCCTCCAAGCGGACCTTTCTCTCTTTGCATATCAGCGCAAATGTCCCTTCCGAATTAGGGACTCTATTTCGTCCTTAAGATCCACGTAGTCATCCGTGTTGTGGTCGTGGTCTCGGTGAAAGCGGCAATATTTTCGCTTGTCCCGATTCACCGGATCCGTTTTCATGCAAACAGGCCAATTCATGAGTCTTTCAACTCGGATGTCGAGTAGAATCTGCTCGGCGGAGGTGTTGAGGGGGGTGTAGTTATGGAATTTCCCTTTGGGTCTTCGGCTCGAGTGATGTCCTCGCTCGGGGCGATCATCGTTCCCTCTGCCGTTTGGTTGGGACCCTTCGCTCCTAGGCCTCTTCCCCTTGTTGTTCGGATCGGGCACTTGTGCCGTTTTGCGGGCGTTGATGAACTCCTCAACGTGAGTGTACTTCTGAGCCCTCGCGACGAGGTCCGCCAACGTCTTTGGTGGGTTTTTTCCATTGGAGAAGGCGAACCTCCCCTCTTTCAACCCGTTAAACACCGCAGCGAGCACCATTTAATCATCGTAGTCTTCTACTTGCAGTGCTTCCTCGTTAAAGCGAGCAATGTAGTCCTTCAGTGATTCTTTAGGCCCCTGTTTGATGGTGAAAAGGTGCGTATTGGGCTTCCGACCTTTCTTACCGCTTACGAACTGGGTAAGGAACTGTCGGCTCAATTCCGCAAACGATCCGATGGAGTTGGGCTTGAGCTGACAATACCAACTCCGAGCGAACCCAGCGAGGGTGATAGAAAACCCTCGGCACATCATCGCGTCTGTCGCTGTCTGGATTTTCATCCATGATCGATAAGCCTCGACATGCTCAGACGGGTCGCCAGACTCAGAATACTGGATGACGGGAGGAATCCGGAACCTTTGCGCCATCACCTCGTTCATGATTTCAAAGGTGAAGGGAGGTTCGGTCTCTTCCATCATTGCCTACACAGTTGCTGGGACTGTTGACATTCACTGTTGCTTCTCCAGAACCAAGAACCTGTCATTGAGCTCTGCGAATCGAGCTTCCCAGGGATCCTTATTTTCAGCGATCTCCTTTGGGGTAACTTCTATCTCTGGAGTCCGTCTTTCCCTCCTCCGTTCTAATTGATGACGAAGGTCTGTGAGAGCCAACGCCGAGGTAGCTGAGATGTTAGTCAGAGCGCGGGAGACTATGTTCCGCGCCGAGCCTCTGATTTGACCCCGAGGAGGATTTTGGCCCGAAACTGGTGCCTGAGAGCGTTGCGGTGCTTCGGGCCTCAAGTCCCTCGGAGCGGGATGAATTTTCGCTACCAAACCAGTTGGCTTCGGGGTGTGGTTTTCTGAAGTCGGGCGTAACTGCGGCTCATACTGTTGCTTCATCCGATTCACCTCCTCACGTAAGGCCTATATTTCACTCTGCATGGCCCGGTACTTGTTTGCTCGGTTGCGAGAGTGTTGAGAAGGCCCTGGGGCTGACTCATCATGGAGTAGTGAGGAGGAATGGGCCTGTTCGTTCGGCTCCGGCTCCGCAGCCACGACCTTCTTCTTTCCTCTCGCCATTATCTTCTACAAAGTGAGAACCTGACCTTTTGTATCAGATTCTCACAGACGGCACCAAAAAATGTTGAGGACAAAATTTGTATATCTCCCCACTCGGCTCTCTTCCACCAGTGGTGTTCCCTTCAATCCTGCACACAAAAAGGATAAAGGAGACCCTGGCTAAGTCGGGGGACCCCCCGATGCCTAAGTCAAGCTAAGGGAATCTGGGTCTAAGTTGGAGAGTTGTGAGAGCTTGAGATCTTGCATACCTGTAAAGGTAGGGTCTCATGGTATTTATACCTGTTGATCGGGCGGCTTTGATCCGCGGTTGTCGGCACGATCTGCCTCTCTGGCAAGATCCGGAGATCATGGGGATATTGTATGTAATCCGAGGATCCTACAGCGTATACAGTGGATCATGAGTTCATGCTAGCAAAGGATCCGGACATGTTCACATATGGCAATTCACGTATGACAACTTCCAAGTGTGGCTAATCGCAACCATGTTATGCTTACGTGAGAACGTTGGCTCGACTCTGCTCATCGGACCAAGATATCTCCTCAGCTCACCTCACTTGGCAGGGATAACATGGTTGCTTCGACTCATGTTCCGTGCCGAGCCGACGTCAATCACCAATGAGTGGAGGAGTCGGCCGGTGAATCGAACTCGCTGCCCCGAAGTCCTTTTATATGATTCGCTGTAGAGCATCGGATCATCTTGATCGGGGCGGATCTCCTGCAACTGGTATCGGCGTTGAGGCTGTAACTATTGATCCAACCATTAAATGGATGGTCTGCGGATTCCGTTCGGCCCAATCGAGTCGGACCGATTTGCACCTTCGCGAGGGTGGTTACTGATTCCGTGCTGGGGCTATGCTGAGGGTGCCTCCATTGGAGAGGCCCCTAATCGGCTCAGACTACTGCCTGTCGGATCTTTCTATGACTTAGATTTTTCCCATATCAGTGCTTATTTTGCATGTCTTAGGAAAGTTTCACTCTCTCGCAAGTGGCCATCACATTCTAATCTTGAGCCTTTTGTTTGATGGAATATACAGGGCACGGATTAGGTACTACCCCCACCCGTTCCGAGCTTGGGACGGGCAGAGGCCACATGGGCCGCTGACGGGCCAACGTGATATATTATTTTTATCTATACGGTCCATCCATTTTTCTATATCATTTTAAATTATTGGATAAAAAATAAAGCAGATCAAATGCTCAAGTGGACCACACCACAAGAAGTAGTAGTGCTAGACACCCACCATTGAAACCTTCATGGGGTCCACCGTGTCATTTATTTTCCATCCAACCTATTGATATGGTCATATATACCTGGATGAAGTGAAAAAATAAATATCATCCTGATCCATAACTTTTATTGCCCTTGAGAAATTTTCAACGGCAGTAAATGAATACTCATTGTGTGGTCCATTAAAGCATTTGATCTGCCTTATTTTTTATTCAGTATTTTAAAATGATATGCAAAAATGGATGGATGGTGTGAATAAAAATAATACATCACGGTGGCCCCTCAGAGGCCCGCGGGGCCCTCTGCCGGTCTCGAGCTCGGAACGGACGGGGGTAGTTGTTGAGGGTCAAATATTGTATATTAGACCCCAGATATTGTCTGGATTTACGAATATAATGCTGTCTAATGGCTCGTTTTCTCATTCTTGTGTTGCAAGGTGATTTTATGAGCATGGATGGAAAAAGGACGTTAAAGCATGAATTTAATACTCTGATGACACCAGAAGTAAGGGATACACCCCTGGGGACCAAGATCAACGCCTGAGATCCACAAAAATCGAAGAACTGAAGCTCAAGTGGCCTGAAGGACGTCCAGAATGCAAGATCACGAGGTTCCCACCATCCATTCGGCTCGAAACTTCATACGTGGCCTGAGGACCATAAATTAACCGTACACGTCAAAAATCATCCATTGGATCATGGCGAAAGTGGCCTAACGGGCAGATCAGCCTATCAATCTTCAATTTGGGGCCCACCTGCTATCTGGATACGCTTCAAATTTGGTCCCTATGGTTAAAAGGAGATGGTGAAGAGGATGGACGGAATAGATTTCACATAAGCTTCACAGTGGACCCTATATGTACAGCGTGTGTACATAGTGTACACACGCCCGCCGTACACGAGATTTCCCAAAAGTCGGTCGTTTCCGTCTACAATTCAAAAAAAAAAAAAAAAAAAAAACGTGCAGCGGACGCACGGCCGCTGGCCGTTTTTGCAGACGGTTGTGGGCCCTAGCTATTGACTGTACGTCTGATCCAAGCCGTCCAACTTGTAGAGGGGTTCGAATACTACAAAACTATGCTGACCTTTTGCATCCATGCGTACACATGTGTACGATGCAGGGGCCACAAAAGGGCTGCCTTGGGACGTTCAAAATTGATCTTTTAGTGATTTCTTCTCTGGGCTTCGTCAATGGACGTTCAAAACCACCCATTCTTGACTGAAATTTCATTATGAATCCAATAGACGGGGTGGATTTTCTATAAAATGCTTCTGTGGGGCCCACCGATCACAACAACGAAATGGTGCGAAAGGTTTCGCACATCCGTGAAAATTGACTTTTCCAGGCGATTTTGGCCTACCATCTTTGATCATATGGCAGATCTGAACCATCTATCATGTAGAGGACCCAATAAAATTCTAAGAGATGGTGTTTCTTTGGAATTTGAGCGAGGAAAGTGGCGTGTTTCGAGGCACCGAACTTGGCTTCAAAAATTACACTCCGTGTCCTGCTACAACTCTGTCACTGACTCCAGCCTTCCAGCAGCTATAAAAGGACGTTTTGGACGTGGGGAGCATTCATTCAGGTCTTGGAAGGAGATCAGGAGGTGGAGAGCTTGATGCTTGGGCTGGAAACGAGGGCAGAGGGAGTAGAGTAATTTTGTTATTTTTATATTTTTTTTCTTCTTCATATTTTCTTTTAACATGTCTAGCTTCATCATGTCTGTGATGGGCTGAACCTCTTAGCTAGGGCTAAGAAGTGAAGCTTGTGGTGAGATGGAAGATTTTATTTTATGTCTTTAATATTATTTTAATTCTTGAATTAATGTTGATTTTAGTTGATTATTAATGGCATGTTTTGTTTAGTCTTTAATGGTCTGTTGTGACTAAAATTATAATGGGTCTACAATGGCTTGGAGCATGTCCTTTTCCCCTTTATGTTTATGACGTCAGGAAGCCCTGTTTTTCACCATAGCCTCCTGGGCATGGTTGGATGACGGTACCCTTCCTAACTTGCATACATGTGATTGGGTGGTAATTAGTTTGATTCTGTTGTTTGCCATAGTCTTTGGGCATGGTTTGGTGATGGAATTCATTCTAATTCATCTTCCTTTCATCTCTTTGAAAACTAGATCAATGGCAGTTCAGTAAATTCCATGATTCATGAAACAGGCATAAGATCTCCCTGATCTCTACAAGTGGATCCTCTGAATCCCTAGTTTCCTTACCTCTGATTTCTCCTATAAGTTTTAGATTAATAGTTTATAATTATTCCTCAATTTATAATTCAATTCAGATTTCATCTCATTCTAGTTCTATTTCCAGTTAATTTTAGATAACGTACAAGTTCAGTCCCTTGGGATTTGACCTTGGTCTTACCGAGTTATTACTACATTACAACCCTACACTTGGGGAGTGAACAAGTTTTTGGCGCCGTTGCCGGGGACTGTCAGCTACGTTTTTCTGAAATTAATTAGTTTTAGAATTAATTTAAGATTAGGTTTAGATTTTCTTAATTTTTAGAAATTAACTTCTCTTTCTTGTTTTATAGGCTTCTAAGATAGTTTCTAAATTAGTAAATTCTGTCTTAAATTCTTCCTTTCTATTGTAGATTTAGATTAAGATTTATTTCTTCTTTTTAGTGAGATTCTAATTCTAATTCTTTTTAGGAATCCTAACCGTGTTTCTTGTTTTAGAATTTTTTTATAAGTTTTTGTTTAGAAACTAACCCAATTTTTCTGTTTTGTAGGAAACTTCTAATTTAGTAAGCTCTTTCTAATTCTTCTTTCTTTGAAATTTCTTCTTTTCTTTAGAAATTAGTTTACTTTTAATTAGGACTTCCTATTCTTAGAAACTAAATTTTTTTATTATTATTTTATTTTGCAGATTCTTAACCTAGGCCTCCAAATTTGGTAACTTCTTTTCATCTTTCCCTTTTATTTTCTAGATTTCTACTTCTTCCTTTCTCTTAGATTTAAGTTAGAATTTGAGGGCTGAGTGTGTTTTATGTCCCAGTGGGCACGCGACAACACTCAACGTCTCGTGACTGAAGGAGGATTAGTTGAGGGGTTGACTGTCCATCGCCGGACTAGACACCACTTGAATCCTCCTGAGTTAGAGGACGTTATGGCTGAAAATCAACCTCAAGCACTACCCCAACCAAGGGTTGAGGAAGTACATGATGAGAATGAGGTGCACCACGCACCCCGGCCTCGTACTTTACGAGATTATTTACAACCGGCAGGGGTGAGTACGCCCTCATGCATGATTTTTCCTGCGAATACAGGACATATGGACATCAAGTCAGGGGTTATCCAACTCCTTCCTAAGTTCCATGGGCTTGAGTCTGAAGAACCATACTTGCATCTGAAAGAGTTCGATGAAATCATAGGCACCTTATACTTTCCTAATGTATCTGAGGATACTATTAGGCTGAAACTCTTTCCATTTTTCTTGAAAGAAAAAGCCAAGACGTGGTTACATTCACTGCGTCCTAGGTCCATTGGCACATGGAATGATTTGCAGAGGCAATTTATAAAGAAATTTTTCCCACATCATAAGACAATTACCCTCAGGAGAGCAATCATGAACTTTGCCCAAAAGGAAGATGAAACATTCTTCCAATGTTGGGAAAGGTTCAAGGATCTGGTTAATGCATGCCCACAACATAGCTTTGAAATATGGCGCATTACGAATTTTTTCTATGATGGGCTAACATCTTATATGCGCCAAATGGTCGAGACAATGTGTAATGGAGATTTTATTAATAAAAATGTCGACGAGGTAAGGTATGGGATTACCTCGATAGTCTCGCTGAAAAAACACAATCATGAGACTATTACCCAAGGACGAACACTACGTCTAGGCCGACTCATTCAAGGGAAAAAGGAGGAATATATCTCCTGAAAGAGGATGATGATCTTAACGCTAAGGTGGCTAATCTCACCAGAAAATTTGAGGCCATGAAAGGAAAGAAGGAAAAGGTTAATGAAAGTGTTTGTGGCATCTGTGATTGCAACATTCATACTACTGAAAATTGTCCTTCAATACCTGCCTTTCGAGAAGTATTGATTGAACAATCTAATGCTGTAAAAAACTATCAAAGACCTTTCAATGGACCACCCTCTAATACGTACAATCCTGGCTGGAAAAATCATCCAAATTTTAGTTGGAGGAACGGACAAACTGCTACCCCTCAAGGTTTCTTCAATCAAAATCCAAATCAGGGAAAACCTCAAGAAGAATCGGTTCAAATTTCCATACAAGAGCTGGCTCGGACAATGCAAGGAATTTCAGATTTTATGCAAAAAATAGATTCACGTATGACGGCTATGGAAAAAGGGGATGCTTCCTGCACAACCAATCCCCAATCCTAAACCGCAATACGAGACAGGTAATCCCAGCTCCTCAAATTAAATGGGGCACGCTAAATCCATCATCATTCTTAGGAGTGGAAAAGTTATTGATAAAACCCTTCCGGTTAGGCCCGAAAAGCCTCAAGAACCAGAGAGGACAACAATGATGGATCTAGTGGCACCTCGTAAAAATTTGAATCGGAACCTCTAGAAAAGCCAGTTGCTCTGTTTCCCCAACGGTTGGTTGAACCAAAACGTCTCTCTAACTCTCAGGATATCCTAGAGGTGTTGAAACAAGTGAAAGTTAATATTCCTCTGCTTGACGTTGTAAAACAGATTCCTTTATATGCTAAATTTCTAAAGGACTTATGCACTACCAAACGATGAAAAAGTGTTCAAAAGAAGATCTCCTTGACTGAGAAAGTGAGTGCCATCCTGAAACAAGATGTGCCGTAAAAATTCAAAGACCCCGGTTGCCCAACCATATCATGTGTAATCGATAACTATCGAATTGATCATGCACTTCTTGACTTAGGAGCGAGCGTCAATCTGATTCCCTACTCGGTATACCAACAGTTAGGTTTGGGTGAATTAAAATCCACTCAAACCACACTACAACTTGCTGATCGTTCTGTTTGTGTACCAAGAGGGATCATCGAGGATGTGTTGGTCCAGGTTGATAGATTCTACTACCCCGTTAATTTTATCATCTTGGACACCGAACCCATCAATGACACGAGCACTCAGATTCCCGTCATTCTTGGTCGCCCATTCCTGTCCACTTCAAATGTAATTAACAATTGCAGGAATGGTGTCATGACTATGTCCTTTGAAAATTTGACATTGGAATCGAATATCTTTTTCAATAGCGGCAGCAACTCAGAAGATGATAACGATTTCTACGATGTTAACATGATTGATTCTTTTGTGGAAGATAGAACGCCTCTCACCTTATCCTCTGATCTTCTAGAGACGTGCCTGACCCACTCCCATGATCTTGATGATGATATAATTAGGGAGACGTGTGCCATGCTTGATACTGCACCGGTACTTGAAGTTAACCGGTGGAGGCCACACATTGAAGAATTGCCCCAAACTTATGTAGTGCCTCTACCGTCTAACCTCAAGCCACCGAAGCTTGACCTAAAACCTTTGCCCTTTGATTTAAAATATGTCTATTTAGGTCAAGATGAGATATACCCGGTGGTGATCTCTGCCCACCTGGAGAAAGAACAGGAGAGTATGCTAATATCTACTCTCATTGAGCATAAGGGAGCTCTTAGATGGACGATAGCGGACCTCAAGGGAATTAACCCATCGATTTGTACTCACCGTATATATCTTGAGGACAATGCAAAGGCTGTTCAGCAATCACAACATAGACTAAATCCAAACATGAAGGAAGTGGTTAAGGCCGAGGTTCTCAAACTATTGGAAGTGGGGATCATTTACCCCATATCCGATAGTCAATGGGTGAGTCCAACTCAGGTGGTTCCTAAGAAGTCCGGGATCACCATCGTAGCCAATGCCAATAATGAACTCGTGCCGACCAGAGTTACTACTGGTTGGAGAATGTGCATTGACTACAGAAAGCTGAATACTGTCACAAGGAAAGACCACTTTCCTTTACCCTTCATTGATCAAATCCTGGAAAGGCTAGCTGGTCATTCCTATTATTGTTTCCTTGACGGGTATTCAGGTTATAATCAAATTGAAATCGCCCCTGAGGATCAGGAAAAGACCACATTTACATGTCCCTATAGCACCTTTGCTTACAGAAGGATGTCATTCGGGTTATGTAATGCCCCTGTCACCTTTCAGCGATGCATGACGAGTATCTTTTCTGACATGGTGGGAAAAATCTAGAGGTCTTCATGGACGATTTCTCTGTTTTTGGTTCATCTTTCAGCGAATGCTTAATAAGTCTTAAATGTGTGTTGAAAAGATGTGAAGAAAAAAATTTGGTACTTAACTGGGAGAAGTGCCATTTTATGGTTCAAAAGGGAATTATCCTTGGGCATATCATCTCGTCTAAAGGAATCGAGGTAGATAAGGCAAAAATTGATCTTATCTCTAACCTACCTCCACCTAAGAATATCAGAGACGTGCGATCCTTCTTAGGACACGCAGGCTTTTACAGACGATTCATAAAGGACTTTAGTCTCCTCTCTCGTCCTTTATGTAATCTTCTTCAAAAGGATACACCATACGAGTGGACTGAGCAGTGCCAAGAAGCTTTCACTAAGCTTAAGGGTATGTTAACCACTGCAACTATCATGCAGCCACCCGACTGAAGTCTTCCTTTTGAACTTATATGCGACGCCTCTGATTATGCTCTTGGGGCGGTTCTAGGCCAGAGAAAAGATAAGCGGCCTTACGTTATTCACTACGTAAGTAGGACTCTAAATCCTGCCCAAGTAAATTACTCGACTACGAAAAAGGAACTCTTATCCGTAGTGTTCGCTTTAGACAAATTTAGATCCTACCTGATCGGATCCAAGATCATTATTTACACAGACCATGCGGCCCTTAAGTATCTTCTTTTTAAGAATGATTCTAAGCCTCGCTTGATACGATGGATCCTTCTACTCCAAGAATTTGATTTGGAAATCAAAGATAAAAAGGGAGTAGAGAACGTAGTGGCCGATCATCTTTCTCGCCTTAATACCTCTGATTCCCTTGAGGCGACCCATATCAATGACATGTTCCCTGATGAACAACTGTTTAGAGTCTCCCATTCACCTTGGTTCGCTGATATTGCTAATTATCTTGCTACAGGTGCCATACCGACACACTGGACGTCACAAGATAAGAAGAAATTCTTTACCAAGGTGCGTAACTTTTTCTGGGACGATCCATATTTGTTTAAATATTGCCCAGACCAAATCTTAAGGAGATGTGTACCAGACGATGAGCATCAGAGTGTTATCTCCTTCTGTCACTCACAGGCCTGTGGTGGTCACTTTTCTGCTAAAAAGACCACGACCAAGATTTTACAGTGTGGCTTCTACTGGCCCACTATGTTCAGGGACACTCATGAGTTTTGCAAGGCTTGTGAGCGTTGTCAGAAATTGGGAGCATTGTCCCGTCGAAATATGATGCCCTTGAATCCCATCCTTATTATAGAAGCATTTGATTGCTAGGGCATCGATTTCATGGGACCATTCCCCCAATCATTTGGAAATCTGTATATTTTGCTCGCCGTATACTATGTCACTAAATGGGTCGAAGCAATTCCGTGCCGCAAAAATGACCATCGCATGGTCATTAAATTTTTGAAAGAAAATATCCTGTCGCGGTTCGGAACGCCTCGAGCCATCATTAGTGACGGGGGCTCACACTTCTGCAATAGACCATTTGAGAGCTTAATGAAGAAATACGGTATCTCTCATAAGGTGAGCACCCCATACCATCCACAGACAAGTGGACAAGCTGAGATTTCCAATAGGGAGATCAAACACATCCTAGAAAAAATGGTTAACCCTGATCGTAAGGACTGGTCAATCCGATTGACCGATGCCTTATGGGCGTACCGTACTGTTTTCAAAACTCCTATTGGAACATCTCCCTTTAGACTTGTCTATGGGAAAGCTTGTCACTTGCCCGTGGAATTGGAACATAAAGCATACTGGGCGATCAAAAATCTGAATTTCAATCTGGACAACGCTGGCTCGCTACGCAAACTTCAATTAAATGAACTTGAAGAAATCCGGAACGATGCATATGAAAACTTGAGAATTTACAAGGACAAGATGAAGGCGTTTCATGATCATCATATTCTACGAAAATCATTCACGCCAGGTCAGAAAGTCCTTTTGTACGATTCTCGACTACATCTCTTTCCGGGTAAGCTTCGATCTCGTTGGACCGGCCCTTACATTGTTGTCACTGCTTATCCTCATGGGGCCGTCGAGATAAGAGATCCCGACAATGGCAAAGAGTTTAAAGTAAATGGACATCGATTAAAGCCATTTGTCAAGACATTTGATTCAGAGGACATGTCCATGCCTCTGATTGCTCCTGTTTATCAGGACTGATCTCCTAGTCTAATGGAGGTATAGGTAGGTTTATTGCTTTCATAGGTCTAGGATTGTTGTTTTATTTGTCTGGCTGAAGACGGTAAATTTAGCGCTCCTGGGAGGCAACCCAGCTTTTTTATTCTTTTTCATTCTTTAGTAGATGATTCAATGTTTGTGGGTAACATTACTGCAAACCCTCACGAGACTACAACTCGTCTACTAGGGGTAACCTAGGGGTTTAAAGGCTTGTTGCAACCGCTAAATGCAATCGAGAGCACCTGCAAAAGTGGTATAGGTAGGATTTTATTTTCGTTATTTTTGTTTTTCTTTTTCTCTCGTGCTAACCAGCTTCCATGTTATGATCTCTTGGAAAGTCTCTCTCTTGATTCGTTATCTGGGTACTATCTTCCCATCACTTTACTTTTGTTGTTCCATGTTTAGATCTTTTACATTGAGGACAATGTAGATTTTAGGTTGGGGGTAGGAGATTAGACTTCCTAATCAGTATTTTCTTTGTCTTGAGCAAAAATTGTGAAAAATTTTTAAAATTTTTCTGACATTTCTTATAAATTCAATGTGATTTTAACATCTATCTTTGATTTAGAATTACGAGATACGTGATGTTGGTAATTTATGACTCTTGGATTTAGCTACTTGATAGATTCCACAGTTGAGTTTGAATTATCAATCCATGATTAGAGATTTTAAACATTGATTGAATCATGATTTCAGGACACGTCTTGCTTACACATTAAGATTTCAGTTCCATATCGAAGGATTAACTTGGTAATCACTAAGCACGAAAAGAAACAGCCTGAAATATCTTGCCATCATGGTATAAAAATTAGAAAGGTTGGATAATTAATCTTCACCATAGGTTTGCTCCCTATGGGTGTAGAGTTAATTCCCCATGAATGATATGTGAAAAAGAGTCAGGTGTACGATCTTCACCATAGGTTTGCTCTCTATAGGTGAGCATTTGATTCCCCTTCCTTGGCATTACTTTGAATAGAAAAACCACAAGTTAATAGGCTAATCTATGAGGCAAGTTTTGGATTAGGTTTTGGTTGTCATGAATTTTCTTGTTGGTTACCAATGATATCATGAAATTGACGATTGGATCTCTTAATGATGATAAGCCGAGATTAGACTATACATCCATGGATCTCAATGTTTAAAATTTTTTTAATTGATGGATTAATACTTTACACTTGATTATGAAGTCTACCGTGCGCTTGAGCTCAGGAGAAAACAATTTCTAACATTCATAGATATTAAATTTCTCGTATTTTGTTCAAAATCTCACTCGATTTCATAGAAAGTTCTCCTATAATTCTCAACTTATTTTTCCCATACTTTGCTCGGAACTAGCAAAATGCTGGTTGGGGGTTGTGTTGAGGGTCAAATGTTGCATATTAGACCCCAGATATTGTCTGGATTTATGAATATAATGCTGTCTAATGGCTCGTTTTCTCATTCTTGTGTTGCAAGGTGATTTTATGAGCATGGATGGAAAAAGGACGTTAAAGCATGAATTTAATACTCTGATGACACCAGAAGTAAGGGATACACCCCTGGGGACCAAGATCAACGCCTGAGATCCACAAAAATCGAAGAACTGAAGCTCAAGTGGCCTGAAGGACGTCCAGAATGCAAGATCACGAGGTTCCCACCATCCATTCGGCTCGAAACTTCATACGTGGCCTGAGGACCATAAATTAACCGTACACGTCAAAAATCATCCATTGGATCATGGCGAAAGTGGCCTAACGGGCAGATCAGCCTATCAATCTTCAATTTGGGGCCCACCTGCTATCTGGATACGCTTCAAATTTGGTCCCTATGGTTAAAAGGAGATGGTGAAGAGGATGGACGGAATAGATTTCACATAAGCTTCACAGTGGACCCTATATGTACAGCGTGTGTACATAGTGTACCCACGCCCGCCGTGCACGAGATTTCCCAAAAGTCGGTCAGCGCAGCTGACCGACGTTTCCGTCTACAATTAAAAATTAAAAATTAAAAAAAAAAAAAAAACGTGCACCGGACGCACGGCCGCTGGCCATTTTTGTGGACAGTTGTGGGCCCTACCCATTGACTGTACGTCTGATCCAAGCCATCCATCTTGTAGAGGGGTTTGAATACTACAAAACCATACTGACCTTTTGCATCCATGCGTACACACGTGTGCGATGCAGGGGCCACAAAAGCGCTGCCCTGGGACGTTCAAAATTGATCTTTTAGTGATTTCTTCTCTGGGCTTCGTTAATGGACGTTCAAAACTACCCATTCTTTACTGAAATTTCATTCTGAATCCAATGGACGGGGTGGATTTTCCATAAAATGCTTCTGTGGGGCCCACCGATCACAACAGCGAAATGGTGCGAAAGGTTTCGCACATCCGCGAAAACTGACTTTTTCAGGTAGTTTTGGCCCACCATCTTTGATCATATGGCAGATCTGAACTGTCTATCATGTAGAGAAACCAATAAAATCCTAAGGGATGGTGTTTCTTTGAAATTTGAGTGAGAAAAGTGGCGTGTTTCGAGGCACCGAACTTGGCTGCGAAAATTGCACTCCGTGTCCTGCTACAACTCTGTCACTGACTCCAACCTTCCAGCAGCTATAAAAGGAGGTTTTGGACGTGGGGAGCATTCATTCAGGTCTTGGAAGGAGATCATGAGGTGGAGAGCTTGAGGCTTGGGCTGGAAACGAGGGCAGAGGGAGTAGAGTAATTTTGTTATTTTTATATTTTTTTTTCTTCATATTTTCTTTTAACATGTCTAGCTTCATCATGTCTGTGATGGGCTGAACCTCTTAGCTAGGGCTAAGAGGTGAAGCTTGTGGTGAGATGGGAGATTTTATTTTATGTCTTTAATATTATTTTAATTCTTGAATTAATGTTGATTTTAGTTGATTATTAATGGCATGTTTTGTTTAGTCTTTAATGGTCTGTTGTGACTAAAATTACAATGGGTCTGCAATGGTTTGGAGCATGTCCTTTTCCCCTTTATGTTTATGACATCAGGAAGCCCTGTTTTTCACCATAGTCTCCTGGGCATGGTTGGATGACGGTACCCTTCCTAACTTGCATACATGTGATTGGGTGGTAATTAGTTTGATTCTGTTGTTTGCCATAGTCTTTAGGCATGGTTTGGTGATGGAATCCATTCTAATTCATCTTCCTTTCATCTCTTTGAAAACTAGATCAATGACAGTTCAGTAAATTCCATGATTCATGAAACAGGCATAAGATCTCCCTGATCTCTACAAGTGGATCCTCTGAATCCCTAGTTTCCTTACCTCTGATTTCTCGTATAAGTTTTAGATTAATAGTTTATAATTATTCCTCAATTTATAATTCAATTAAGATTTCATCTCATTCTAGTTTTATTTCCAGTTAATTTTATATAACGTACAAGTTCAGTCCCTTGGGATTCGACCTCGATCTTACCGAGTTATTACTACATCACAACCCTGCACTTGGGGAGTGAACAGCAGTACCTAATCCGTGCCCGAGTATACATCCCACCTACTGCAATGACTTGTTGGGACTTTAGTCTATACATGCATCATTTTCCAATGACGAAAAGTTCCACTTTTGACGGTACAAATAAAATAAACTAAAGCTCTAAATTAAATTATTTACAACTTTTCATAATTTAGCTGTCATGCTTTGAACATGAGTGGCCACCGCAGTGTTCGAGGACAGCAGGTCATGTGCGCCACTCCCAGCAGGGGTGTGTCAATGTGTTGTTCGTTGTGGGCCCTATGTGATGTATTTGTTTTGTATCTACACCGTTCGTACGTTTTGTCCTCACATTTTAGGGCATGAACCCAAAAAACGAAGCAGATCTGAGCACAATTGGACCACAACACACAAAACAGTGTTGATTGAATGCTCACGGTTAAAAAATGAGATAATGACCACTGTAGGCAAAACCTTTTATCCAGCGGTTTTTATCGAGGAATACAAACTTAAGTTACCAATTTAGACTAGCACGTGCGCACAGCAACTTTGAGGACGAAACTACCCCTCCTTTTCACTGCGAAGACGAGAGCTGACGCTCCTCCAACTGAGAGTTGTACGAACGGCTTAGGAGAGATCAAAGTTACATGGCCCCACAGCCATGTATTTATCATATCGACAACGTCCATCCATATTTCAAAATCATTTCAGAGCATTATCCAAAAAAGAAAAAATCATATCCATAAATCAATGGATCACACCACAAAGAGCAGCGGGGAAATTGATTTTCACGGTTAAAAATTTTGTAAGGCCCATCATAACATTTATTTTCCATCCAATCTATTCATAAGGTCACAAAGGCCTGAATGAAGAGGAAAAACAAATTCCATGATGATCCAAAACTTCTATAACCCCTAAAAGGGTTTCAATGGTAGACATTCAATTCCCCATTACCTTTTACTGTGTGGTCCACTTGATAACTAGATCTATCTTATTTTTCATCTGAAGCCTTAATACGAGTTCACCAAATAGATGGACGGTTTGAATATAACATATACCTCATAATGGGACCCATAAAAATCATTGGGGATTACAACAGGGAAAAGGAAAAAAAATAAAAAAAAATGAAAAAGAAGACAGCAAGTTGGGGTTGATCGGGTCAACCTGGTCAACCGGCATATGGCTACGGATTATAACCGTAGCCATAACTATAATGTTATGCACTTTTTTTTCTTTTTTCTTTTTTATTTTTTATTTTAATTTTTTACATGGAGAACTTTATTGTAACTACATTTTTTTTTAATACATGTTTATATAAATGTGTGTGTGTATAAATTTTTCTCCTTTTTTTTTTCATTTCTTTCTTTATTCATTTAACAAGAATATCTTCTAAACTAAAATTAGTTACTTGACGTACCACATATAATTTTGGGGTAGGAGAAGCTATTCTAGCCAACCAACTTAGTTATTTTTCAAGATTCCATCAGGTCGATGGTCGAAAATACATTTCATTCACTTCACGATCAATTTTAATCACTTCATGGTCAAACTAAAAATTGAGCGAGACAAATATGAAATTAAGTGAGTAAATTAAAAATTGAGCAGGACAAGGTATGAATTGAGTGAGGGAAGCTAGAAATTGAGCGAGGTAACATAGGAGTTTAGCGAGGAAATCTAGAAATTGAGCGAGGCAACTTAGGATTTGAGCGAGGAAAGCTAGAAATTGAGCGAAGGAATCTAGAAATTGAGCGAGGTTTAGGCTACGTTGAAATTGAGCGAGGGAACCTCGCTCAAATCCTAAATTGCCTCGCTGAATTTTTACGTTGCATCGCTCAATTGCTAGGTTGCCTCGCTCAATTCCTAGGTTCCTTCGCTCAATTTATATATTGCCTCACTGGATTTCTAGCTTTCCTCGCACAATTCGTAAGCTGTCTCGCTCAATTCATATATTTTTCCAGATCATTTTATGGTATGAGACCAAAAATGAGATATATCTAGTTCTCAAGTGTACCACATTACAGGAAATAGTGTTAAATGAGCATCAACCATTAGAAACCTTTAGGGGGCCCACTGTGATGTTTGTGAGAAATCCTCCTCATCTAAGTTCATTCATAGGGTCAAAAAGACCTGGATGAAGAGGAAAAAAAATTTCATAATGATCCAAAACTTCTGTAACCCCTAAAAGGGTTTCAATGGTAGACGTTCAATTTCCCATTGCCTTTTACAGTGTGGTCCACTTGATAGTTAGATCTATCTTATTTTTCGCCTTAAGCCTTAATATGAGCTCGTAAAATATATGGACAGTTTGGATATAACACATACATCATGATGGGACCCACAAAAGTAACATAGAAAAAAAAAAAATATTCAGTTTGCCCCGCTCAATTTCCAGTTTGCCCCGCTCAATTTCCAGTTTGCCCCGCTCAATTTTCAGTTTTCCCCGCTCAAAACTTAATTTTTTTTTCTTTTGTGGGTCCCATCATGATGTATGTGTTATATCCAAACCGTCCATATATGAGCGGGGCAAACTGGAAATTGAGTGGGGCAAATTGAAAATTATGCGGGGTAAACTAGAAATTGAGCGGGGCAAACTGAAAATTGAGCGGGGCAAACTGAAAATTTGGTTATATGTTTTGGTTTAGGTTTAGGTTAAGGTTTAGGTTTAGGTTTAGGTTTAGGTCTAGGTTATAGGTTAAAGCTTTTGGGAATTGAGAATAGGTTAAGGTTTAGGTTTAGGAAATCGGGTTCAGGTTTGAGATCGGGTTTAGTTTGGGTTTTCAAGTTTAGGTTTAGGTTAAGGAGTTGAGATTAGGATTAGGTGTAGGTTTAGGTTTAAGGATTTGATAATACATTTAGGCTTTAGGTTTAGGTTTAAGTTTTAGGTTTAGGTTAAGGTTATAGGTTTAGGTTAGGTTTAGGTGTAGGTTATAGGTAATAGCTTTAGGGAATTGATAATAGGTTAAAGTTTATGTTTAGGAAATTAGGTTTGGGTTCGGGATCGGGTTTAGGTTTGGGTTTTCAAGTTTAAGTTTAGGTTTAGGTTATAGGTTTAGGGATTTGAGAATAGTTTTAGGTTATAAGTATAGGTTTGTGTTAGGTTATAGGTTAAGGTTTAGGGATTTGAGTTTAGGTTACGGAGTTGAGATTAGGATTAGGTGTAGGTTTAGGTTTAAGGATTTGAAAATACATTTAGGTTTTAAGTTTAGGTTTAGGTTAAGGTTATAGGTTTAGGTTAGGTTTAGGTGTAGGTAATAGGTAATAGGTTACAGGTTATAGCTTTATCCTAAAACCTAAACCTAAACCTATAACCTATAACCTAAACCAAGACCAAAACCTATAACCTAAACCCGAACCCATTATTAAATCCCAAAACCTATAACCTAAACCTAAACCTATAACCTATAACCGTAACCAAAACCTATAACCTAAACCTGAACCCATTCTCAAATCCCAAAACCTATAACCTAAACCTAAACCTAAACCTAAACCTAAACCTTATCCTAAACCTATAACCTATAACCTAAACCAAAACCAAAACCTATAACCTAAACCTGAACCCATTCTCAAATCCCAAAACCTATAACCTAAACCAAAACAAAAACCTATAACCTAAACCCAAACCCATTCTCAAATCCCAAAACCTATAACCTATAACTTAAACCAAAACTTAAACCTAAACCTATAAGCTAAACCCGAACCCATTCTCAAATCCCAAAACCTATAACTTATCCTTAAACCTTAACCTATAACCTAACCTAAACCTATAGTTATAACCTAAAACAATTCCCAAATCCCAAAACCTATAACCTAAACCTAACCTAATCCTAAACCTAAACCTATAACCTAAACCTTAACCTTAACCAAAACCAAAACCTATAACCTAAACCCGAACCCATTCCCAAATCCCAAAACCTATAACCTAAACCTAAACCAAAACCTATGACCTAAACCTGAACCCATTCTCAAATCCCAAAACCTATAACCTAAACCTAAACCTAAACCTTATCCCAAACATATAACCTATAACCAAAACCAAAACCAAAACCTATAACCTAAACCTGAACCCATTATCAAATCTCAAATCCTATAACCTAAACCTAACCTTAACCTAAACCAAAACCTATAACCAAAACCAATACCAAAACCTGTAACCTAAACCCGAACCCATTCTCAAATCCCAAAAGCTATAACCTAAACCTTATCCTAAACCTATAACCTATAACCTAAACCAAAACCAAAACCAATAACCTAAACCCGAACCCATTATCAAATCCTAAAACCTATAACCTAAACCTAACCTTAACTTAAACCTAAACCTATAACCTATAACCTTAACCAAAACCTATAACCTAAACCAATACTAAAACCTATAACCTAAACCCGAACCCATTCTCAAATCCCAAAATCTATAACCTATAACTTAAACCAAAACCTAAACCTAAACCTATAAGCTAAACCTGAACCCATTCTCAAATCCCAAAACCTATAACCTATACTTAAACCTTAACCTATAACTTAACCTAAAACTATTCCCAAATCCGAAAACCTATAACCTAAACCTAACCTTTCCCTAAACCTATAATCTAAACTCAATTCTCTAAAGCAAGACATATACCTAATCCTAATCTCAACTCCCTAACCTAAACTTAAACCTAAACTTAAAAACCCAAACCTAAACCTAAACCTTATCCTGAAAAGGGAGATGAAAATCAAATAGTGAAAAGGGAGAGGAAAAGTGGACAACAGTGAAAATGAGGGGTATTTTCATCCTGGAATTGGGTCTCCGCACGTGGAGGTCTAAGTTGCAAAAGTAAGTTTGTATTCTTTCATAAAAACAGTTGGATAAAAGGTGGGCAAACTACATTTTGACAGTGGGGTCAATTTCATGTTTGCCCCACTCAATTTCTAGTTTTCCTCGCTCAATTTTCAGTTTGCCCCGCTCAATTTCTAGTTTACCCCGCTTAATTTTCAGTTTGCCCCGCTCATATATGGACGGTTTGGATATAACACATACATCATGATGGGACCCACAAAAGCAACATAGCAAAAAAAAAAAAAAATCATTTTACCCCACTCAATTTTTAGTTTGCCCCATTTAATTTCTAGTTGAGCGGGGCAAACTGGAAATTGAGTGGGGCAAACTGATTTTTTTTTTTTTTTTAAACTTTTATGGGTCCCATCATGATGTATGTGTTATATCCAAACTGTCCATATATTTTACGAGCTCATATTAAGGCTTGAGATGAAAAATAAGATAGATCTAACTATCAAGTGGACCACACTGTAAAAGGCAGTGGGGAATTGAACGTCTACCATTGAAACCCTTTTAGGGCTAAATGTATTCTGAAATCCCTAAACCTAAACCTTAACTTATTCTCAATTCCCTAAACCTTAACCTATAATCTTACTTAAACCAAAACCTATATCGTACACTTGTAACCTAAAACCTAAATGTATTCTCAAATTCCTAAACCTAAACCTTAACTTATTCTCAATTCCCTAAACTTTAACGTATAATCTAACTTAAACCAAAACCTATATCGTGCACTTGTAACCTAAAACCTAAATATGTACTCTCAAATCCTTAAACCTAAACCTTAACCTATTCTCAATTCCCTAAACCTTAACCTATAACCTAACTTAAACCTAAACCTATAACCTACACTTATAACCTAAAATATAAATGTATTCTCAAATCCCTAAACCTAAACCTACACCTAATCCTAAAATCAACTCCTTAACCTAAACCTAAACTTGAAAACCCAAACCTAAACCCGGTCCCGAACTCGATTTCCTTAACTTAACCTTAACCTATTCTCAGTTCCCTAAACCTTAACATATAACCGACACTTATAACCTAAACCTAAAACCTAAATGTATTCTCAAATCCCTAAACCTAAACCTATACCTAATCCTAATATCAACTCCTTAACCTAAACCTAAACTTGAAAACCCAAACCTAAACCTGGTCCCGAACTCGATTTCCTAAACCTAAACCTTAACCTATTCTCAGTTCCCTAAACCTTAATATATAATCGACACTTATAACCTAAACCTAAAACCTAAATGTATTCTTAAATCCCTAAACCTAAACCTTAACCTAATCCTAATATCAACTCCTTAACCTAAACCTAAACTTGAAAACCCAAACCTAAACCCGCTCCTGAACCTGATTTCCTAAACCTAAACCTTAACCTATTCTTAGTTCCCTAAACCTTAACATATAACTGACACTTATAACCTAAACCTCAATTGAGCGAGGCAAACTGGAAATTGAGCGGGACAAACTAGAATTTTTTATTTTTTTTGCTTTTGTGGGTCCCATCATGATGTATGTGTTATATCCAAACCGTCCATATATGAGCAGGGCAAACTGAAAATTGAGCGGGGCAAACTAAAAATTAAGCGGGGCAAACCGAAAATTGAGCGGGGCAAACTGAAAATTAAGTGGGGCAAACTAGAAATTGAGCGGGCAAACTGAAAATTGAGCGGGGCAAACATGAAAGCCCTAAAATAAAAGGTGGGCAAACTAAATATTGACAGTGGGGTCAATTTCATGTTTGCCCTGCTCAATTTTCAGTTTGCCCCGCTTAATTTTCAGTTTGCCCCGCTTAATTTTCAGTTTGCCTTGCTCAATTTCCAGTTTGCCCCGCTCATAAATGGATGGTTTGGATATAAGACATACATCATGATGGGACCTACAAAAGCAAAAAAAAAAAAAATTCAGTTTACCCCGCTCAATTTCTAGTTTGCCCCGCTCAATTAAAAATTGAGCGTGGCAAACTGATTTTTTTTTTTTTTTTTGCTTTTGTGGGTCCCATCATGATGTATGTGTTATATCCAAATCGTCCATATATGAGCGGAGCAAACTGAAAATTAAGCGGGGCAAACATGAAAGCCCTGAAATAAAAGGTGGGCAAACTAGATATTGACAGTGGGGTCAATTTCATGTTTGCCCCGCTCAATTTTCAGTTTGCCCCGCTCAATTTTCAGTTTGCCCCGCTCATATATGGACGGTTTGGATATAAGACATACATCATGATGGGACCTACAAAAGCAAAAAAAAAAAAATTCAGTTTACCCCGCTCAATTTCTAGTTTGCCTCACTCAATTTCCAGTTTGCCCTGCTCAATTGAAATTTTTTTTAGGATTTGAGCAAGGGAACCTCGCTCAATTTCAACGTAGCCTAAACCTTGCTCAATTTCTAGCTTCCCTCACTCAATTTATACCTTTTCCTGCTCAATTTTCAATTTACTCACTCAATTTCATATTTGCCTCGCTCAATTTCTAGTTTGACCATGAAGTAATTGAAATTGACCGTGAAGTGAATGAAATGTATTTTCAACCATCGACCTGATGGAATCTTGAAAAATAACTAGGTTGGTTGGCTAAAATGGCTTCTCCTACCCCAAAATCATATGCGGTACGTCAAGTAACTAATTTTAGTTTAGAAGATATTCTTGTTAAATGAATAAAGAAAGAAATGAAAAAAAAGGAGAAAAATTTATATTTATACACACACACACACACACATATTTATATAAACATGTATTAAAGAAAAATGTAGGTACAATAAAGTTCTCCATGTAAAAAATAAAAATAAAAAATAAAAAAGAAAAAAAAGTGCAGAGCATTATAGTTATGGCTACGGTTATAATCCGTAGCCATAGGCTGGTCGACTAGGTTGACCCGGTCGACCCCAACTTGCTGGCTTCTTTTTCATTTTTTTCCCTTTTCCCTATTGTAATCACCACTAATTTTTGGGTTTTGGGATTTGAGAATGGGTTCGGGTTTAGTTTACAAGTTTTGGAATTTGAGAATGGGTTCGGGTTTATGTTATAGGTTTTAGTTTTGGTTTAGGTTATAGGTTTTGGTTTAGGTTTTAGGTTTAGGTGTAGGTTTGGGTTTGGGTTTTGGGATTTGAGAATGGGTTCAGGTTTATGTTATAGGTTTTGGTTTTAGTTTAGGTTATAGGTTTTGGGATTTGAGAATGGGTTCGGATTTAGGTTATAGGTTTTGGTTTTGGTTTAGGTTATAGGTTTTGGTTAAGGTTATAGGTTATAGGTTTAGGATAAGGTTACAGGTTTTGGGATTTGGGAATAGTTTTAGGTTATTAGTATAGGTTTAGGTTAGGTTATAGGTTTTGGGATTTGAGAATGGGTTCGGGTTTAGGTTATAGGTTCTGGGATTTGAGAATGGATTCGGGTTTAGGTTATAGGTTTTGGTTTTGGGATTTGAGTTTAGGTTATAGGTTTAGGTTTAGGTTTAGGTTTAGGTTTTAAGTTTAGGTTTGGGTTTGGGTTTAGGTTTTGGGATTTGTGAATGGGTTCGGGTTTAGGTTACAGGTTTTAGAATTTGAGAATGGGTTCGGGTTTAGGTTATATGTTTTAGGTTTTGGTTTAAGTTATAGGTTTTAGGATTTGAGAATGGGTTCGGGTTAGGTTATAGGTTTTGGTTTTGGTTTAGGTTATAGGTTTTGGGATTTGAGAATGGGTTCGGGTTTAAGTTATAAGTTTTGGTTTGCGTTTAGGTTATAGGTTATAGGTTTAGGTTTAAGTTATAGGTTTAGGATAAGGTTATAGGTTTTGGGATTTGGGAATAGTTTTAGGTTATAAGTATAGGTTTAGGATAAGGTTATAGGTTTTGGGATTTGAGAATGGGTTCGGGTTTAGGTTATAGGTTTTGGTTATGGTTTTGGTTTAGGCTGTAGGTTTTAGGATTTGAGAATGGGTTCGGGTTTAGGTCTTAGGTTTTGGTTTTGGTTTTTGGTTTAGGTTATAGGTTTTAGTTCAGGTTATAGGTTAGAGGTTTAGGATAAGGTTTTAGGTTTAGGTTATAGGTTTTAGGATTTGAGAATGGGTTGGGGTTTAGGTTATAGGTTTTGGTTATGGTTTTGGTTTAGGTTATAGGTTTTAGGATTTGAGAATGGGTTCGGGTTTAGGTCTTAGGTTTTGGTTTTGGTTTTGGTTTTAGTTTAGGTTATAGGTTTTGGTTTAGGTTATAGGTTATAGGTTTAGGATAAGGTTTAGGTTTAGGTTATAGGTTTTTGGATTTGAGAATGGGTTCGGGTTTAGGTCTTAGGTTTTAGTTTTGGTTTTGGTTTTGGTTTTGGTTTAGGTTATAAGTTTTGGTTTAGGTTATAAGTTTAGGATAAGGTTATAGGTTTTGAGATTTTAGAATAGGTTTGGGTTTAGGTTATAGGTTTTGGTTTAGGTTTAGGTTTAGGTTATTGGTTTTGGGATTTGAGAATGGGTTCGGGTTTATGTCATAGGTTTTGGTTTTGGTTTAGGTTATAGGTTTTGGGATTTGAGAATGGGTTCGGGTTTAGGTCATAGGTTTTGGGATTTGAGAATGGGTTTGGGTTTAGGTCATAGGTTTTAGTTTCGGTTTAGGTTATAGGTTTTGGGATTGGAGAATGGGTCGGGTGTAACACCCCGAATTTTGGCCAACCTGGGATTAGGCGTCCTTAGGCAATGGGTCAACTAAAACACCTGGAAAATCGCTCAGAACCCAATTCCATAGCCAAAGAAATCACTTAGGATTAATTCCTTTAGAAACTAAGCATAAGTTAGCTAGCGCAACGCTAGAGTAGCTGGGAAATAGTCCCTGATCACTTTAAATACGTTCTACAAGACCCAAAGCGAGTATAACCAATGACGCTATAATACTCTAAAACCTCGGATCAAACTCAAAACCGGTTTGTTCTCTGGACCTCTTTGAAACTTTGTATTGGATCTAGACCGTGCGTCGAAAGTTCGATACCTACAATCTTAGACCGTTAAATCCGCCTAGCTGGACTTGACAATCATTTCGAAAATCAAGTCCAACCGACATTCACAGGCTATTTCATTGAGCCTAGACTGAAGAGAGTGAGAATAGGGTTAGATTTAGAATTTGAAATTCAAATCTGGCACACGACTTGACGCGTCAGTATTAAGCGTTCTGACCGTCAGAATTCAGCCAAATTACACCCTCGGATCAGGAAAAATTTCTATTTCATATCATGAGACTTGCAGACCTGATCTACGTGCGGTGACCGCTGAACTGAAACTGGACCGCCACGTGTGATCTACGAACACTGCTGGTCTGAAAATGGGATGAGAGTGACATCTGACATGTATGAACTTAATTTCGATCGCGTTCGGCTAGGGGACCACCAGAAATGTCCTTTTGGACCGAAACAGCCGCGATTTGGTTAGGCATCAAGTAAACTTTGTTTCTAAGCCTGTTTTGGGCATGCTTAGGCTTATTAAAGGGCTTAAAACCCTCTCATATCTCTCCCATCCGAATTTGAAAAATGCCCTAGGTTGAGAGAGAGAAAAGGTGAGAGATTGTGAGAGAGAGTGGGAGAGAATTTTCTGCTGCTGGTGCTACCTGCTACACGTGTTTAAGCCACGCAATCCAATCACTTTCCCGACGATTCTGCCACGATTCTAGGTAAGAAAATACCCTAAATAGTTACTGATTTGAAGTTCCTTAGTTTCCATGGCAAAGTAGCTGATGCATCTTGTAAATTAGGTTGCTTATTCGCCGTAGACAAAGCGTATACGCTCCGTTCGAATTAATACACCTATAGGAGAAAAGGTGCGGATTTTAGATGCTTTGATTGACTGTTTCCAACGCTTTCAATGACGTTTAATAGTAGATTATCGACGGCAACGCCGTTTGACATGTACAACATGTTGTCCGTTTCCTGTTTCGTAAGCAGACGAAGAATATGAGATTTAGAGCATTTTAGTCATTTGTAGGAAATACTGTTTTCATCCATAATTTGCTAATGTGATTGACATGGCTTCTTGTCGCATTAGGATACTAGGAATGCGTGCATAATTAGTTTGGCGAAGAGATTCGCCTAAATGCGCACTTTGAGTCGACATACTATATGTAGACTTAAGTGTGTAGTTTAAGTATTTGTATAAATGCTTGTATTAGTATGTATTAAATTAAATGGTGTTATGATTTAGTTTGAGATTGAATTCTCAATTAATATGCTGATGTAAATGATTTCCTACATGTTAGCTATATGCATGATTTCATTATATGTATGAAATGCTTGCGTTGGATGATTTAATTAAGTTGTATGTTATAACATGTGTTAACATGCTCACATGGTTGTATTTCATTTCCATTACTCTTACATGATTGCTGATGTGGATTCATGATTGTTTGGGACTATACCTAGTCCAGGCAGTCAGTAACTGAGTAAATTCGTGGTTGGCTTATTTTTGCCACGAGCGACGCGTCGATGAACGGGAGCCGTGTTTTGGAGTTGGCGGCAGTGGTTAGACCACACGAGGTGTTTTACGCACTTCATGTCGTTCGACTTGAGATGCGCTCATGCTAGTCGAGCCCGTCAAGTAACCCGATTGGCCATTGTATGTTCACCCTATATGAGTCATAACTGCTTGAACCTAGGGTACTGAAGTTACCATTGTAAACCCTGTCAACCATGGTACCTTGATCCACAAAGACTCATGAGCCGGGCATGGTGGTATGGGACACCGTGGTCGAGCTGTCGGCCTACGCTGGGGCCACAAACCTCCCCATAGTGACCAGTGAGCACCTATGACTCGTGAGTAGATTATGGTGGTATGAGACACTATATTCTTGCTGTTGGCCTACACTGATCATGTGACGAGTCCTTTGTAGTGACCGCGAACATATTCTGAGTCTACGGGAGGCAACGACCCTTCCGTAGCAGTGAGAGTACAGTAGGCCTGTATTGATAAGGTGATGGGGAAGCGGTGCAACGAGTGCGAGCAACAGCCCTGGCAGCCCTTGTAGTGACCTACAAAATATACATCGTATGAGATTACTAGGAGTGACGACCCTAGACAGGATCTGTGTGGGGATTGATATAAGGGAAGTACCTTAGTTTCCCAATCCTACTGTTTGAATGGACTAATAATAACTCAGAAATCATATCACCATCACATTGCATGTGCCTGAAAGATGTGGAGCACTGTGGGACGATTGCATGCCGCGGTCGTAAGATGGTGTCGTATGAGGGAGATCGTCGGTGAGGGCATCCATCACGTCATGTCATATTACATTAACAACAGTATTAGGAATGTTTGATTTACTGCTTTACTATTATCACATGATTGATTTGAGAACATGTTAATCCTTGCTCTATTATTCCACTGAGTTAGCTACTCACTCCCACGTTACGGGATGGTGTTTTCGAACACCCACCAGTCCCTATTTTGGTTACAGATGATGACACTGCTTGAGAAGTGGAGCTGGACTTGATGATGATGAGGAGGATCCCTCCTTTATGCGTGTTCTGATTGACGGGATTACAGGGAGGTTGATTAGATGCCTTGACACTTGTCATTTTATATTTTTAGCGCACTCATGTATAATCGTTTTGTTTACTTTTGGAGTATACATGTATGTACATAACCTGGTAACATGTTCACACTCTGGAGACATACAACAGTTTCTATATGTTATACATACTATCACAGTCTTCCGCTTGTAAATTCAACTGTCTCTGGAGTATGATATGCTGTTCTGGCTTAATCTCACTCATGTTTAATACATTAACACAGACAACATTCAATCATACATATCTATGTTGCATAAATAACATTTTGGAACTCAGGAGTTGGGTTTTTACTCGACCCTCGATTTTCGGGATGTTACATCGGGTTTAGATCTTAGGTTTTGGTTATGGTTTTGGTTTTAGTTTAGGTTATAGGTTTTGGTTTAGGTTATAGGTTATAGGTTTAGCATAAGGTTTAGGTTTATGTTATAGGTTTTAGGATTTGAGAATGGGTTCGGGTTTAGGTTATAGGTTTTGGTTTAGGTTATAGGTTATAGGTTTAGGATAAGGTTTATGTTTAGGTTTTAGGTTTTAGGATTTGAGAATGGGTTCGAGTTTAGGTTGTAGGTTTTGGTTATGGTTTTAATTTAGGTGATAGGTTTTGGGATTTGAGAATGGGTTCGGGTTTAGGTCATAGGTTTTGGTTTTGGTTTAGGTTATAGGTTTTGGGATTTGAGAATGGGTTTAGGTTTAGGTTACAGGTTTTGGTTTTGGTTTTGGTTTTTGTTTAGGTTATAGGTTTTTAGGTTTGAGAATCGGTTCGGGTTTAGGTTAAGGGTATGGTACCTTCAAATACAAATATAAACATGGCCTGTCTAAATGGCCAGGCCCTTCCAATGTCGTCCATAGTAAATGGACAGCTTCATCATGGTCATAACAGCGGTTCCCACCTTCCAGGGACCCCCGCTCTTCCGGATAGCTCCGACGCACATCCGGGTCTGCTCCATTAATTTTGAAAAAATACATAAACACGGCCTGTCCAAATGGTCAGGCCCTTCCAATGTTGTCTATAGAAAATGGACAGCTTCATCGTGGTCATAACAGCATTTCCCACCTTCCAGGGACCCCCGTTCTTCCGAATAGCTCCGACGCACATCTGGGTCTGCTTCATTAATTTCGAGCAAATACATAAACACGGCCTGTCCAAATGGCCAGGCCCGTCCAATGCTGTTCATAGGAAATGGACAGCTTCATCATGGTCATAACAGCGGTTCCCACCTTCCAAGGACCCCCGCTCTTCCGGATAACTCCGACGCACATCTGGGTCTGCTCCATCAATTTCGAACAAATAATAAACACGGTCTTTTCAAATGGCCAGACCACTCCAATCATGTGCATTCTTGAGTCAAGAGACGTACCAGATGCTTAAATCTGAAATATGCATTTAAACATAAAATGGCATTGGGAATCGCTTCTCAAAACTGCAGACTATTTTCTTTTGAAACTCATTCATCTCACCTGAAAACCTATCACATAATGAATAACTATAACCGCAATGATAACTACACATGTGCATTCTTGACAAAAGACGTACCAGATGCTTGAATCTGAAATATGCAGCTCCAATCCTCCCACATGCAACATCTACCTGAAATTCCAATGGTATGGACTTCAACAAAATGTTTAGTTCAAGCTACAGTCCGCATTCCAGTTCAAGTTCAGTTCATAAATGAGTTCCAGTTCACAGATTTGTCTGGAGTTTAGTCTATGAATCAGTTGACAAATTAGATTAGGATCTGCTGCAATCACATGATACAATCCAGTTCACATGAGTGCATGAATCAGTTTACAAATGAGTGTAAGAAAGAAAAGTAACCATTGATTTGGAAAAAAAACCATTAATGTGCATCACTTCACAAAAACCTACAATCCATCACTGCAATCACAGAACAAGTCAAAGAATCACTTCACAACCATCCATCGATCTGCATCACTTCACAAGCATGTGCATTAATTACAAAAGTCTAGAATCTGTTGCAATAAGGAAAAGTCAATCAGTTACACAAACGAGTTGATGAATCAGGCTATAAATGAGTGCATGAAGCCCAAGTACTACTCCTACATGTGGTGACAGGTTTGCATCAATGGCTATCAGATTAGAAATGAGTGCACAAAAGGAAAGAAAATGATTGATTTGAAAAAAAAAAGCCATTGATACAAACCACTTCACAAAACCTGCATTGAGCGAGGCAACCTAGGATTTGAGCGAGGCATCCTAGCATTTGAGCGAGGCAACGTAGGATTTGAGCGAGGAAAGCTAGAAATTGAGCAAGGCAACCTAGGGATTGAGTGAGGCAACCTAAGAATTGAGTGAGGGAAGCTAGAAATTGAGTGAGGCATCCTAGGATTTGAGCGAGGAAAGCTAGAAATTGAGCGAGGAAACCTAGAAATTGAGCGAGGCAACGTAGGAATTGAGCGAGACAACCTAGGAATTGAGCGAGGAAACCTAGAAATTGAGTGAGGTAACCTAGAAATTGAGCGAGGAAACTTAGGAATTGAGCGAGGTAACGTAGGAATTGAGCTAGGAATCCTAGGATTTGAGCAAGCGAAGCTAGAAATTGAGCGAGGCAACCTAGGATTTGAGCGAGGTAACCTAGGATTTGAGCGAGGAAAGCTAGAAATTGAGCGAGGGAACCTAGAAATTGAGCTAGGGAACCTAGGAATTGAGTGAGGCAATGTAGGAATTCAGCAAGGTAACCTAGAAATTGAGCGAGGGAAGCTAGAAATTGAGCGAGGCAACTTAGCATTTGAGCAAGGAAACCTAGGATTTGAGCTAGGAAAGTTAGAAATTGAGCGAGGGAACTTAGAAATTGAGTGAGGCAACCTAGGAATTGAGCGAGGCAACGTAGGAATTGAGCGAGGAATCCTAGGATTTAAGTGAGGGAAGTTAGAAATTGAAATAGGGAACCTAGGATTTGAGGGATGCGACCTAGAAATTGAGCGAGGCAATGTAGGGATTGAGCGAAAGAAGCTAAGAATTGAGCGAAAGAAGCTAAGAATTGAGCGAGGTAACGTAGAAATTCAGTAAGGAATTCTAGTTATTGAGCAAGGGAACTAAGAAATTCAGCAAGGCAACCTAGGATTTGAGCGAGGCGAGGGAAGCTACAAATTGTGCGAGGGAACCTAGAAATTGAGCGAGGCAACCTACGGATTGAGCAAAGAAGCTAGAAATTGAGCGAGACAACCTAGGATTTGAGCGAGGGAACATCGAAATTGGAGCGAGGATTGAGCAAGGGAACCTAGAAATTGAGCGAGGGAACCTATGAGTTGAGCAAGGCAACGAAAAAAATTCAATGAGGCAACCGAGAAATTGAGCAAGAGAAACATCAATTTGAGCGAGGCAAGCTTGAAATTGGGTGAGGCTAACATGAATTGGAATGAACTTTAAATGTAATTGACCTAGCCTAACAATTTTCTTTGTTGAATTTGACCGATCAGTTAATGAAATTGATCGAGATTTACATGAAATTCTCTTCAGTGAATTTGATCGAACAATTAATGAAATTGACCGAGCGGTTCATAAAATTTTCAGTACGCACTTATAGTGTTGAGTTAACTAAGTTGGGCACACCCAGATCCATAGCTCAATTGGCAGACTGAGTAGAGATACCTCATGTCAACACTTGAGGTCCTGGTATAGATTCCTAGCGGGGGTGGCTAACATGGAGTGTGTGTATTGACATGGGTGTGTACTAACAAGCTAACCTAAAAAAAACTTAAAAAAAAAATAATAGTAAAATATAAAAAAATTAAAAAATAAAAAATATTGAGTTGGGTCCGCCTTGAATGTATGTGGACTATCCATGACGTTTATCCATTTTTCCATCTAAAGCAAGGGTTTCAACCCAAAATGGTGGCATATTGAAATATCAAGTGGATCACACCACAGGAAACAGTGTTTCCACCGTAGAAACCTTGTTATGCCCCTACAATGATGTTTTACTTGTAATCCATCATGTTCATAGGATGATTTTCGCATGGATGAACCGAAAACCAAGATGGGAGCTTCATTCGGCATTTCAATGGCCCACAAAAAATTTACGCGGTTTAGGTAAATGTATATCATACCTGTCATGAACGAGATAATGTTGAGGAATAGAGAGGGTGGGATCCAGCTAGAGCGTGGTGCGATCCAAGCAACAGATGTAGCGGTGGAGTTTTTGTCTTTATTATTATTTTTTTTAACAGAGCAAGAGAAGGGAGGGAGAGGAAAAGCAACGATAGTAAAAAGGAGGGGTAGTTCCGTCCTCAAAGTCGCTGTCCGCACGCGCTAGTCTAAGTTGGTAACTTAAGTTTGTATTCCTTGATAAAAACCGTTGGGTAAAAGGTTTTGTCTACAGTGGTCATTTTCTCTTAAAAAATTCTTGGGCGTTTCATATGGTGTGGTCCACTTGAGTTTTGAATCTGCTTTAGTTTGGTTTGTGACTTAATATAAGATGAAAAAAATGGATGGACAAGGTTGATATAAAACAGATATATGATATATGACGTTGAGCCCCACAACACCAAACACATCAACCACTACTGCTGAGGGTGGTGTCGGCCGGGCGCGGATTATGGAAACGGATTGCCTGCTCCCCCTGCCACTAGCAAATAGCTGATGGTCGGTGCTCTATGGCCCCACCATGATGTATGTGTTTCATCCATGCCATTCATATAGTTTTCTAGATCATTTTAGACTGTAAAAAAAAAAAAGAGTTATATCCCAAGCTCAAGTGGACCGCATTACAGGAAAAAGTGTTAAATGAACGTCGACCATTAAAAACGTTTTGGAGGCCATAAAAGTTTTGGATCAAGATTTTTTTTTTCCCTTCATCTAGGTCTGTATGATCTAATAAATAGATTCGATGTAAAATAAACAGTATAGTGGGCCTTAGGAGGATTTTAATGGTGGATATCCAATCACTATTGTTTTCCTGTGGTTTGATCCACCTGAGATTTATACCCCTCTCATTTTTGGTATCAAGCAATAAAATGATCTGTAAAAATGGATGAACGGCATGGATGAAGCACATATACCATGGTGGGGCCCATAGAGCACTGACCATCAGCCACCGGTCTAGTGGCATGGGGAGTAGCCAATCCGTTTCCGGTGATTAGGTACTACCCCCGCTGTTCGGAGCTACGGACAGGCGTAGGCTCAGAGGGCCACTGGGGGTCCACCTTGATGTATGAATTTTATCCACACCGTCCATTCACTTTTACATATCAATTTAGAGAATTAGACCAAAAGTAAAATAGATTCAAGGCTCAATTGGTCCACATCATAGGATGCAGCAGTGCTAAGGATGCCCACCATTGAAACTTTCTTAAGGTCTATCGTGTCATTTATTTTCCATCCAACCTGTTGACATGGTCATATACACCTGGATGAAGTGAAAAAAGAAATACCTTCTTGATCAAGAACTTCTGAGGTCCCTAAGAATTTTTCAACGATGACAATTTAATCCCCACCGTGTGGCCCATTTTATCCTTGGATCTTCTTTAATATTGGACCATAATCTAAAATAATATGAAAAAAAAATGGATAGACAGTGTGGATAAAATGTATGCATCACTGTGGCCCCTTAGTAGCCTTCAGAGAAGGAAATGTTCAGAATGCCGATTAGAATCCCAATCCAAGGAGAAATTTACCATTGTAAACACCACCTTTTATCCAGTGGTTTTATGAAACAAACGAAACTTAACTTATCAACTTAGACTTTCACATGCGGATAGCGTATTCGAGGATGAAAATACCCTCCTTTTCAAAGTAGACCTATAGCTCGGATTATAACCGTAGCTATAGGTATGTTGATTGAATAAAGGATTGGGACCTGGTCGACTTAGTCAGCTAGTCGGGGTCGACCGAGTCAGTTGCCTTGCCCACTTATTTTTTAGATTTGTCTCATTTTTTGTCTTATATCATAATGAGAGTAGTTAATTCATTTTTTTTTTAAAGATTTATCTCATTTTTGTCTTATATCATAACGAGAGTAGTCAAAATGAATTGACGTGAGACCCACTTAGCTTTCAATAGTAATGAGTTTCTACCCTAAGTTGTTGTGGGTAATTTGCATCCCTTTAGATTATAGTGAATTCATATCACGCTAGGTTACATGCAAATTGCATAACTTTTCGACAATTTAGTTTGCAGATGGCTCAATTGAGTTTCAAAACTCCTTAATTGAGTAACTTAGAGTCGAACAGCCCTACTAAGGGCTTTTATAAAGCCCACTATAATATGTTTGCTTTATTTAAGTTGTTCATTCCTTTTTAAAATCATTTTAGAACACAAGCTTAAAACGAAAGCAGATTAAAAACACAAGTAAATCACACCCACATCACAAGAATTAGTAATGATGATGATATTGCTGTTGAAACCTTCTTAGAGCCCATCGTGATATATATATTTGTCATTAAACCTATTCATAAAATAACGTAAACCTGGTTAAATGGAAAATATAAAAATATCAGTTTGATTCAAAACTCCTTGAACCCTTAAAAGAGGTTTTCGGTAAGTTGCGTTCAAGCCCTATCATGTGGCGTGATCTACTTTAGCACTAGAGCTTCTTCATTTATTTTTTCATCAAAACCTTCCTAGTAATTCAGCGAGGGAACCTAGGAATTGAGCGAGGGAACTGGGGAATTGAGCGAGGAAATCGAAGAATTGAACAAGGGAACCTTGAAATTCAGCAGGGCAACCTAAAACTTGCACGAGGCAACGTAGAAATTGAGTGAGGCACTCTATAAATTCAACGAGGCAACCTATAATTTGAGCGAGGGAACCTAAGAATTGAGCGAGGGAACCAAGTAATTAAGCGAGGAAACTTAGGAATTGAGCGAGGCAAACTACAAATTGAGCGAGAGAACCTATGAATTGAGCGAGGGAACATAGAAATTGAGCAGGGCAAAGTGAAAATTGAGCGGGGCAAACTAGAAATTCAGCGGGGCAAATATGAAATTTAGTGGGGCAAACATGAAATTCAACGGGGCAAACTAGAAATTGAGAGGGGCAAACATGAAATTCAGCAACGGAAACATGAAATTGAGCAGGGTAAACATGAATTTCAGCGAGGGAAACATGAAATTGAGCAAGGTAAACTAGAAATTGAGCGGGGAAAATATAAAATTGAGCAGGGCAAATGTGAAATTGAGCGGGAAAAACATGAAATTCAGTAGGGTAAACTAGGATTTTAGCGGGGCAAACATGAAATTGAGCGGGGCAAACTAAAATTTCAACGGAGCAAACATGAAATTGAGCGAAGCAAACTAGAAATTGAGCGGGGGAGACAAGAAATTGAGCGGGGCAAACATGAAATTGAGCAGGGCAAACGTGAAATTGAGCAGGGAAAACTGAAATTTGAGCAGGGCAAACTGAAAGGATATACAAATTCAACAGCAATAAAGGGATATGGTCATTGTTCAAAGAAGACTAACATATCAAGGGAAAAGAACCAACTTAATAGAACTTCCTACATATGTCAGAAGTTACAATAAGAGGATATACAAATTCTTTCTCTAGTCTAATTCAAAGACTGTTTAACCAAATATAACATGATTTTATCACCTTCTTTTTTAGGAAACCACATCTTAAGGAGAAAAAAATATGAACACTAAAAAGACCGAACTAAAAGTCCGGGGGGAGGGTGAATAGGACTATGACAAATTTAAATTTAAATGTGAAATTAAGAAAGAACTTAAACAACGTAGCACTAATCAATCCCAAATAGCGAAAATAAATGACAACCTCCAATGCACAAGTATTGAGAGGTTAATAGAAATGTTGTTGTAAGGATAACCTTACACCAAAAACCAATGGCTTATGGTAAGACAACCTGATTACTCGAATGGTTTATGTATTAAAATCTCAAATCGAGATAGAGGAATAAAGAATAAAATAAAATAAATATCTACTGCTATTACAACATTCACCACATGTGCAGAAAATAAATTACAATCATTCATTACATATACACAAAAATAAACATTCACCACAACTCCAGCAATTATAATGTTCACTTGTGTGTACACCAACTGTTAGAAAAATAACCACACAACTACTCCACTCCCAATATCCTCACCAATGGGATATCGGCTTTCACTATGAAATATGTTTTCCAAGGTTCACCTAAAACCTTCACAATTGTATTTTCAAAGGGCTACCACAATTAAAAACCCTATTTATTGAGATTTTCTGGCTATCTCAGTCAAAACTAAAAATGAAAGATTTTTTGAGAATCTTATAAATTAAATACAGAAAATTAAAATGTACTTATCTGAAGATTCTCCTTTTGATGAAGCTCGGTAGAACCAATTCGATGTAGATGTTCAATGTCCAATCTCACATATGAAAGGGTTCTTAGGTCTAAATGTTTTTTAGATTAAATCAACCTGGGCTAGCTTGATTTGATTTTGATCTCACAAAGGGTAAAATCAATATTCCCTTTTCAAAAGAAATAAAATTGAATAAAGATCACAAAATCAAATACAAAAAACCTACTAAAAGAATCTTAAATACTAACCAATTAGCTTCTAGAATGTGGGGATAAGTTTCTCAGAGTTATGACTTGAATAACTTTGAATTGAATTGAAAAACCTTGAAAATCGTCCTCGATTTATAGGCAAAAATACTGTTCACTCGATTGGCCTAGTGGTTAGCTCAACCGGTCGAAAGACAAACAACATTTCAAAATTTCTGGAGCGATAAGATAAGATCACTACTCGATTAGTCGAGTGGCTTGCTCGACTGGTCAAGTGACCTGCTTGACTGGTCGAGCCCTGCACTCAACTGGTTGAGTGGGAGCCAGAAATGTTGCTGGACTTTGAGTCAAGCACTGTTCACTCAACTGGTAGAGCAGTCTTCAGGACTGGTCGAGGGTCCAACAAAAAATCTCAAAAATTCACAACAAACCTTGGACTGGTCGAGGGAATTCTTGGACTGGTCGAGCAAATGTCTGGACTAGTCGAACCATGACTAGGACTGGTCGAAAAATGACCTATAAATATATCAAATGACTAATGATATTGTATGATATATCCTAAGGTCAGTCTAAGGTCAAACAAACCTTACTTGTGAGATTGATTCAACACATATCATTCTCTTGAAGTAGTTGAAGCTTGAAGACTTGATCTAGTATATGAACTTCTTGATCTTAAACCTCTTGATCTTGTACTTGAACTTCTTGATCTTGTACTTGAATATAGACAAGATTGGCAAGGATGACATGAAGTTGATCTTACAATAACTATTAAACAAGATACAGATTCCAAGAGGTTTTGGCATAACAAAATTTGACAAACCTATGAGCTAGATAAGATAGCATTTACAATCTCTCCCTTTGTCAAATTTGTGACAAAACAAACCGAGACATAGGAATAATGCTCCGGTTAGATCAATAAAGAATCATGCAACAGTTAGATCAATAAAGAATCATGCACCAGTGAAAAACTGGTCAGTAATAATACTCCCCCTTAATACAATACTCCATAGAATCCAGGCGAAGAGAAGAAATTACTCGCAATACTACGTACAGTAAAAAAAAATATAACCATAACTACTTCTCTCCACATATTCTCTTCATAGAATAGACATATAATACAATTTCTCCCCCTTTTTTATCACAATATGACAAAGGAAAGAACATGTGATGAAAATATAGGAGAAGAATAAGAGCATTGATTAATGAGAATAAGAAGTAACTTCAAGATAACAGAATGTCAAGATAACCATTAAACATGTCCACAAAAATAAGAAAACAATTTTGCATCTTATTTGAATTTTAAAAATTCCAAATAATAAATATAGATTATGATACAAAGAGGCACATATCATCAGTTCATATTGCACATACTAAGATCAAATTTCAATTTTGCAAACCTATTTTTGTCAAGCGATTTTGTGAATATGTCTGCAAGTTGATTCTCGGTCTGAATATATTCTAATGAAATTATCTTGTCTTCCACCAATTCATGAATATAATGATATCTAATGTCAATATGTTTGGTTCGTGAATACTGAATTGGATTTTTAGAAATATTAATTGCGTTTGAATTGTCACAATATAAAACCATAGATTCTTGCGCAATCTCGTAATTTCTTAGCATTCTATTCATCCACAGAAGCTGAGTGCATGCATTACCAACAATAATATATTCAGCCTCAGCTGTGGAGAGCGATACGAAACTTTATTTCTTACTTAGCCAAGAAACCAAATAGTTCCCTACATAGAAACAACCATCACTGGTCAATTTATGAACATCAATGTTACCAGTCCAATCAACATCTATATAACTAGCTAATTGCACACTAGTATCATGAGGATACCAAAGACCAAGATTAGCAGTACTAGTGATATATCACAAAATATGCTTAACAGCAATCAAGTGTGACTCTTTAGGGTCCGATTGATATCTATCACAAATACCTACACTGAATGCAATATTAGGTTGGCTCGCAGTTAAATATAATAAACTACCTATCATACTGCGATACAACTTAGGATTTATACTTTTACCTGTTGAATCCTTAGAGAGTTTAAGTGTCGTACTCATAGGAATATCGAAGTTCTGACCACTTTCAAATCCAAATTTTTTCACCAAGTTTAGAGTATACTTGGTTTGAAAGATAAATATCCCATCAACAAGATATTTCACTTGCAGACCTAGAAAATAGTTTATTTCTCTTACCATGCTCATTTTAAACTTGGACTTCATTAATTCTGCAAACTCAACAGACATGTTAGCACAAGTAGATCCATAGATAATGTCATCAACATATATATGCACTATTAGAATGTGATCATCGTATTTCTTTATAAACAGTGTCTTATCAACACTTCCCGTTACATAGTTATGACTTAGTAGAAACTTAGTCAACTTTTCGTACCATGCCATGAGAGCTTGTTTTAAACCATAGAGTGATTTTTTCAGATGATAAACATGATTAGAATGTTTAGTGTCTTCGAAACCTTTAGGTTGTTTTACATATACCTCCTCATGCAGATCACCATTCAAGAAAGCACTCTTGACATCCATTTGATAGATTTTAAAATTTTTATTACAAGCAATGGATATGAACAGTCTGATAGATTCAAGACGAGCTACTAGGGCAAAGGTTTCATAATAATCGATGCCTTCTATCTGAGTGTACCCTTGTACAACCAGTCTCACCTTATTTCTTATAATGTTACCTAATTCATCATACTTATTTTTAAAGATCCACTTGGTTCCAATTATATGTTTATCATTAGGTATAGGAACCAAATGTCATACATCATTTCAAACAAACTGATTGAGCTCTTCTTGTATTGCTACAATCCAATTTTCATCAATAAGGGCTTCTTTTACGTTAGCCGGTTCTATCTGAGATGTAAAGCACACGTAGTTGTACATATCTTTTAATTATTTACGAGTGTGCACACCTGTGAGAGGATTTCCAAGGATTTAATCAGATGGATGATCTTTAATTGATCGTAGTTCAGTGTCATTATTTTGACTGGATGAAGAGTCTGATTTATTAATTAATGAGACTTCATCATCTTCTGAACTAGTGGTAGATGTATTCAGATGATCATCTATGACAACATTAATAGATTCCTGAATTACACCAGTCCTCTTGTTAAGAACCTGATACGCTCGATTATTTAGAGCATACCCTAAAAATATCCATTCATCACTTTTGGTGTCAAATTTACCTAGATTTTCTCGATCACGCAAGGTGTAGCACTTACTGCCGAAAACTCGAAAGTATTTAACAGTGGGCTTCTTAGCAAACCACATTTCATAAGTAGTTTTACTATTTGATCTTCTAGTATAAACACGGTTAATTATATAACAAGCAGTATTTACGACTTCAGCCCAAAGATTTTTAGGATGCTTCATAATGTTTAGCATCACATTTACCATTTCTTGAAGCACTTTATTTTTCCTTTCCACTACACCATTTTGTTGTTGTGTTTTGGGCGCAAAATATTCATGTGATATTCCCTGGTTACTCCAAAATTTTTTAAAACTGCGATTTTTAAACTCAGAACCATGATCACTTCGGATCTTAGTCACTTGTGATTCTTTTTTAGTTTAGATACGTTCAAGTTCCCTTTTTACTTCGTCGAGAGTTTCTGATTTTTCTCTTAAGAAAACTATCCAAGTATACCTAGTAAAGTCATCTACAATGATCGAAATATACTTCTTGTCACCTCGACTCTCCATTCTAGTTGGTCCGATGAGATCCATGTGGAGAAGCTCGAGTGGTTTAGATGTGGCATTGGAGTTCACCTTTTTGTGAGCACTCCTGGTATGTTTACCATGTTGGCACTCACCACATATTTTATCCACTTTCTTTACTTTGGGTAGACCTCTTACCAATTCATTTTTGCTCAATCTATACAAGTTGTGGTAATGTACATGTCCTATGTGCTTATACCATAATTCGGTCTCATCAGTTTGGACCATGTAACATGATAGCTTAGATGAGCTTGAATTACTGACTATATAGCAGTTCTCAGAAGTTCTACGACCATTTAATATTACAGAACCATTTTTATTCAAAATTTCACATCCTTGGTTGGTAAATTATACACTGATTATTATCGCATATTTGAGAGATGTTTAATAGATTATGTTTTAAACCTTCAACATATAAAACATTCTCAAATAGAGGGAGGTTAAAAAGTTGAATCGTACTTTGGCCAACAATTCTATGTTGCTACCATCACCGAATGTGATTGAACCATCAGTCATGTCTTTGAAATTGGTGAACAGATCTTTGTCACCTGTCATATGTCTAGAGCATTTTGAGACCCGACCTGAGTTCGCATGTGTGTGTAAGTATGCATTCCGTCCATCTTGGTTCCGCGGTCCTACCGGTCGAATCCCGGTGACCTGTGACCTTGGATAGTGTTTGCAGTCATTTATAAGTCCAGTCATAAATACCCAACTCAGATCAAGTTGAAACATATGTCATTGCGACCGCATCATCGTCGCGGTTCCAACGCCGCGTCTTGTGCGTCCATCCGATATGTAGATCAAAAGTTGTGTACATTTCATTATATGATCATTAATCATGTGGCCCACTTAGGTGGAGTGCATGTGTGGACCACCACCTCCCTTGGCACAAGTTTCAAGGTACACTACCCACACACTACACAAATATCCATAACTAACACCACTAACCAAAAACACCACCAAGAGACCTACTAAGCATAGCACTTTATTATTGTCACCATAGGCCATTATGGTTTCTCTAACCAAGGAGAGAGAGGCCATGATTGCTTCCCTACAACTCTCTCTCTCTCTCCCTTCTCTCTCTCATTTTCTCTCCTTCTTTCTCCCTTGTAAAAATCTAGCACCTCTCCCCTCCATTCCAGCCCCTTCTCCTCCATTTTCTTCTCAATCCCTCCATTGAAAACTCATCCCAACCATTGATCCATGTTGCTTGGAGCCTCTAGATGATGGTGATGTAAATTTCAAGTTTTATTTAGGTGGGTGCTTTCTTCATCAAGTAAATCTTTTCTCTTCTCATGTAATCTCTTTCCTCTCTCTCATTTGGATGTGTAGGACCCACCAATTAATGGTGGAGATCTTACACAACCATCTAGATGTGGCCATGAGGCCCATATTGTACATGCATGTCCATGCATGGGATTCGTCCCTTGATGGACCCCTTGCATGTGGATTTCTCTTATTTTTCTAAGTATGATGGGTCATCTAGGCCCTTGCATGTGGCTGGGATGGCATCCCAACCACTCATTTCAAAGATCTAAGCCATGCATCATAAGATCTAGTTGTACAATGTGTTTATATTATTGTTTGTGGTTGTGATTGTGTAGGGACGACTTAATAGTGGCGGAGCCCTCCCCTGATGGCCGGATGCTCTTCCTTCTCTTTTCTTAGTTAGAAATCTGATGATATTATGTGTGGTCCACTTAGTGGGCCTGAATTGCCCAAAAGAAAAAACCTAGGAAGAAAGGGACATCTATACTCAACCTACACCATGGTTTAGATGCCTCTTTTTGCCACCTTAAATGTTCTTGTAAGGGTGAAAATTTGAGGGTTTGTTCCAAAAAATTATGGGGTCCACTAGGGTGGGCTAAGACACCTAATTTATGGGCCAATCCCTTCCTTAATAGGCCCATAAATTTATTTTATTCCATGCATGCATTGCTGTCCAGAAATTTCTGGACAGATTTTTTTGTTGGACTTGGGCTTGAAATTGGGACTGATTAGGAAACCTTTTGTACCCATCAAATATATTTTTCTGAAATTTAGGGATCTCATCTTCATGTGCTCCAAATTTTAACCTCATCCAATATTGATAGAGGTCCCAAAAGTGTGGTCCAAGTGGGGTGGACAGTCTAGATTTTCTGCACTGTTCCAGCAACATTACACCCTAGACAGGTTGGCAATTTGAAATTTATTAAAATATTTTTGGGTGTCTAAAAATTATAAAAATTTACAAGAATGTGGTCCACCCTTGGTAAGAAATACCTACAAAATTTTAGGGCCAATGGACCCCATTTTGGCATCTAAACGGGTGGTCCAACATAATGGACTGCCATAAACATTCTGCTGTGCAGTCCAACAGTATAGTTCCATGAAAATAAAATTTTAAAAATATTTTCTCAGAAGGTGGGCCATATTTCTGAGCTCCATGTTAATTTAGGCTTAATGAGAAACCTTGGATCCAAATTTCAGGAATTTTGGAGGCCCAAAATCTACCCATTTGGGTGGCCCAAATTTAGAACAGTTACATTCCAGCAATAGTTCATCCTAAATAGATTACATTCTTAAAATTTATTAAAATACTTTTGAGTGTCTAAAAATTGTAAAAATTTATAAAGACGTGTCAAACTCATGTTAGGACCTACCTATAAAATTTTGGAGCCATTGGACGCCTGTACACACTATGGTGGTGGCTGGACCGGCCCACTATTATATGGTGTCCAGATCAGTCCGAGATTCAGGACAAATTATTTTATTTGAATTAATTAAAATACTTTTAGATGTCCAAAAATTATAAAATTTTATGGAGGTGTGTTATACCTATGGAAAGACCACCCTATAAATTTTTAGGGCCATCGGGCCTCTGTACCAACCGTGGTGTGGCCCGCAATTTAGACCAGTTTTGGGTCAAATACCCAGGCGCACCCTTACCTTGGGTTGTTGGGCTTGCATTCTAATGGCATGGCTCACTTGAAGTAAGTATTGTATATATCTATTTTATCCGGTGGGGCCCACTATGGATCACCATGGGTCAGTAACCCATCTAAATTAAATAAATTTCTGGACTCCAACAGGCCCAGGAAATGAGTGGGCTGGAAGTCCAGCAAGGGGCCCAAAATTTGCTACATGGTTGATTGTTTAGAAACTATTGTGGCACACCAGATTTGAGAGATTGTTGCACACACTCCTTACTTTCCTTCCTTATACTTTTTGGGCTTAATGAGTGCCCCTTGAGGCCCACCTTTGTGGTAGTTTTGTGGGCTATCCTTAACCAGAATTTTTAATAGTTTTATAGGCTCAATGGGCTGGGAACTTCTTTCTTGAGCCCAAGATTGTGCAAGGGCTGACCTTATTGATTTATGAGCCCAATGGGCTGTCTATAAGCTGATCATGTATATTAATAGGCCTTGATGCCCTCATGAAGTGTTTAATTGTGGGCTGACTTGCAAAGCCCACATAAATGCATATTATGGAGGATCTTGTTAAGTCTTTATCTGATGAGGCAAGGCCCACCCTATCGGTATAGGTCTCGCCCTTATGTATTCTTGGACTTATGGGCTGCCCTCAAGTCCATTATAATGTATGAATTGGATGGCTTTTGTTTTGGGCCATTTCTTTAGGGCCCATTATGTGATATAATATATGCATGTTTGTATTAGCAAGTAGGCCTTGTGGACTCAATTCTTTTGGATAGGCCCATTGATCTTAGGCCTGTAATCTCCTATCTATTGTGATGGGCTTAGGGGCAATTATACACAAGAAGTCGGGCCATTGACTGCCCTTTTAAACTGACCCTGTACTTGGGCCAAAAGTGAGACCCAACTCACTTGTGTTAAATGTGAAACTTGCCATGTAAATGAATTACTGGGCTGCCCATGAAGCCCACCACAATATGTAGAATTATGGCCTTTGTGGTTGGGCCCAAACCTTACTTGAGGGCCCACTATATGGCCTATGAGTTGGGCTTGGTGTATGGCCCATTAGGTCATGCATTGCTTGGGCTTTAGACCTTACATTATACGAGTAGTGGCGGGCTATCTCTTAGAAACCAGTTGAGGTTAGATGTCCTCCTGGGTGATCCTAGGGTAGGCCCATGGGTTCCTCTATGGATGGTTAAAGGCCCACCATAGACCCTTGACTGTTTATTTGAGGCTAAATATGGATGCATGTGGAACCTACCTTAACGCATGTTTGGTCCAGGCCATCCAAGCCTTGGATCGCCCGATTATGGATGCACTGTCTGTCTTGGGTTACTGCTGGACTCACAATCCAGTAAGAGGCCCACTTGATCTTTTCATAATATATACGCACTCTCCATCTGGTGGGGTCCCCCAGCGAATATAGTTGGCTTTCATGAGATTATTTCCACATAGTCAACTGATTTCTGGACCTTAGCAGGTCTTGGAAGTTAAACTGGCCAAAAGTTTATCAAAGGGCCTTAATGTAAAATTTTATGGTTAAAACTTTAGTTGGCTGCGGGGCCCACCATTTGAGAACTTGTGTACATGTTGCATGCTTATAGTTTCTTATAATCTTTGGACTTAATCAGTGTATTCTTTTGGGTCACCTTTAATGATTAGACAAGGACTCCATCTTAGATCAGATTTTTAGGGCATCCCATGGGCCCAGAGTGGGCAGGGTCGTCCCAGATTGGTCCAACCGTATATTGGGCCGACTTCCACCATTTTAATGGACTTGTGGGCTAAGATAAGGATAGTATTGGGCCCTTGGTTGCCCACTTAAATTGCTAGTTATTGGGCTGATGTAGTTGGGCCCATTTCCTCCAAACTTAAACTTATTTAGTCGTATATTGTGTATGCGGGCTGCCCACTAAGTCTAGCTCAATGCATGGATTCTATGGCCATTGGGAATTGAGCCTTGGGCCTTGATTTCCCTCTTGGGGCCCATGTTGTTAAAGGTGGTATTATATCATTTTGTCATGGCATATTATGAGGAATATATATGTATGTGGTTACCTTTATTTTTATCTTAATGTAGGCCTTGGGCCTTCTATCCATATAGTTCATGGTTGATATGCCTTTTTGGGAAATGGTGGTTAAATGTCCTCATTATGGACCCCTCTAGGCCCAATTATATCTAAATGTGATTAGATGCTCATCTTAAACTCTTGCTAGAGTCAGTTCTGTATTACTTAGACACATAGTTTGTATGCTTAGTCTCGTGGGCTACCCCAGGTAAATGGGCCCCCATTAGAGGTTAGATTCCTTAAAGATATTGTCTAAGTACCTAGTCTTGGTCCCTTCTTGGATAGGAGGAGTGTACTACTTTGTATATCACTGCATAATGCGTCTAGACCCATCTTCATGGCCCATGTACATCATTGTATGCTTGGTTGACACTATGTATGTGTGGTCATATTGTGTCATTGGGCATTGCATGGTACTTTCCCCGAGGGACGTAGTATCCCCTATTGAACACGTTGGATGCTTGGGATTGATGAATAGTTGATTGTGTGATTCATGCATCTAGCATTGCATAGCATATGAGCATTATCGCCCTTGCTTCATCAGGGTTGTAGCCTCCATAGATATATCGTGGATGGCCATGTTTGGATACAGGAAATATTACTTGAGCATACCGGGTGCATAGGATGCCCATGGGTGAAATTTCTAAAACTTCCATGTTACCAAGGATCTGCTCCAACGCCGTGACCGAGTGGTATATATGAGCGCACGAGGGCCTTATACCGTTAAGCCGCGACTCCCACTGTCGTGTAGTCGGTTGGATAGGGGTGTGGCCTTACTCGCCTGATGTAAGAGGGCATTGCTAGGCTGAGTTTGACCGGCTCGTGAATGGGTCCGCTACCTTCAGGCCTTGTTGGTGATTGGCTGTCCACATGCGGGTAGTGAGGTCTCTTATGCTCGTTTGACTGTGCAGGGTCTGTAGAGCGGTAGTCATCCAGCAGTGTAATAGACCCCAGTGATTTCCTTATGATGAAAATGTACTTGATATGTGGATTGGATATGAGCACTGGCATTACTTAACATTATTGCATTTGCATCGGCTGTGTAAGCCTCATATTGCATCGCCTTGGCATGGCACCCAGTACTCATTGCATTACATTACGCATTGCACTATATAGCCTTGGTATGACTTCCTACATTATCATACTACCTTGGCATAGCTTCTTGTGTTCATGATCGCCTTAGTAAGGCTAGTGGTATTAGTATTGATCGTGACTCCCTTCTACATTCTCTATCTTCTTCTGAGCACCATTGTCACACACTTTCACCACCCTCTAAGCTTTCTATAAGCATATACACGATTGATGCGTGCAGGAGATCGTAAGTTGTTATCTTAGCAACAGAGCTTGGATAGGTGTGCGAGCCGAGGACCCAGTGTTGCAGATTCTCTTCCTTCTTTCTTCTGTTATCCTATGTATGTCCTTTTGAACCTGATGTAAGCTTGTAAAAGTTTAAATTCATAGTGGATTTTGTGATGTGTGCCTTTGTTATTCTCAAATTTACTTGTTGTGATCTTGGGTATGCTCGTATTGGAAATGATTATATTGTTGTGAAAATCCTCCTTGTAGGATCCCAGGATCGAAACCTGCCTCAGGATCCGAGAATGGGGTACTACGGAGGCTGTTGCGGCCAGAACAGGTCATCAGGTTCCTTGTGAGGTCCGGTTACCGAGTCTGGGGCGTGACAAGCATCCATTATTTAGGTACTACTTTGATTGACTCAAAGCTTTGAAAACAGTGTGAGCAACTAAACAAGTAACCTTAGGGACCCATTTCATTATAGTTTTGGGTTTAGAAGCATAGTTGGTCTTCTTATGTTTCCAGTTGTTATAAGTCCTACCCACTAAGGTAGATTTTAGAAGCTCCTTAAGTAGATCCATAATTTTTTTTTTCAGCCAAAGGATTATGATTCTGATTTTTATAGTTGATATGATTACTATTAGGTTTAAAAGTCTGAAAAGTTTTATTATTTTTAGAATTATTTTGATTCAGGTTTTTTCCTTTTGAGTTAGAAGACTCCCCTTTAACAAATTTAGGTGGAGTATTCTTATATTTGGGAGGAATACTTTTATCATAGCCCAATCCAGATCGATCGCCACATTTTCTAGATCCAGATAAAAGTTTTTCTAATTTAAGATCACCTTGGGCATACCTCCGTGTGTCCTTCAAACTCAAAAGTGAAGAGACTTATAGTTTTAGCTTTTCATTTTCAGATTTTAAGTTTTCAACTTGGGGAGTTTTGAAATCTAAGTCGCACTTAGTTTTTTCAAAGCAATCTGAAAAGTGTGATTTTTCTAAGACTAGATTATCAAAATTCTCTTTTAGTTTAGAAAACTTTTCTTTCTGAATTTTTAACTTTACAGCTATTTTACAACTTTCCTTGTATAGGACATCATAAGCATCTTGAAGGTCTTCTTCATTTTCATGGTTACTACTCAGATTTTCTTCACTGGTTGAATCATCATTATCTGAGAAAGTAAACTTGGCTAGAGTCATTAAGACTTTAACCTCATTAGCCAACTCAGTTTCAGAATCTTCTGACTCAGAAGAGACTTCAGAGCAGGAAGATTCATCCCATGTAGCCAACATACTTTTCTTTTTAGACTTGTCCTTCATAGGACATTTGTTTTTAGATACCCATATTCATGACAGTTGAAGCATTGACTGTCTTCAAGTGATTTCCAAGTTTTAGTTCTACCTTTTCTTCTCAGAGGGTTTTTGAAAATCAAGTCTCTTTTTACTTTTGAAATTTTTATAAAACTTCTTTGTTAAAAGTGTCCTATCATCCTTTGAGTTTTCGCAATCAGAATTATTAGAATCATGATAAATACTTTTAGAAGATTTTAGGGCTTTTGATTTATCTTTAGGAGCCTTAAAATTTAACTTATAGGGTTGTAAAGAACTAACAAGTTCTTCAACCTACATGTTATCCATATCATGAAGTTCCTGAATGGCAGTGACTTTTAAATTGAACCTTTCAGGCAACGAATGTAGTATCTTTGCATAGACTGTACTTTCTGGGATGCTATCTCCAAGACCCCACATTGAGTTGACTATGTCATTTAAGTTAGTATAGAAGTCCATGAATGTTTCACTTTCTTTCATACGTATTTCTTCAAACCTAGTTGTGAGGATTTACACTTTATATTTCTTGACAGTAGTCATATCCTCGTGTGTCATTTCTAAGATATCCCAGGCTTATTTTGCAATATCGCAAGATATAATCCTTTTGAATTTAACTGGTGATAGTGCGTAAGTAATTGCATTTAAAACCTTGGCATTGACACTGCCCTCATTTTTCTGAAGAGTGGTTCAAGTATTATAAGGTGCAACCTTAAGAGTTTTAATACCATCAATGCCTAGAACTTCAACGGTAGGTGAGTTTCATCAGTTACTGTAGATTGCCACACATTTTCATCGATAGATCTTAAGAAAATTCTCATCTTGGCTTTAATAGGCATAATTGTAGCCATCAAATGGTGGTAGCCTAGTAATTGAAAGGCTATCAAAATTTGACATGATATAAGCTCAGATCGGTTAGCTCAGGAAATAAATCCAAATAAATGCGCTATTAGTCTCCGATACCACTTGAAAAGGCCAAGCTTTAAAGTCTGGGGGGGGGGGGGGGGGGGGGGGGAGGGGGTGAATAGGACTATGCCAAGTTAAAATTTAAATGCGGAATTAAGAAAGAACATAAACAAGATAGCACTAATCAATCCCAAATAGTAGAAATAAATAGCAACCTCAACTGTACAAGTATTAAGAGGTTGATACAAATGTTGTTCTAAGGATAACTTTACACCAAAAACCAATGGCTTATGGTAGGACAACCTGATTACTAGAACAGTCTGTGTATCAAAATCTTAAACCGATATAGAGGAATGAAGAATAAAACAGAAATAAATATCTAATGCTATTACAACATTCACCACATGTTTAGAAAATAAATTACAATCATTCACCACAAATGCACAAAAAATAAATATTCACCACAACTCCAATAATTATAGTGGTTCACTTATGTGTACACCAACTGTTAGAAAACAGCCACACAACTACTCCACTCTCAATATCCTCACCCACGGGATATCGACTTTCACTATGAAATCGGTTTTCCAAGGTTTACCTAAAACCTTCACAATTGTGTTTAAACCTTCACAATTGTGTTTTCAAAGGGCTACTACAATTAAAAACCCCACTCACTGAGATTTTCTGGCTATCTCAGTTAAAACCAAAAATGAATGATTTTCTGGCAATCTTACAAACCAAATACAGAAAATTGAAATGTACTTATCTGAAGATTCTCCTTTTGATGAAGCCTGGTAAAACCAATTCGATGTAGATGTTCAATGTCTAATCTCACATATGAAGGGATTTTTAGGTCTAAATGATTTTTAGATTAAATCAACTTGAGCTAGCTTAATTTGATTTTGATCTTACAAAGGGTAAAATCAATATTCTCTTTTCAAAAGAAATAAAATTGAATAGAGATCACAAAATCAAATGTGAAAAAGCTACCAAAAGAATCTTAAATACTAACCAATTAGCCTCTAGAATGTGGGGACAAGTTTCTCAGAATTGTGACTTGAATAACTTTGAATTGAATTGAAAAACTCTGAAAATTGTCCTCAATTTATAAGCAAAAATACTATTCACTCGACTGGCCTAGTGGTCAGCTTGACTGGTCGAAGGACCAACAACATTTTAAAATTTCTAGCGCAATAAGATCACTACTCGACTAGTCAAGTGGCTTGCTCGACTGGCCGATCCCTGCACTCGACTGGTCGAGTGGGACCCAGAAATGTTGCTGGACTTTGAGTCGAGCTTGTTCAACTGGTCGAGCATTGTCACTCGACTGGTCGAGCATTCTCTAGGACTGGTTGAGGGTCCAACAGAAAATCCTAAGAATTCACAACAAACCTTAGACTGGTTGAGGGAATTCTTGGACTGGTCGAACCAGTGTCTGGACTAGTCGAACCCTGACTAGGACTGGTCAAAAAATGACCTATAAATATATCAAATGACTAATGATATTGTATGACCTATCCTAAGGTCAGTCTAAAGTCAAACAAACCTTACTTGTGAGATTGTTTCATCACATATCATTCTTTTGAAGTAGTTGAAGCTTGAAGATTTGATCTAGTACTTGAACCTCTTGATCTTATACTTGAACTTCTTGATGTTGTACTTGAACTTCTTGATCTTGTACTTGAATGTAGACAAGATTGGCAAGGATGACATGAAGTTGATCTTACAATAACCACTAAACAAGATACAGATTCCAAGAGGTTTTTGCATAACAGAATTTGACAAACCTAGGAGCTAGATAAGATAACATTTACAAACACTTCCTCTTAAGTCAGAGTATCATAATTGTAACATCTTGAAAAAATCCGTACAAAGACCCGAGTATCACCTCAGGCAGAAATCACTAAGGATTGAATTCTGTAGAAATTAGGTAAAAATTAACTAAGTGCTAAACTAAATAATCAGTGGAATTAGCTAAACCACTTTCTATACGAACTGCAAGACCCAAAACCATTAGGATTTCTGACTCAACATTACCTTAAGACCTAAGAGCAATCTCAAAACCCAGTTGTTCTTGGGAGCACATTGAAACTCTGTATCAGATCTGGACCGTGCTCGAAAGTTTGATTACCGTAAAATTATACGGTTATGACCGCCTTACTGGGCTTGATAACCATCGTGGGAATTGAGTCCAAATTGTATCCAGAAACGCACAACTTGAGCTTGGAGTGAAGTGTGTGAGATACGCGAATATCTTTAGAAAACGGACTCAAATTTAAGTGAATTGGGTCATTCGTTTGCAGGTTAAATTTAAGGTTTCAGACCGTCAGATTCTGACCCAATTACACCCTTAGATCAGGAAAATTTTTCAACACATGTCAGTGTACTTGTGGCTCTGATTGAGTGACGATAGCCGTTGAACTGAAACTGGTCCTCCGTGGTCGATCTACAAATCCGATCGGACCAAAACTTTAACCTGGCATAGATCCATTGCTAGGAAACTTTCTCCAGACTATATGCAGAAAATGGACCTCCAGATGAGCTCCATTGGCCACGAAATAGACGACTTTTGGCTATAACCTAGGTATACCATGGCCCTGGGGCCATTGACATCAGTTCTGGACCTATATAAGGGCCTTAACCCCTGCCCATTTCTATTCCATATGATTTTCTTCAAACCTTAGGAGAGAGAAGAGAGAAAAGGGGAGAAAGGAGTGAAGATCGAAGGGAGGTCCTTAGAGTTTGCTGCCGTGGTTCCTTCCTGCTACTCTACGTGTTGAATCGCCTCTACATCTAGTTACACCGTCGAGTCCAACTTTGATTTGGATAAGAAATCCTAACCCTAATCTGTTTTAGGTATTCAAATAGAGGAATCGGTGAAATAGCTAACCTATTTCGTGATTTAGGTAGCAGTTGTGCCGTAGACGAAGGCGTAGTATACGAACCGAGTTCGTAACGAGCATACCGACAAAAGGTGCGGACTATAAATGTTTATGTTAAGGTTTTCAATGCTTTCAATGTCAGTTAATGATTTATGACTGACTTGACTGCTATCACATATGCTTAGATGCAATGTTTTTCGCATGTTACTTATATATATGAACTATGTTGAAATTAATGCATTCCATGTGTTTGTTGAAATGTTTGAATGAATATGGAATTATGATTTGTGCTTGCCATGATTGTTGTTTGATAATATATGATTGTTGTACGTGTGACAACTCTCTTATGAAAGGATTTGCTATAATATATGTTATAACTAATTTATTACATGTATGTTGATACGTGTAGTCTAAGTGTTTGATAAAATGCCTGAATGAGAAAATGCTTATGGAAATGTACTTAATGAGGGTGTTGCGATAGGATTCTCAGTTACCTTATCTATAGTTACAGTTTTCTTCATGTAACCTATCTTACTACTACGTGCTTTATGGATGAAATGCCTATGTATGACAATTAATGTACGATGTGTTTATTAAAATGCTCAAATGAGATTTATACTGAAATTGGTTGTTACTTGCTGTTTGACTATCACATATGAATGCCTATTGTGTATTATATGATTGGGACTACTGCATAGTCCAGGCAATCGGTAATGATTCCTGAATTAGTGTCTGAGGTTGTTTCTCCACACAAGATACGTTCAATGAATCTGAGTCATATGCTGTTTGTCGATAGTGGTTAGGCCATGCGGAGTATTTATGCACTCCATGTTGACTAATTCAGCGTGCGCTCGTACCAATCGAACTTGTCAAGTAACCCGATTGGCCTATTGTGTGTTCACCATGTATGAACTCTATTGCTTGAATCTAAGGTACCGCTTACCAATGTAAAACTCGTTTCAACCATAGTACATGAGTCAGGCATGGTGGTATATGGGACACCGTGGTCGAGCTGTCGGCCTACACGGGGGTGACGAGCCTCCCCTTAGTGACCAATGAGCCGAATATGGTGGTGTATAGGACACTATATGGTGGTGTATAGGATACTTGTGAGCCGAATATGGTGGTGTATAGGACACTGTATTCAAGCTGTCAGCTTACCCTGGTGCAGCCTGGCTATGGTCCCCATTCGGGTTGGTGATGAGCCTTCAAAAATAGACTGCTAGTTACTAAGGTGTCGATGGAGTAACCTCGAGTATAATCAATTAAACTTGCCTGTCCACTGCTTTTAAATTATGGGTGACGTTGCCCTATAACTTACCTATCGTATGTGATTAACTAGGATTGATGACCCTAGATAGATCATTGTTTGGGTAAATGATATAAAAGGGAGGTATCATAGCTTTCCAAATCTGCTGTATGAAGAGGTCTAATTAAGAACTTGGCTAACATGCACATGCACCTCATTGCATGTTCCTTTGGCGTTAGAGTTGAGCACAGTGGGAGTGTTGCATGCGCGACCTTGAGATGATATCGTTGAGGGAGTGCAGGCGAGGGAATGCATCATTATAGTATATCATTCCTGCATTAACAAGAGCACTTAGGACCTGATTATTGTACTGCTTTATCATTACTGCTTAACTGAATTGATGACATGTTAACCTTTGCTTTATAATTCTACTGAATTAGCTACTCATTTCCACCTGGGATGGTGTTTTAAAATACCAACCAGACTCTATTGTAAATGCAGGTAATGGCGGAGTCTATGCAGCTGAAATGAACTTCATGGATGAGGAGGATGAATTCTCCTATGTTCAGCTATCAGGTGGGTCTTCGTAGACTTTGTTTTGATTCAACGGGATTATAGGGTTATAAAAATTAGTTGGACATTACACTTTGTTATTTTGTATATTTTAGAACAAATATATGTATATAATCAACCTGGTAATATGATCATACTCTGGGGATTTATAACCACTTACATACTTTATATATCTATCACAGTCTTTCGTTTGCTAAATTTAATCATCTCTGGAGTATGATATGCTGATTTAGTATAATCTCATTCATGTTTAATGCACTAATACGAGCAACATTTAATCATTATTATTTATGTTGTATAAGTGATGCGTTGGAACCCGAGAGTTGAGCTCCTGCTCGACCCCTAATTTTCAGGGCGTTACACTAATGTTGCCCAGCTTGGTACAAGCCTCACACAATCAAAACTCAGTGGACTCAGTCGACTGGGCCTATCTAAAATCAATGGACCCGGTCGACCCTGACTATCTGTCCACTCACCTGGTTGACTGGGTCCCAACCCGGTCGGCCCGTTTGGATACCACTAAATAAGTTACTTTTTCTACTTGTAGCAGTAGATAAGTAACTTATTTGAGATAAGTAAGTTTGGTTTATGATATAGTCTTGATCTCTAACCCAGATAGTTGGTTGGTTCAGGTCTTCAACCTGGATCTTAATTCATTATTCAGATATTCATCTTGGATGGTTTGATCTTTAGTTAGGACCGTCATATGAACTTAATCTTTAATTGCTTGGAAATGGTACTCCTTGTGGTCTCCCATTAGATGATCTAATCGTCTTTCATTAAGTCAATACAATCATTTCACTCATGGTTGTAGCCCATGGGTGGGCTTAACATCACCATCTACCAACTTTGCCATGAACTTAATAGTGTGCACTGCCTTAATGGTTTGTATTACCCGCACAAAAATGTCGTGGCTTTAATGAACTAGAGCATTTTTATGGACATACAGGCATTGGATTGTCAAGAAGGTGAATTAGGTAGTGATAGCTTTCGCCAAAAGCAAGTTCCCATTGCTTCCTTCTTGTTCTCGTTGCAGTTGTCGTCATCATCAATATCATCATCATATACTTGTCTCGACTATTGGAATTGGCTTTACGAATTCTCAATCTTGTTCTCAGCAATCAAGATTTGAAACTAGAATTCCCATGATTTTTATGAATCATAGGCTTTATGAATCCTTAATCTTATTCTCACCAATCAAGACTTGAAACTAGAATTCCCATGATTTTTATGAATTATGAGAGAAACACATGATTCTTTATGTAAGGAGAGAAACAATAAGATTCTTATGAATAAGATGGAAGTATGGAAAGAGAAAAACAACAAGATTCTTATCAATAAGATATATGGAAAGAGAGATCTAAGGAAAGATGAATAAGGTGAATGGAAGGAGAGAAACAAATAGGATGTGTCAGAGCCTTCTTGAAGGGGAAGTAGCGAGAAGTTGGATCCAAGATAAGACATTGCAATGGGAGATGAATGGCTTTTGTGGGCTTTCTCAAGCTCAATTTCAATAGAAGTTCTCTTGTTAATGTAGGTACAAAGTGGAGGGGTTTCTCTTCCATCATCATCATCCTTAGCTAAGCATTATCCCAATTAATTGGGGTCGGCTTCGCCATTCCACTCTATCAAGAGCCATAGCTTCAGTTAGACCATAGGTCATCAAGCCTTTTCTTACTACCTCCACCCATGTCTTCTTAGGCCCTTTCTGATTTTTGTGCTTCATTGTCAAGACTTACCTCCACCCATTTCTTCTTCGCCAAAATCACTTCATGTTGATCATTTAATTCCCAGTCGTTCAACAGGTTGACATAGACATTGGTTGAGGGAACCATTGGAACACGAAAAGATGAGTAGAAAATTTGTAGCAAGTCACTTTGTAATCTTTATCAAGAACATAAAATTCAGCAGGGCAAGCATGAAATTGAGCGGGGAAATTGAGTGGGGCAAACTGATGATCGTCTCACTATTTCCATTGCACATCACATTGACTATTTCCTAAACCATCCATTCAGCATGTTTATGGAAAGAGGATTCTCAATCAACTTCTTATGAATATCCTTGGCACTTCTTAAAGGAAGATATTTATAGTAATGGTGCAAATGATGTAAATTCAATGAAATTATACTGTGTAAACCTATTTAGGAAGTTTAGGCCAAACCCATTCTACAAGATAGTCATCTATTAATTCTAGAATGCATTTTTTTTTTCACTTTGATGTTTCTACAGAAAGATGAAACTCTCTGAGAAAAGATTTGGTAGTCCATGTAGCACCAAGCAAATGGATTTTCTAATGTTGAAAGGGAAGAACATGAAATTCAGCGGTACTAAGAACAAACCAATGCTCATCCTATTATTTGATGGAGCTCCATCTGTACCAAAGGAGATGCAAATTCCAGACTCAAGCATCTCTTTTATGGGAGCGAAGCCTTGCATGCGCATTGCAGTAGCAGGACAATGGGCAACTTTCACACCAGCTCTTGAAAGAAAACCAATCTGTTAACAAAGCTGATGGTTAATATAATGGCATATGAAAAGGTTGCTACTGGCATTAAGTTTACAATCTTTTGTTCCATCTATTGCTTTGCATGTGGATATCTTTACAAAGGCTCTTACTGTTGAAGTTGGACGGTGTCTTGTTAGCAAGTTGGGCATGATTGATGTCTATGCCTCAGCTTAAGGGGGAGTGTAGACACATATATTTATGGATCACGACCTTCTCTCTTTAGGCCATGAGCCATCTCTTGTTTTCCTCGTATTTCTCTTATTATTTTTCTTCATGGGAAGGAGTTGGAACATGAGTACGGAGTATCACAATAAAGTTTAAACGAAAACAAAAAAGACTGATCCCCAGCACAAGGACTTGTATGGTATCCTTGGGTCCTAACTTTCTACGAAGGGGCCGTTAGCTGTCTGATCCTAAGTGTTGACCTGATGGGCCAACATAGTAGATGGATCATGGCCCAAAAAAACTCTCCTCAATGGGATAATTCCAATTGTTCAATTTGGTGGCCTATACAGAGGTAGTGAAGAAAAGAAATAGAGAGACAATCCACATTTATTAGAACAAAGGCTAAAGATCAGATAGCTAGGAACTTCTAAGCTGGGAGATTTTCCAGGCATGGTCCATCCGTCACAAAATCCACAAGCAACTTTTAGGAAGCCTACATGGAGGAGGCATGTTAATCAATTACGAGCTCTGCTAAGCCCTCGCATGCCCAAATGCTTAACTACACTGATGATCCTAACTATTCTTTTTGACAAGTTTTGAAGAGTGAACAGTCACAAGGTAGCCAACAACTGTACGTCAATGGGAAGTTACTGTGACTTGCTTAATCTGATTTTAGTTATATTATACATTCAGACCAACGATTTGGATTTGAGGATTTACACACATGCATGCTTTTCATGGGAGATGTGGTATATAGTTGCGGTTTGTGCCATTTAAATTTGCACCTCAAACCCATCTACTGTGGCATATAGCTCACAGTACCTGGTCGATCTGGTCCCAACCCAGTCGACCCCACCACATGCTAAAATTGATTACCAGGTCGACCGGGTCCCAACCTAGTCGACCCCACCATGCTGGACAGTACTTGGTCGACCTCGACTCCCACTTCCATCATTTTGCAACCAGCCCAAACCCGGTCGGCGCCAACCCTATATCATTCTATTTTTTCATCTCCCATCTCTTTTATCTAAGATCCAAACCCAAGCACACATCACCTTTGCCCTTTTGAAATGTAGACCTCCGAAGCCAGTTTTGCACCTTCAATGGGTGTCTCTCACAAAGCAATGATTCTCCTTCATATTGCAATGTGATACCCCTGTTGAGTTAATCAAAACAAATGAACAAGAAAACCCACAAGAAAATAAATCAAAATCAATTAGCATTCAAGAAGAGTTTCTATTGATGTTTATGTATTATAAGGTAGCTCATCGGGATCGAAAATGTTCCTTGTATGTACAACTAAGAACCTCACCCTTTTTTGACTTCACAGGAGAATTCTTGTTAAGATCATCTAAGACACCACTAATGCAATAGAGATTCTTATTATGAGGAGTGGTCACGAAAGAATTTCTAAGCATACAACTACAACCCATCCCTCGGATCAACCCTCCCAAGGATATCGTGATTAGAGAAAGAACTTGGACTAAAAAGTTACCAAGACTTGGAAATTTTCTGCACTCCAAGATAACTATAAACCTCATACAATTTTCTTCAGTTGTAGGTTATCTGTTATAAAGAGCTTATCCTTCTCTACTAACCGAATTCCATCGCCAGAGGCAGTCTAGGAGGGCAGCTTGGTTATTTTCTCTTTCAGAATCTCTTCAGCGGGGAAAACATGAAATTTAGCGAGGCAAATTGAAACTTGAACGGGACGAACATGAAAAACAGTGGGGCATACATGAAATTGAGCAGGAAAAACTAAAAGTTGATTGGGGCAAGCATGAAATTCAGCGAGGCAAGCTGAAAATTGAGCAAAGAAAGCATGAAATTGAGCGGGGCAAACATGAAATTGAGCAGGGCAAACATGAAATTCAGCAGGGCAAACTGAAATTTGAGTGGGGAAAATTGAAATTTACTTCCCCTCTCTTTTTTAACTCTTCACCCTCCTCTTCCATCATAAAATGTCCCCTCTATGTACGATAATTTTTCTTCTCCTTATTAAACTCCTCTCTCTCCTTCGCTAATTTTTCCTTGTCATCAAAAAATAAATCCTTCTCCCTCTTCAATTATGCTCTCTCATTCAACTCCTCTCTCTCCTTCTTTAATGCTTCTTTCTCTTTCAGTAATGCCTCCCTCTCATCAAACCTCCATTTTTTCCTTCTCAACTCTTCCTTCTCTCTTCTCAATTCGTCTCTCCTTTAATTCATCTCTTTCCTTCTTCAACTCTTCCATCTCAACCCGGAATTCCTCTATAAAAAGAACGTTCTTCATAATACCCTCCCTTGGTCCCTCTCCATCCACGCCTTTCTCATCATTTTCATCTGCTTCGTTATCCTCTTCGTAATCATTATCATTACCCTCCTCCTCATCTTCTTGGGTCTCAGTGAGCTATAAAATGTATTGATGGATATGTAAGAGGAATGATACGTTTATAATGGCAGAAAAAATATAGGCCATTTTTCATAACATCTCACCTGGAAACTGTCACAGACTGAGCGAACGGCATCCGTTTCCCATTCTTGTAGGGTCGGTTCTAATTTTATTACTACTGATGTCTGCAAAAGAATAAAGAGTAATGTTAAATAACAAAAGCGTATACGTCAAATTAAGCAAAGTAAATGCTGGATAAATATATAAACTTACAGCTTTAATCCAAAAATAGCATGTATTTTGTTGTACGTCCAACCCTTCCAGCCTCGATATTGAACGAAGCGTGAAATTTGATGGGGAACATACGAAACTACACACTCTTGTAGGGTCAGTAATATCTCTACTTCCCATACCTGTTATAATGAAATTGCACCTGGTAAAAAAAATCCACAATTGACTATAGATGGTAAACATGTAGAAAATAAAGGTGTTCTTACTTATAGAGGAAGGACGCAGCCACATACAGTGTACCGAGGGGCATTTGATGTGGCAACGCCAGCTTTGATTCCTTATGACATTGTATAGTATCCCAAACTACCCCAAGGATAGCTATAGAACTCATCTAGTGAGTCTACCAGGTGAATATAATCCATATTGCACATGGTTTTAGGTTTAGTTCCCCTAAGAAAGTACTCCATAATTAGAAGTACGGAAACCTTCATGACATCCTCATGCTTATTGGTGTCAACTAATCTATTAAACACATCCATTAGGTGCTTTTTTAATACTGGATATTCTTTAAAGTATTTGTCTCTTAATGTACTCGTAGTGCAATGATTTTTTGGTACCGTAAGATCTCCAGTCTTAAGGCCCGAAATGAGGGCGAAGTCCATCTCGATAAACTACAATCATCTCCCCTTAATCTCAAATACTATATCACCTTTATATCTTAGAAAAAGAATGTGAAATAAAACCCCTATAAATCTCAAGGATGTAATATGCAATAAAAATGAAAATGGAGATTGACTAAACAATTTTAGCCGACTATCATGCTTTTCCACTCCACCCTTCACCTTGTCAAAGCACCATTTCAGTGTACACCTAGAGGTTGGGTTGGGGATTACAGCAGAATATTCGTCACCTACAAAGATGAATTGAAAAACATATCAAACATAAAATTCACAAGATAAACATAGTGTACATAATCAGACATAATTGAAAAAAATGTAGCATTTTGTGAATTTGAACAAGCTTCATATGAAATAGAGATAGAAATTAAGCGAGAAAATACTAAAAATTGTGCGAGAAAAACTATCGAAATAAGCGAGGCAAACTAGAATTTGAGCGGGGCAAACTACTAATTGAGAGAACCACATTTGGATATTGAGCGGGGAAAACTAGATATTTAGCAGGGCAAACTAGAATTTGAGTGGGGCAAACTATAAATTGAGCGGGGTAAACTGGATATCGAGAGGGGTAAACTGAAGTTTGAGTGGGGCAAACTGGATATCGTGCGAGGCAAACTGAAATTTGAGCGGGGCAAACATGTAATTGAGCGGGGCAAACTAGAAATTCAGCGAGGAAAACTAGAAAATCAGCGGAAAAAATTGAAAATTGAGTGAGGCAAACATGAAATTCAATGGGGCAAACATGAAATTGAGTGGGGCAAGCATGGAATTCAGCGGGGTAAACATAAAATTTAGAGGGGCAAATCATGAAATTAAGTGGTGTAAACTTGAAATTGAGCAGGGCAAACATGAAATTCAGCGGGGGAAACATGAAATTCAGAGGGGAAAACATGAACTTGAGCGGGGCAAACTGAATATTTAGCGGGATAAACATGAAATTCAACCAGGCAAACATGAAATTGAGTGAGAGTTTTTAGTTCGTTTGACCTACTTCTTGGCAATTTTCACCTTGCCTCGCTCAATTTCTAGTTTGCCTCTCTTAATTGCTAGGTTGTCTCACTGAAATTCTAGGTTGCTTTGCTAAATTTCTAGGTTGCCCCACTAAATTTCTAGGTTGCCTCGCTTAATTTCTTGTTTGCCTTCTCAATTTCTAGTTTGCTTTGCTAAATTTCTAGGTTGTCTCGTTCAATTTCTACGTTGCCTCGTTGAATTTTCAACTAGCTTGGCTAAATTTCTAAGTTACCTCGCTCAATTTCTATGTTGCCTCGCTCAATTTTTAGGCCGCCTAGCTGAATTTCTAGGTTGCCTCGCTCAATTTCTAGGTTGCCTTGCTGAATTTCTAGGTCGCATCACTCAATTTCGAGGTTGTCTCACTCAATTTCACCTTGCCTCGCTTAATTTTTTAGGTTGTCTCACTCAATTATCACCTTGCCTCACTCAACTTTTAGTTTGCCTCGCTCATTTTGTATCTTTCCTTACTTTTCCTCGCTGAATTTCTAGGTTGCCTCGCTCAATTTCTAGGCTCCCTCGCACAATTTCTATGTCGCCTCGTTGAATTTCTATGTTGCCTCACTGAATTTCTAAGTTGCCTCGCTCAATTCTTAGGTTGCCTTGCTCGATTATTAGGTTCCCTCACTCAATTCCCAGGTTCCCTCACTCAATTCCTAGTTTCTTCACTTAATTCATCGGTTCCCTCGCTCAATTCCTAGGTTCCCTCGCTCAATTAGTAGTTTGCCTCGCTCAATTCCATGTTTGCCCCGCTAAATTTCTAGGTTCCCTCACTGAATTCCTAGGTTGCCTCGCTCAATTACTAGGTTCCTTCGCTCAATTCCTAGCTTCCCTCGCTGAATTTTGAGCTTGCCTTGCTGATAATATGAGAGCTACAATCCTAAGAGATTGGAATCTCCGAATAATAGATGAAGGGAAATCTCCCCAAATGAACATCTCAGTTCGAGCGGGGCAAGTATGAAATTGAGTGGGGTAAATATGAAATTGAGCGGGGCAAACTAGAAATTGAGCAGAGCAAACATGAAATTTAGTGGGGCAAACTGGAAATTCAGCGGGGGAAACTAGAAAATCAACGGGGCAAACTGAAAATTGAGCGGGGCAAACTGGAAATTGAGCGGAGAAAATTGGAAATTGAGCGGGGCAAACTGAAATTTGAGCAAGGCAAACTAGATATTGAGCGGGGCAAGCATGAAATTGAGCGGGGCAAACTAGAGATTTAGCGGGAGAAACTAGAAAATTAGCGGGGCAAACTGAAATTTGAGTAGGGCAAACGTGAAATTAAGCGGGGCAAATGTGAAATTGAGCGGGGCAAACTATAAATTGAGCGAGAAAAATTGAAAATTAAGTAGGGCAAACATGAAATTCAGTGGGACAAACTGAAAACTGTACATGTAAGCTTGCCATAATACACAACTTGATTAAATAACAGAGGACTGAGTACTCACGTTCCATAATAGATGAAAATGATAAAGAACTTAAGGAAATAAAAAGAAAGCAATGCGTTAATTTTTTAAATAAACAACTAGAGAGAGTAAGCTTATATGGATCAGGGCTTCAAAGATACGAATGACTTCATGTGGTGCTCGCTAAATTCAACGACACTATCTATCATGGAATTGCTTGACGCAAGCATGAAAATTGAGCAAGGCAAGCCTGAAAATTGAGTGAGGTAAGCTAGAAATTGAACGAGGCAATCATGAAAATTGAGCAAGGCAAACTAGAAATAGAGCGAGGGAAGCATGAAAATTCAGTGAGGCAAGCAAGAAATTAAGGGAGGGAACCTATAAATTCAGCCGGGCAAACATGAAATTGAGAGGGGTAAACATGAAATTCAGCGGGGCAAACATGAAATTCAACGAAAAAAATCATGAAATTCAGCAGGGCAAAAATGAAATTCAGCAAGGCAAACATGAATTTTAACGGGGGAACATGAAATTCAACGAGGCAAACATGAAATTCAGTAGGGAAAACATGAATTTCAGCGGGGCAAACATAAAATTCAACGGGAGAAACATGAAATTCAGCGAGGCAAACTTAAATTTATGTGGGTCAAACATGAAAATCAATGGGGTAAACTTAACAGATAATTTCATGGCTTAAGCCCAAAAATATAAATATATCTAATGTTCAAATGGACCACACCACATGATAATTTTGAATTGAATTTATAGTGTTTATCATTTCTTAGGGGCCATAGAAGTTTTGGATCAAGCTTATAATTGTGTTTTCTATTAATCCATGTTTGTATGATCTTATGAACAGGTTTGATAACAAACAAACATCACTGTTGGGCTTACCATGGTTTCAACAGTGGAAATCATTATCCCCACTGTTTCCCGTGGTATGATCCACTTGATCTTTTAATATGCTTCAATTTGCAACCCCTTAAATTAGATGGAAAAATGGATGGATGGTGTGGATATACTACATACATTCAATGTGGGCCCAACTGAGTTTAAAATATATCTGTGGTGCATGCTTTCTTCACTCGACCGACCATTTTTAGAAGATGACAAAATGCTGATGTATGGAGAGGATGCAATCCAATGCTGATAAGGAAGGGGCCACAAAAAATGGGCTTTTTATCTTTCTTACTAGAAACGGAGTGAAGAGAGGTGAAAGAAACAGCAATGAAAGCAACACAGTGAAAAGGAGGGGTATTTTCGTCCTCAATTTGGGTGTCCGTAGGTACAAGGTCTAAGTTTGTACGTTAAGTTTCCTTTGCTTCATAAAAACCATTGGATAAAAGGTGGGGTCCACAGTGGTAAATTTCTCCCATCCAAGGGAAGCCCCTTCAGACAACAGGTTTTATTAAAAATGAGCAAATCCATCTGTTAGAATCCTCACATACGTTAGGGCGTGTTTGGACGGGTGGGTTAGGCGGGATTAGGTGGGATGGAATTGTCAAATCCCATCTGGATAAACTTGAGAGTTGTTTGAGACGTCTGGGATGGGAGCGGTCTCGTGCGCTCGTACGACCATAGGCGGGATATGGCGGGATTTCGCAATCCCATGTTGGATACGACACCGGTCCTTATCTCTCTCTCTCGAGCCCTCACCCGTCTATTTTCCTTAGTCCGTACGGGATGGAAAAACTCAGTCCATCATTCCAGAGAGGCGAAAATGGCGGGAGTGAACTCTCTCGTGCCAAAAATGGCTGATATAAGGAAGTGATGCAACTTGCATGCGTGATTGGGTGTAAGGACTTTCAGGTGTGGACGAATCCCAAATTTTTCTACAAAGGTATGAGAACTTTCTTGCCCCCGTCCACCGTCGTCCCTTTTCTTTCCTGTTTCTATAAAATCACGGTCGAAAATGGTTTGATAGGGTGGCAGTTTTGTTGCATGCTAGTATTACAAGAGGGAATACAACTTTGTTAGGGGCATGCTCACCGCCAGTGGCTTTGTCTGGGATAATGAGCGAATGGTGGTTACGGCACCGGATGAAGTTTGGGAGCAGTATCTAAGGATAAAGCACTTACAACTTTGTTGATTACAATCCATATAAACAAGTTTGCATGTATTAACGGCCCATTTGTACGATACTATTCATTACATACTTACAAGTGGTAATTTCTTGTAGTCTCAACCCCGTGCTGAATGACTCCAAGGCAAAAGAATAGAGCACATAGATGACTTGGCAGTTATCGTTAGATCTGATCAGGCTAAGGGAAGTTATTTACGAGGAAGTAGTAGTATGGCTGCATCATCCTCTTGGATTTGACGAGATCTCAACGAGACTTGGACCGATCTCGACGATGATGCTGACGATACTATTGATCTATCGGAAGAGACTCCTGCGAACTTGATAGGGAACAATCAATTTGCATCAGGTAGTTCGCCGATGTTAAATCAAATGTCCCGTAGCACTCCAACTCATACATTGGACAATGACAGCAACCGTGTTGGGAGCACATCCACAAAACGTGCACGGCCTCCTCTTCCCTGTGATGTACTTGGCACCTCTCTGAATGGTGTTGCAGAGGCAATGGAAAAATTTGGCCTCGGAAAAGAGGTAAAATGTACTGGTAAAGTTCTTGAAGTCCTCGAAGAGGTGCAAGGGTTGACCAATAGAGAGTTCTTCGAAGTTGGTCAGCTGTTGAGTAGGGACGATACGCTGTCATATTTCTTTATCAGTCTTTGACCAGAACGTCACGTCGAGTGGTTGAAGGAAACACTTCGCGACAAAATTGGGGATGTAGGAGTTGAATCCATTTGACAGGCAATCGTACTTGTTAGCTGTTTCTTTTTTAAATGTGGGCTTGTAATAACTTTCATACACACATTTGGTTTTTCTTCTTTTTGGATTTTGGATTGGTATGTTTAGTATACAGTATATACCACACAAGGACGTGGTGTGGTAAATTGACTTTCGGTTATGTGATATATATATATATATATATATATATATATTAGTTTATTCTCAATTGCTTCCTGTATGCACATATTTGACAGATAGGAACACACAGTTCGAATGGATAAACGGTATGCATTCACTATATATATCAATACTTATGATTACATAGTTATGCACTTTCTTATCATTGTAAATGCCTAATAACTTATTAATTTCAGTTTCTTTTCAAATACGTGTGTATACATTTCGATATTGGACATTTAAATGCAGATGGCCAAAGAAAAGTACTATGTGGTACTGGTGGAGCGTCGCCCAGGAATATGGAGCATTGCCCAGGAATATACTTGACTTGGGATGACGTAAGATTGGAGGTGGAAGGATATAGCAGTGGGAGACATCGAGCTTTTAAGAATTGGAAGGAAGCTACAGCATGTTGGGACAATTTCTTTGGTATTACGAGTGCACCATCGGGGCTTGGCCAAGGACCTCACACGGGATCTGTTGTCAGAGTTTCTGATGAGGTTGACGTCCATCATTCGTCAACTTCGTCATTCGAACAGACGACCCGGGCCATGGTTTCCGGGGCCACCTCGACTGATGATCCCGCCCCGTCTTTTGGAGAGAGAATCTTGGCAATTCTGGTTGTCGTCTTGGTTATTTTCTTTACATTTTTTATTATTATTAAATTTTACATAATTATGTTGGACTGTATAATTCGAATAAAGTTTGACATTTTCTTCCGTTAATTTCTGGATTCTACGTACATGTTATAGTTTATATGAACAGGAAATATCTGACGTGGATGTAGTGACTTGCCACTTGTCTGCTACATGTTATAGTTTTTCAAATTGTCTTATCCTGCCCAGTAGCAGCTCCTCCATCAGTTAGACTGAAGATGTAATGTAGCTATTGGTGGCACGACTGCAGTTATAGTGGACTCGCCGTGGAGTGGCTACTCCCCCTTTCCACCAGCCCCAGTTATGGTTATCTGTGCTCTCTCGGCGATGTCATGATGTATGTGTTTAATCCATTCCATTCATCCATTTTCAACTTCCGTTTCAGGGCTCTATAACAAAAAATGAGAAGAATATATATCTCAGGTGGACCACACCACAGAAAAACTCTCAAAAATGGATATCCACCAAAAAAACCATCTGAATCCCCACCGTACTGTTCAGTTAACATCCAATATGTTGTTTATTAGATCGTATAGACCTAGCTGAAGGGAAAAAACAAAGATCAGCTACATTTGTAACTTTATGGGCACATAGAGTTTTTAATGCATAAAACTCATTAAAATATGTTTCATGTAATGTGGTCCACTTGAGATTTGGACTAGGCCAAATTTGTTACTTTAGTGGTATGAAATGAACTATTAAAACATATGGACGGTATGCATGAGACACATACATCTTTATGGGTCCCACACATCACGGAGCACCAACTAGGGGCCTGGTTTGAGAGCGGTAGCCAAGCACGTTTTGGACCACTCAAATCCGTAGTCTGTTGACAAAGGTGGTTCTGCATGGGACAACTTGGGAAACGGATTGGCTATGGTCGGTGCTCTGTGGGCCCCACCATGATGTATGTGTTTCATCCATGCGTCCATCTATTTTTTTCGATTATTTTATGTTGTGGGAAAAAAAATGAAGTAAATCTCAATCTCAAGTATACCACATTACAGGGAACAGTGTTGAATGAATTTTGACCCCCAAAAATGTTTTGGGGGCTTTTTCAAGCAAGAAACAAATGCATCTGATTTGGGGAATTATTTTATTCGAAGTAACAAAGAGAATACATAGAACAATCACTGTATTATTAATTCTGAGTTTATTTACATCCCATCAATATCCCTTAATTCTAAGATAGATTATCTAAAATAAACAAATTGTAATTAACAAAGCTTGTATGTTAAATCTTGAATCCGGCAACATTTCGACAGCTGTTTTGATCATCTCGTAGGATTTATGAGGAATGTCGAATTAATTGACTAATCTCTCTTCTGAACTTGTCAAAGGAGAAAGCCTGAAACGATGAAGCGGTGAACTTGAATGCTTTCAGCAATTTCGGCAGCACCTCAACCCCATTTAGAGCAGGCCACGTAGTGACCTGGTTGCGTGACCCACACAACTGTTTTATTGGTTGCGCGGTTAGTGCAACTTGATGAATTGGTTGCATGGTCAGGGCAACTTGGTGCTCGGGTTGTGCGGTTCACGCAACTGATCCTTCCTTCTGATCCTCACCTTCAACCTTCTCTCAGTACTCTGTTGTTGTACAAATGAGAGGCGAAGTGGGGTATTTATAGACCTCCCATACATGTCAACCCTCGATCTTCGTGCCATCGGGTCCTCAGTGCATCACTCTCTGCTCTTGATTGTGCCATCCACACAATGGAAAATTTGATTGCGCGGTCTGTACAACTGTACGTTCAGTTGTACTACCCGCGCAATAAGCAAAGCTGATTTGCATGGTCCGCACAATGTTATATCCAGTTGCGTGACTCGTGTAAGTGCAACTATTACAACATGTTACACGATCTGTGCAACAACTTCTTATTATGTAACCCGCGCAAACCCCAAATAAAGGACTTTAATCCTCTCTTTCCTTCACTCCTTGCTTGATTTCTGATCTTCATTCTTTCTTGATGATGATGATTTTTATGCTTCAACAGATGCCCCCTTGATCCATTCTTTGTTCTTTTGGATTGAAGAATTAGGATCAATCTTCTAAAAATTCCTAAATTTCCTGAACTTTCTTACGGCCGTTGCGCGACCAGCGCAACAGATAGCCGAGTTTTGGTACTTGACCCCAAATTCCTATAAATAATCCACAATACTTCATTTCTTCACTTTCTCATTCTGCAGCAGTGAAACTTTGTCTCCTTATTTTCACCGCACGCAACAAGTACTTGTTGCGGGGTTCGCGCAACGACTTTTTGCTCGTGTAAGGATTTTGTCAGTTGCGCCGCCCGTGCAAACTAGAACTTGTTACGTGACCCGCGCAACCGTCACTTCGTCAAGTTCCTAGACTTTAATCAAAATTTCAAATTTTCAAATTTCAACATGACCCGTACTCAAGCTTCTTCTTTTAGAAAAAAGAACCGCCCATCATCTTCTATATTGAAACAACCTCTTCATTTTCCTTGGAAGCATGTGGAGATAAATGAAGAAACTTTGGATCTCAGTAATCCTTTAACCAATAACCAAATCATTATCCCTATCAATTTACCACGTCACTGGTCAATTCTACATAGTGAACCCTTTAACCGATAAAATATCTTTGTCTCAGTAGATGACTGGATCACGAGAGAGCCGAGAATTCTAACAGGATATTTGGGAGAAAGCGGACTCTGCCAAAGAGCGGGTAGAATTCACAAGATGAGATTTTTGCGTCCGCATTGTGATCCTCAGTAATCTTCCCATTTCCAGTTCTTCGAAATAGCTCAGTAACTCTTCTTTCTTAAGAGATTGCCCTAGAGTACAAGGAGATTTGCAATCATAGTCCTACTGTCTATTCGTGAGTTTTACAGTGCTTGGGCTCACGCTATTGTTCAGAGACATTCCTCCAAACTAAAGCAGGTCAGGCTTGCTGATGCAATCATAGCCACATCAGAACACTTCCACGCAGATGCTACTATCCTCAGATGCTTTCTTGATCGTTGGTCTCCAGTCACCAACTCATTTCATCTTTCCCTAGGCGAAATGAGCATTACTCTATGGGATCTATTTTGTATAGCAAGCCTTCCTATCATGGGTGATATCTTTGATGCATATATACCTTCTAATGAAGAGCTTGCCTTACGTCTACAGGAGGAGGTACATCCAAAATTTCTAGAACTAACCCTTGAACTTTTCAGTGCACTGGCCATCTTCCCTCATCCTGATCGCATCTCTTCTCTTGAATGGTTGGCTCACTTTTCTCAAAAAATTGCGGTATACTCCTTTCCTCTCAACTTCTATTTTCATAATCTCATTCTTTACATTTTTTTTCTGAAGTATTGCATTTTCATCTTGAAAGCTTTGCAGGCCATGATGTTTTATTTAAACTAATATGATTTAAATGATTTTAAACTCGCAAGTATACGAATCAGATGTAGTGCGGTACGTATTACGAGATCGTTCCCACGAGGACTAGTTGTCACAATTCAAAATTTATGACTCTTCGTAACTAATCCGACAAATAGTTGAGCTAATGATTAAGCAAAATAATCTAAAAAATAGCTGAGAACAAGGAGTAAAATTTAATCAAGGAGAACACTAGGAATTTTGAATCCACCCCTAATTATCCTAACCCTTGTTTTACTTGTTGATTCACCTTAATTTAGATTGATACTTGGTTGGGCACACAGAATGTATAATCCCTTAAAGCATAAGGATCACATCTTTCCATCCATGGTCAGGAATGAAGAGATGTAAAATCCTATCTCTTTCTCTATAGGAAAACCTGATCATGATCAGACACAAGCACCTAGAATAAGATTCCAAACAACATCCACATCTAGACTTTGGTTAAGCTCATAGAATGGAGAAGTACGGAGTTTTCATGTAAGCACACTAGAGAAAGAAACAAATCAATCAATTCAGATGAAATCAACACATAACAAGAGTCATTCAAATTAGGGGATTCATCTCAGCCCTAGCCAAGAAATTAGCAACTCATGGAATCAACTAGAAAGAAGGAAAAATAAGATTCATAAAAGAAAAACTTCATTCCCATCTCTCCCTTCTTTCTTCCTTTCTCTCTCTCTCTCTCTCTCTCTCTCTCTCTCTCTCTCTCTCTCTCCTCTTTCTTCTCTTTCTTCTTTCTTCTCTTTCCTCTCCTTGGCTCTGGATCTGCTCTCCCCTGCTTTCTCCACGTCCTCCTCCTTTTATAGCTGCTAGAGGGGTGGTGGAAAGGCTGGAGAGGTTGTCGAAACAATAGCCGCGTAACATCTTTTCATAGCAAAATTTGGGACCTCAAAACTCTCTTCTTTCTTGCACTTTATTCGTAAAATCAACGTCCCCTGGGACGTTTTTAACTAGGCTACATGATGGATGATCCAAATCAGCCATCCGATGCATGCCATGATCGTTTAACTGCCACAAAAGTCGGTTGGCGACGAGACGTCTTCTTTCGCACTGATCGTGCTGTGGTGATGGTGGGGCCCACTTCATTATTGTTTTGATCAATCCAAAGCATCCATTGGATTTAGGATGAAATTTCAGTCAAGAATGAACAGTTTTTACGGTATGTTGATGCAGGTAAAAGAAGCAATCACGCTGAGATCTTTTTGAATGTTGTAGGACCGCCCGCTTGTGACCTCTATAGTGCACACGTGTGTATGCATGGGTGCCAATGGTCAGCATGGTTTTGATGTTTGCAAACCCCTCAAGATGGATGGCTTGGATCATCCATACAGGATCTGATGGTGGCTCACTGCCTTCCGCAAAACGGACACTCGTCCGTCCGTTACGCAGCATGAAAACGGAAGTTTCCATTTTTGATGAGGACGTGGGTCAGCGCCGCGCGGACCGCCTTAGTCATCCGGTGCATGGAGAAAACGTGTACATGGTGTACACACTGTTCAGGTGGGGTCCACTGTGATGTTTTTTTACAAAATCCAATTCATTCATTCCTTTTTTCTCCTTATATAATGGGTTGAGACCAACTTTTAGATATATTAAAAGACCAGGTGGGCCCCACTTAAGGAATTAAGGGGCTGATCTGTCCATTGGGCCACTTCTAGAGGTACCTAATAGTTGAAATTTTATGTGTATAGTTAATTTATGGCCTCCCATGTATGAAGTTTCGAGCCGAATGGATGGGTGGAACCATGTGATCTTGCATTCTGGACCAATTTCGGGCCTCTTTAACGTGAATGGCTTAATTTCTTCAGATCCCTGGTGTGTAAATTCTTCAATCTTAGTCCTCTGGAGCCCGTCCCTTGCTTTGGTTACTTCGGAGCGTCAAATCCATGCTTATAGTACTCTTTTTCAGTCCACACTCCTAATTACTCTCTGCAACAAAACATGATTAAAATAGTCTGTTAAGCATTCTTATGTACGTCAAATCAGGTACTAATTGGGCTCTAATATGTAATATTCGACCCTCATCACAACCCCCAACTAGTATTTTTCTAGTCTCGAGAAAAGTCTGCGAAAAATAATTTCAAAAATAAAAGACAATTCCTATAAACCAAAGCGACTTGTGAACAAATAGTCGAGATGCGAGAATTCTAAGATTCATGAATGGTGAGCAGTATTTTCTCCTAGAATCAAGCTCACGGCAAACTTCATAATCAAGTTCAAAATATTAATTCATTAATTAGAATATTCTAAACATTGAGTTCCATGAGTGTATAGTGTAATCTCGGCTTACCACTGTTAAGAGATCCAATTGTCAATTTCATGTTATCATTGGTAATTAACAACGGAATTCATGACAACCAAAACTAAAACCAACACTTGTCTTACAAATTAACTTTTCATTATACCAGCCTTTGATTTTCTTTTTGAACAATAACGCTAAGGAGGGGAATCAAATCCTCACCTATAGGGAGCAAACCTATGGTAAAGATTGTACACCCAACCTTTTCAAATGTCAACTATGGGGAATCGAATCTTCATCTATAGGGAGCAAACCTATGGTGAAGATTATTCGACTCACCCTTTTAATTCTTCTTTATAAATTGATGCTAATTTTTTTTTCTCTTTTTTTTTTTTTTTCAGGCTGGTTCGTTTCATGCTTAGTGATTACTAAGTTAATCATTTAATGTGTAAGCGAGATGTGTCCTATGAAATCATGACTCAATCAATGTTTACAACTTCCAATCATGGATTAATAACTCGAACTTAACTGTGAAATCTAACATATGGCTGAATCCAAGAGTCTTAAATGACCAACATCACGTATCTTTTAATTCTAAAATCATGATAGCAGTCAAAATCACTTAATTCACAAGAAATTTCAGAAAAAATTTAAAAAAATTTCACAATTTTTAATCAAGACCAAGAAAATACTAATTAGGTAACCTAACTCCCCAACCCCCAACCTAAAATCTACATTGTCCTCAATGTAAAAGAAATAAGCAGGCCATGCACATGGGACAACAAAAAAGTAAAAGAAGAGTGATGGAAAGATAGTACCTGGACGAAAGAGTCAAGAGGTTTCCTAAAGATATCAACATAAAAGTGGGTCAGCACAAGAGAGAAATGAACAAAAGCTAAATAAAAATAAAATAATAAAAAAATCCTACCTACACCACTTTCGCAAGTGCTCTCAATTGCATTTAGCGTATGCAACAAGCCTTTAAATCCCTAGGTTGCCCCTAGTGGACGAGTTGTAGTCTCGTGAGGGTTTGCGGCAATGTTACCCACAAACATTGAATTAACTGACTAGGAAAAAGAAATGAAATAAAAGGATGGGTTGCCTCCTAGGAGTGCTAAGTTTAATGTCTTCAGCCAGATAAGCGATGCAAGCAACCATGAACCATAAATTAATCAATCTTGATAACTTGGGTCCTCCAAAGAAATTTCTTCAACATCTTTATTAACCAAATCTTCTAAATATGGTTTCAGCCGTTGACCATTTACTTTGAAAACATTTCTATCCTTTAGATTTTTAATCTCAACTGCTCCATGAGAAAATACTTGAACTACTTGATAAGGACCATACCATCGCGACCATAGTTTTCCAGGAAAGAGGCGTAACCTGAAATTATACAATAATACTTTCAGGTCCGGTTCAAATGTCTTGTGATGAATTGATTTGTCATGAAAAATTTTTATCCATTCTTTATAAATTTTCGCATTCTCATATGCCTTATTTCGAATTTCTTCTAACTCATTGAGTTGAAGTTTACGGTGTGATCCAGCCTTGTTTAAGTTAAAATTAAAGGTTTTGATAGCCCAATAAGCACGATGTTCTAATTCCACGGGCAAGTGACATGCTTTCCTAAAGACAAGCCTATAAGGGGACATTCCAATCGGGGTTTTGAAATCCGTACGTATGCCCAAAGAGCATCATTCAAACGTTGCGACCAATCCTTACGATCAGGGTGGACTGTTTTCTCTAAAATTTGCTTAATCTCCCAATTCGAAACCTCTACTTAACCACTTGTTTGTGAATGGTATGGCGTTGCAACTTTATGGATGATGGAATATTTCTTCATTAAAGATTCAAATGGTTTATTGCATAAATGAGTACCCCCATCACTTATAATTACTCGAGGAGTACCAAAACGAGAAAAGATATTTTCTTTCAAGAAACGGACCACAACTTTGTGATCATTCATTTTACATGGCACTGCTTCAATCCACTTAGAAACATAGTCGACGGCCACAAGGATATACATATAGCCGAATGACAGGGAAAATGGACCCATGAAGTCAATACCCCAAACATCAAATATCTCAACAACGAAAATATCGGTAAGTGACATCATGTTCCTATAGGAAATATTACCCGTACGTTGGCATCGATCACATGTAGAACAAAAGGCATCAGTGTCTCGAAAAAGTGTAGGCCAATAAAATTCACTTTGTAAGACTTTTGCAGCTGTTTTCTTTGAATCAAAATGACCACCACATGCATTGTCATGACAAAAGGAGATTATACTATGAAACTCACTCTCAGGCACACATCTCCTAATAACCTGGTCAGGACAAAGTTTGAAGAAGTATGGATCATCTCAAAAGAAATGTTTAACCTCAATAAGAAATTTGGATTTATCCTGTTTAGTCCAATGAGAAGGAAATTGACTTGTAACAAGATAATTTACAATATCCGCATACCAGGGTAATTGAGAGACAACTAAAAGTTGTTCATTAGGGAAAGACTCGTTCATTGGCACAGGATCCACTGTGGACTCTAAGACAAGTCTAGACAAGTGGTCGGTAACCACATTTTCAGAACCCTTCTTATCCAGAATTTCAATGTCTAATTCTTATAGCAAGAGTATTCAATGAATCAATCGAGGTTTAACATCCTTTTTTGAAAGAAGATATTTCAATGTTACATGATCTGAGAACACTATAACCTTTGATCCTATGAGATACGACCTAAATTTGTCTAGAGCAAATACCACTGCTAACAATTCTTTTTCAGTGGTAGAGTAGTTAAGTCGAGCATCATTTAGAGTCCTACTAGCATAATAAATGACATGAGGCATTTTGTTCAATCTTTGTCCTAAGACGGCTCCAACAACATAATCAAAAGCATCACACATAAGCTCAAAAGGCAAACTCCAATCTCGTGGTTAGATGATTGGATCAAAAGTTAATAGATGCTTTAACTTATCAAAAGCTTTCCGAAAATCATCATTAAGGACAAATGGAACATTTTTAGCTAGTAAATTGCATAAGGGTCGAGAAATTTTTCTAAAATCCTTAATAAATCTCCTATACAATCCCGCGTGCCCTAAGAATGATCTAATCTCTTTCACTGTTCTGGGTGAAGGAAAACTATAAATTAAATCAATCTTGGCTTTATCAACTTCAATGCCCTTACTTGAAATAACGTGCCCGAGTACAATCTCTTTTTGAACTATAAAATGACACTTTACCCAATTCAATACTAGGTTCATTTTTTTACATCTTTCCAAGAAAAGAGATAGATAACATAAACATTCATCAAATGACGAGCTAAAAATTGAAAAATCATCCATAAAAATCTCAAGGAAACGCTCAACCATATTTGGAAAAATACTCATCATGCATTGTTGGAATGTAGCAGGCGCATTACACAACCCAAATGGCATACGCCGATAGGCATATGTACCAAAAGGACATGTAAATGTAGTTTTCTTTTGATCCTCGGGAGTAATGAGAATCTAATTATACCCAGAATAGCCATATAGGAAACAATAGTAGCTATGCCCTGCCAATCTCTCAAGCATTTGATTTATGAAAGGAAGAGGAAAGTGATCCTTCCTTGTGACCAGATTCAGTTTACGGTAATCAATACAAACTCGCCAACCCATATTCATACGGGTTGGCACTAACTCATTGTCATCATTTTTTATCACTGTAATCCCTAACTTTTTGGGAACAACTTGAACTGGGCTGACCCATGTGCTATCTGAAATGGGGTAAATGATACCAACATCTAACAATTTAAGAACCTCCACTCGAACGACCTCTTTCATCTTAGGGTTAAGCCTCCTTTGCATTTCACACGATGTTTTTACATTTTCTTCAAAATGAATACGATGCATACACACAGTGGGCTTATTCCCTTTATGTCCGCTATTGTCCACTCGATAACTGCCTTATGTTCTCTAAGAACATTAAGCAACTTATCGTCCTGTTCCTTATTAAGGTTAGAAGTATGATGATAGGCAGGGTCTAAGAAGGACCTAAAAATGCATACTTAAGAGTTTTAAGTAATTGTTTAAGGTCGAGTTCGGGTGGTTTCTCAATAGATGGGACAAGTTTAGACTTAGGTGATGGAAGAAGTTCTACTTTAGCTTTCCATTTTGTAGTATCCATTACAGAATTAGAGTCAAGCAATGTGTTGACTTCTTGGATGAAATTTTTTATGTCAAAATCTATGTCAAAATGTGCTAAACAGGCCTCAAGGGCATCTTCGGAGAATTTAAGGAAAGACTCATGCACTAGACTCTCAATCATGTTCACTTCAAATATATCATCTGAGTCTGCCGATTGTTATCCCGCATTAAAAACATTGAGTTTGATCTTCATGTTACCAAAAGACAACTTCATAACACCATTCCTGCAATTTATGATAGCATTGGATGTGGTCAAGAATGGGCGTCCCAGGATAATTGAGATTTGACTTGTAGGATTCTGGACAGGCTAAGTATCCAGAACAATGAAATTCACTGGAAAATAAAACTTATCAACTTAGATTAGCACATCCTCAATAACACCACGAGGTACCTTAACAGATCTATCAGCTAGTTGTAGTGTTAATTTAGTTAGTTTTAGCTCACCAAGTCCTAGTTGCTCATATACAGAATATGACAACAAATTAACGCTTGCCCCTAAATCAAGCAATGTTTTCTCAATCTTATGATCTCCTATGACACAAGAAATTATAGGAACTCTTGGATCCCTAAATTTAGGAGGGGTTTTGTTTTGAATCATGGAGTTGAGTTGCTATGTAAGGAAGACCTTCTTATGAACATTCAGCTTACGCTTTTGAGTGCATAAATCTTTAAGAAACTTAGCATAAGCAGGGACTTGTTTGATAGCATCAAGCAATGGAATATTAATTTGCACTTGCTTAAACATGTCCAAGATCTCATTAAAGTTATTTCCCTTCTTAACTGGTATCAGACGTTGAGAAAAAGGTGCTTTCGGCACATAGGATGTCACATGAGATGTTCCGAGAGAGTCAGAGTGCTCTTGGACTTTGGATACACTCGTATGTCTCTTTACTTCATTTTGATCTTCCACTTTGGAATTTGATTCTTCTCTATGCATCTTTACTTTGTTCTCAATTTATTTTTTGGACCTAAGGGTAATGATTGATTTGGCTTGCTCATGATGTTGTTCTTGATTTGAATTAGAGCCAATCTCATACTGTCCTTTTGGATTTGCCACAGGTTGGCTAGGAAACTTGCCCTTCTCTCTTTCACTCAATGTGGCAGCCAGTTAACCCAACTGTACTTTCAGCTTGGCAATAGACTGCGCATTTTCATGTAAGCTTTGTTGGTTAGCTAGTAAAGTTTGTTGGGTGTCTTTTTGAAATTGAAGAGAACTTTGTATAAAAAGATTGAGTGTATCTTCAAGAGATGGTTTCCTAGATTATGGAGGAAGTTGTTGATACTGCGAAAACTGCTGAGGTTGTTGACTACTAACTTGGGGGTAAGGTTGTATAAGAGGATTTCTAGATGGACAAGACTATGTAGGATAAGTGGGACTGGAACATATGACACATGACTCGATTTGAGTTGTTTGTGGAGGTCCATTATTTAACATCAAAGCGTCCACTTTCTGTGTCAGGTTATCAATTTTGGCATAAAGATCTGGCATGACTTCTATCTCATATATACTCCCTTTCTTTTGTGGTTGAGGGTTTGTTTCACCTCTATTTGAATAGTCCCATTGCTGAAAGTTTTCACACAAGGTTTCAGAGAAATTCCAAGCTTCGACATCAGTTTTGGTCATGAATGACCCTCCACTGGTGGCATCAACCATGCGACGGTTTTGGGGTGTCAAACCGTCATAGAAGTATTGAACCTGTTGCTACTTCTCGAAACCATGGTGTGGACACTTAAGAAGCAAGTCTTTCCATCTCTCCCAACATCTCTTTTTGTGTGAAGTTAGTAATTTCTCTTCGAAGAGCATTAGTCTTGTGAATAAGGAAGAACTTATTTAAGAACTTCTTAAACAGTTGGTCACATGTAGTGATAGACCCAACTCCTAGAGAATTCAACCAGGCTTTTGCCTTATCCTTCAAAGAAAAAGGAAAAAGGTACAAACAGATCAAATCATCTAAAAAGTTTTGGAACCTAAAGGTAGAGCAAATGTCTAGAAATTCTTTCACATGATGATATAGATCCTCCTTGTCTAAACCATATAAGGAGGGAAAAAATTGTATAACCCTTGGTTTAAGTTCAAAGTGTGCTGCCGTGGTGGCTGAAAATACTATGCATGAAGGCGCATTAAATTGGATAGGAGCTGAATAATCTCTAAGAGCTTTAATTCCATTCTCATCCGCCATTTCAAATAGGATGTTTTTAAATCTTCTATGAAAGGTTCTTTCTATTTCAGGATCAAAATGTGTTAGTTCTATGTTCAATGATCTACGCCCTAGCATAAACTGAGTTATTGCAATATAGGAAAGAAAGTTAAACTACGATGCAACCTAAGAGAAATAAAACTACAGCTAAAAATTTTGAATTCCTAAAAACAAGATAAAACTATGTAAACAAGAATGGGGAGAAAGAACCCGGAAAAGGAGATGATTGATGAGAATTGGGAGCTCCTCCTTCACTTTGAAGATAATCTTATTTTACAACTTCCTTCCTCAATTCCTGTAATAAAAATAAAAATAAAAATAAAATAAATTAAGTTTCCTAAAATAATGCAAGAAAAATCCTAAGGCTATGAATTATGATAAGAGAGAATCCTAAATCCGATTGGACCGAAATAGTCCCCGGCAATGACGCCAAAAACTTGATGTTTTATTTAAACCAACCTGATTTAAATGATTTTAAACTCGCAAGTATACAAATTAGATGCAGATGCGATATGTATTACGAGATCGTTCCCACGAGGATTGGTTGTCACGATTCGAAATTTATGATTCTTCTTGACTAATCTGACAAATATTTGAGCTAATGATTAAGCAAAATAATCTAAAAAATAGCTAAGAGCAAGGAGTAAAATTCAATCAAGGAGAACACTAAGACTTTTAAATCCACCCCTAATTATCATAACCCTTATTTTACTTGTTGATTCACCCTAATTCAGATTGATATAGTTTTAATAAATAAAGCACACTCTATGTCCTTGGTCGGGCACACAGAATATATAATCTCTTAAAGCATAAGGATCACATCTTTTCATCCATAGTCAAGCATGAAGAGATGTAAAATCTTATCTCTTTCTTTATAGGAAAACCTGTTCATGGTCAGACATAAGCACCTAGAATAAGATTCCAAATAACATCCACATCTAGACTTTGGTTAAGCTCATATAATGGAGAAGTACGAAGTTTTCATGTAAGCATGCTAGAGAAAGAAATAAATTAATCAATTCAGATGAAATCAATACATAATAAGAGTCATTCAAATTAGGGGCTTCATCTCAGCCCTAGCCAAGAAATTAACAACTCATGGAATCAACTAGAAAGAAGGAAAAATAAGATTCATAAAAGAAAAACTTCATTCCCATCTCTCCCTTCTTTCTTCCTTTCTCTCTCTCTCTCTCTCTCTCTCTCTCTCTCTCTCTCTCTCTTCTCTTTCTTCTCTTTCTTCTTTATTCTCTTTCCTCTCCTTGGCTCTGGATCTGCTCTCCCCTGCTTTCTCCACGTCCTCCTCCATTTATAGCTACTGGAGGGGCGGTGGAAAGGCTGGAGTCGGTGGAGAGACTATCGCAGCAACAGCCGCGTAACAGCTTTTCGCAGCAAACTTCGGGGTCTCAAAACTCTCTTCTTTCTTGCACTTTATCCGTAAAATCAACGTCTCTTGGGAAATTTTTGACTGGGCTACATGATAGACAGTCCAAATCAGCCATCCGATGCATGTCATGATCGTACAACTGCTGCAAAAGTTGGTCGGCATCCGGATGTCTTCTTTCGCATTGATCAGGCTATGGTGATGGTGGGGCCCACTTCATTATTTTTTTTATCAATCCAAAGCATCCATTGGATTCAGGATGAAATTTCAGTTAAGAATGAACAGTTTTTATGGTCCGTTGATGCGGGCAAAAGAAGCAATCACGCTAAGATCTTTTTGAATGTTGCAGGACCGCCTGCTTGTGACCTTTGTAGTGCACACGTGTGTATGCATGAGGGCCAATGGTCAGCATGGTTTTGATGTTTGCGAACCCCTATACAAGATGGACGGCTTGGATCATTCGTACGGGACCTACTGGTGGCCCACTGCCTTCCGCAAAATGGACACTCGTCCGTCCATTATGCAGCATGAAAATAGAAGTTTCCATTTTTGATGAGGATGCGGGTCAGCACCTTGTAGACCGCTTTAGTCATCCGGTGCGCGGTGGAAATGTGTACATGATGTACACACTGTTCTGGTGGGGTTCACTGTGATGTTTTTTTTGCGAAATCCAATCCATTCATTCCTTTTGTCTCCTTATATAATGAGTTAAGATGAACTTTTAGGTATATTCAAAGACCAGGTGGGCCCCACTTAAGGAATTAAGGGGCTGATCTATCCATTAGGCCACTTTCAGAGGTACCCAATGGTTGAAATTTTACGTGTACGGTTAATTTATGGCCCCCATCCCATGTATGAAGTTTCAAGCCGAATGGATGGGTGAAACCATGTGATCTTTCATTCTGGACCAATTTCGGGCCTCTTTAATGTGAACGACTTGATTTTTTTAGATCCCTGGCATGTAAATTCTTCAATCTTGGTCTTTTCGAGTCCGTCCCTTTCTTTGGTTACTTCGGAGTGTCAAATTCACACTTATAGTACTCTTTTTCAGTCCATGCTCCTAATTACTCTCTGCAACAAAACACGATTAAAATAGCCTGTGAAGCATTCTCATGTACGTCAAATTAGGTACTAATCGGGGTCTAATATGCAATATTCGACCCTCATTAGGCCACAACCATCCAGAAATCAAGGTCATCCGTAAGAAAACAGAACATTCTGCAGAATACAGTCCTTCTTGTGAATTAGCCGCCTTTCTTGCTTACTAGTTAAGTTTAGTGATATTCCCTGATCCGAATCAAACAGATACCATTAGGCCCTCATTTTTTATAGTCGCAGGAGCAATGGCGGAAGGCCATAAATATTCGTTAGCTCCTCCAGTTCTGTGTTCTCTCTGTCGCGCCTTTGGAGATTTCATCTCTGGTTCAAAAGATCATGTTCTTGAAGCTTTTCCTGTCGGTGCTCCTTGGCATTTCTTCATAGGTTGGCTAGGAGTATACTTTCCTTGGATGTTTACTGACTCTGGAAGGGCATACTCGAACTCCTATCGGCTTCCTCTTTAACATTTTCAACTGAGAGATATGATTAAGGAATCAAGTGGATGGATTTCTAGAAAACTAAAGAGCAATGATCCCATTGATTTTCACCAATTTTCATTGTTTAACTATCTTGAAGATGTAGATGCTATTGATGATGATTCTATCTCATTCAATGAGCACTCCTTCCTTGTTTCTATTAGATGCAGTACGCTTCTGTAGAGAGAAGGTAATATATTCTGGCGTGAACCATATTATCCCAATAGGTTTGCTCACCAGTTCGGCTTTGATCAAACCATACCTAAGACTTGTGACATTGTTGTAAGAGCGATGAGAAGTTATGGCATTGGACCGTATAATTAGGCCTCGATATGGAAGTAACTCTTGATTAGTTAGAGTGTATCTCATTTCATAATTCTTGGCTATAACTATCTAGTCAGCGCTTTTTACTGCTGGATGCGATGGTGGGTCCACCAACATTACTTGTTAAATAATTATCTTCTAGTAGATTGTGCCATGTGGATTCCTCCTCCTTGCCTTAGGGATTATCAAAAAGACCAGGGCATTCGTTATTTTGAGGAGACGAGCCCTTCTCCTTTTTCAGATCAACTTAGTACAAGAATCTCTTTAGAAAATGTTATTTATGAAGCAAAGATTGCTTATGCCCGTGAAGGATGGATAGCCTTCGGCATTCCTCTGACGAATACTCATGAATTTTCTACAAAGAATGACAATTCTTTATAGTTCTATCCTCCTACGCCTTTGCAAATATTATGAGATAATTCTCCTTCATCGCCAAAAAGGTAAGAAATGTCAGGACATCATCATCCTCCTCAAAAGGACAAACATTTTATTATTAAAGACTTGTCCTCTTTAGAAGAATAGACATATTTTGAAATATTTGACTTTTAGAGTGAAAGATATCAAATGTTAGATATTTTGATCAGACTTGATATAGTTGTGATTTTATTTACTTTAGAAGAAATACATTCTGCATATGCATAGTTGTGATTTTATTTCAGATGAATACATGACCGTTCATTCTTACATCATCTCAATATTATGTTCTTAAATCATAATTCATTTCAAGCATATTCATCTGTGCAATTATCATGATATAATATTGCATAAAAAATAAAGAATTAATCTATTACGATTGTCAGTATAGGGTTTCCTATATGTTCCGTTTTGATAGGTGGTGCTAAGTTTTATTTTAGTCAGTCACACACAGTTTAAGCTCTTGAGTAGTGGAGCAATATACAGTTTTTTTAGACTCGTGAATAATGGAGTCGGGTCTCACGTGATGGTCTTTATAACTTATAGGAGTTCGCTGGACTTCTCACTGCTTGAGGAGTTCACAAATCGCGATCCATCAGAGGGGCCCAGTGAAGCTAACGGGGCCGTGAACTCGGTTGAAATTACACATAGGGTTGGCTACAGTAACTCTCTAGAGTTCACGGGGCTTATAAGGTGACCTTTGGGGTACCAGATCTAGGGTCGTCAGTCCATCAATGAGTAGGTTTAAGCCCTTCCTCATGAGTTAGTACTGAAATCAATCCAAAGATCTGGGGGGTCTTACGCATGGTTGGCCTATCTATGGACATGGCCAAAGAGCTCACACTGCGACCCACTTTTTCTTCGTCTGCAAGGTCAGGCCCATTCACGGGAGGACATTTTTCTCCATTCCCCGTGATGCTGTAGGAAAGCTATACAGACAGCATGGAGGTTACGCGTGACTATCCATTGAGGACATTTTTACCTTTTTTAGGTTTTTGGTGACCGGCTTCATCCGCAGCCTGTATGGGTATGCATACGATGGCCTTCACGGGCTTTTTAAGGCCATTGGACCGAATGACAATCTTGATAGGCCTTATACGTAACTGGCCCTTTTAGAGCTTGGCCTTTTTAGGGTTTAGCTAGACTGCCTTAAAATACTTTAAGAGACAATAATAAGTGTGATTATCATTGTTGTGAGAATGATATACATCTCTGACTGAGATTGATACGTCGTCACTTTTGATAATATCTTTAAGAGGATCTGTCTATGTTCTTCATAATATATCAGCTTGGTGACGATACCAAATTTAGTAGAATTTTACAGAGCTCGGTTGGTGATGACTATGGTCACTTTCTTTTCACGATACTTGTTAATATGTAGTCTTGATATGCTCACGAATTTCTTCTCTATTCATTCATCTGACGCTACATAGACATGACCTTGTTTATTCTTGCCCCTTTTTGATATAGAATCATTATACTGATAATATTCTGGATCAAAATCAATAGCATCTTTAGGGACGATATCTCTTGATGAAGCGAGCATTGATCGGTATAATGACACCTTGTCCATCTTGATCCACGACTCTATATGCATTGGAGTATACTTCTTTTATTACGTACGGCCCGTCCCATTTAGGCTCAAATTCCCCCCTGTTCGACGGGTGACCACTATCGGTCTTTTTAACATCAACACCATATCCCCTTTTTTAAAAGAGCGATATCTAACACATTTATCAAAGGCGGCCGACACTCTTGCCTGATATGATTACAATCATTGTTGGGCTATAAGGCATTTTTCATCAAACAAATCCACTTCTTTCAGCCTTATTTTTGCATTTTCATCATTTGTAATAAACTGATGTACCACCACTCTAAGTGACGCCACTTGTATTTCAATGGGGATCACTGTTTCCACCCCATAGACTAGTGAATACGGTGTTGCTCCTGTGGTTATTCGGTGAGTAGTTCTGTATGCCCATAATGCTTCTTGTAATCTTTCATCCCAATCACGCTTGTTCCCTGTAACTGTCTTCTTCAGTATCTTGACTATCATTTTTTGAACGCCTCTGTTAATCCATTAGCTGGTGGATATTAAGGTGTTGAAAACGAATGATGAATACTGAATTTCTGACATAGCTTTTCCATGCCTCTATTTTTGAAGGGAGTGTCATTATCTGTAACAATTTTCTTTGGAATACCATGGCGGTATATTATCGCATGTTGGACGAAATTGAACACATCCTTCTCTTTAACGTTGCGTAATGCCATTGCTTCTATCCACTTGGAGAAATAATCTGTTGTTGCTAAGATATACTACTTTCCTTTGGATGGAGGGCGGACTTATGGGACCTATGACGTCAAGTCCCCAAGCTGAAAAGGGTTAAGAGGTGACTGACTGATGTAGGTCTTCTGGATGAATGTGTATAACGTCACCATGAATTTGGCATTCATGACATCGCTTGACATAATTTACCGCATCTTTGAACATGGTGGGACAATAATACCCCATTCGATGTATTCTATAGAATAGATTTCGGTCAGCTTGATGTGCCCCACATTCCCCAGAGTGTGCTTCTCACAATCTCTGGCCTGCTTCGTGTTCATCTAAGCAATGTAACAGCATTCTATTATAAGATTTTCTGTATAATACTTCGCTGCATATGATAAATCTATTTGACCGTTGCTTGATTTGCTGTATTTGCGCTGGATCTTCTGACACGATATCATACTTGAGGTAATCAATGAAGGGCTGACGCCAATCATTTGTTGTTATCTCTAAACACGATACAGGGAGTGTTTCGACGATTTCTTCGATGATCTCTGAAGATGGTCAAAACCTTCTTTCCTCTATAGTTACTTGAAGAGGGCTTCGATTTGGTCAAGACAAAGCCACTGTCAAACTAGCCAAAGCATTTGCCCTCGCATTTTTAGACTGCGTTACGTGTTTGATCTCAACATGACAGAACTGTTCTAACAACTATTGTGCTTTTCGACAATATGGCAAAAGTTCCTGCTTTCTTACCTCGAATTCAGTCGTCAATTGATTTATAATCAATTTAGAATCTCCAAAGATATGCAACGTTTTGATTTCCATTTCTTGAGCCACTTCCATTCCAATGATGAGGGCTCTATACTCAGCTTCATTAATTATGCATGTAGTACCTAACGTGAAGGATTATGGTAACAAATCACCTTGAGGAGTAATGAATATTACTCCCACCCCCGCCCCTGCTGCTCGGGCAACACCATCAAAATACACCTGTCATGGGCTCTGCGACTCAGCCAGCATAACTTGTTCATCCAGAAAGTCATCATTTATGGTTTTGCATTCTGCTACAGGGTGCACTGCAAGGAAGTCTGCCACTGCTTGTCCTTTTGCTGCTTTTGTCAGCTCATACGTAGTAGTATATTCTAAAAGTAATAACATCCATTTGGCCAACCTTCCAGACAACATTGGCCTTGTCATCAAAATTTTTATCGGGTCTGCCCTTGAGATAAGCGTTATGTCATGTGAGAGATAATAATGTCTCAATTTCTGAACCACAAATATTAATGCCAGACATTCTTTCTCAATTGGAGAGTAATTGCATTTTGCGCCTATTAGAGTTTGGCTTAAATAATAGAGAGCAGTTTCTTTCCCGGAATCATTCACCTGTGCCAACAAAGCGCCCAAAGAATTCTCAGCTGCAGATATATACAAAATCAGTGGCTTCCCTTTTATCGGGGCTGTCAATACCGGCGGCCGTTTTAACAATTCCTTTATTGAGTCGAGCGCCTTCTGGCAAGCCTAATCCCAAACAAATTCTGTACCTTTCTTCATCAAATGAGAAAATGGCTGGCATCTCCCTGCCAAGTTTGAAATAAAACGGCAAATATATGCCAACTTTCCTTGCAAACTTTTCAATTCCTTTAGTGTTTTCGACGGCGGCATATTCTGAATGGCCTTGACTTTCCCTCGCTCGATTTCAATCCCCCTGTGCCGGACCACAAAACTGAGAAATTTGCCTGAGGACACTCCGAATGCACATTTAGCTGGATTCATCTTTAGCTGTTTCTTCCTGAGCCGATGGAAAACTGATGCCAAATGTTCACGATGTTCCTGATGATCTCCTGATCTAACTAACAGGTCATCAACATAACATTCGACATGTTTATGCATCATGTCTTGAAAAAATATTTTGCATTGCTCGCTGATATATTGTCCCAACATTTTTGAGACCGAATGGCATGACCTTATAGCAGTAAATTTCCAACGACGTTCTGAATGCAGTCGCTTCTTCATCCTCAGGTGCCATTCTAATCTGATTATACCCTGCATAGCCATCCATAAAGGACATGACAACGTATTGTGTTGTACTGTCAATTAATAGTTCAATGATAGGGAGAGGAAAATCATCTTTTGGACAAGCTTCATTTAGATCCCTGAAGTCAACGCATACTCTAACTTGCCCGTTCTTCTTCTTCACAGGGACAAAGTTTTATATCCACTTGGGATATTTGACCTCCCTTATAAATCCAACCTTTATCAACTTGTTAACTTTCTCTTCTATCAGAGGAACCAAATCCGGATGAAATCGCCTTTGCGCTTGTTTAATTGGCCTCTTCTCTTTAGAAATATTTAATCGATGCAGCGCTATCGAAAGTTTTAGGTCGACATCTCTGCATACGTCCAAGCAAAAGCGTCTTTATTTTCTTTAAGAAGGCGAATATATTCTTTAGCCTCTTGTTCAGGAATACTGGCGCTGATGAATGTATTCCTTGGCTCTTCCTCTGTTCCCAGGTTTATCTCTCCCAAACTGTCTATCGTTGGCTGCCCCCCCATCTTCTAACCGCTTTGGTGCCGTTTTAGGAAGCTCAATTATCTTAGAATCTTCTTCTGATAGCTATGCGGGTGTAACCATATTCACTGACGACCCTGCCCCCAGTGGTTGTAAGCCTTCGGGCTAATTTTCTGGTCCATTCATTGTGTCCATTATCGGGGGAGCTGCTATTTGAGCTACATTATGTGTAAGAGTCGCTAAGGCCTCAAGGAGGTTTCTGTACTCTTCCATTAGTGCTTTTTGTGTTTCTACCATCGCATTCATGCGATTCTCTGTATTTAGCATATTTTCCTGGTTTACCCCGGCCATGTGCACTGCAGCTTCTCTACTTTTCGATGAAACTGTAGTTGGGGTGGGACGAGACTATGTCGACATGATAGGGCTTACAAAGAGAGGAGAGGATGGGGTTTCATTTGACCCCCCTATACTTCCAGAGCTATTAATCGATTGAGGTGATACAGACTTAGGCAAACTGGTCTAGGGTGATACAGACATTGGTGAACTTTCCATTAATGCTTTACCTTTCTATTCTTTCATCCATCTGACCCTTGGGGTGACTAAATCCAGAAAGTCACGTGATACCAATTGCGGAAGCGTCCACTCAGGATATATCTCAAGGGGAGAGAGTTTGGGATGCTTCCTAGCTGCATTACGCGTTATTGGCCCTCTACTCTTGGTGAGGATAAATTCGCTCAAGAGTTTCTTGCATTCTGTACCCTCATCTTGCGGGATGTTATAATGCTCCAGCCTTTATCGTCTTCCAGGGATTGAGGTGAAGTAGATACAACCCCAGTGGTCACTTGAACCATGTTATTTTTGCCTGTAGAAATTCGAGTCATAGACTCTTGGGGTTGGTTTGGTACGTATTCTATCATGAACCCTGTTGGGGTGAAACGAAATTTCACTGTTCTTGCAAGAGTTGCCATTTGTTGTAACTTGTAATTGAATTCAGAAACCTTCAATTACAAAATGTAACTATAATTAGTATTTGAAAAGTAAATAATCTATCTTAGAGATGAAGGGGGATGTTCCCACCAAAAGTTGCCATTTTGGCGTCGGAAGACGCCAAACTACAATGAGAGTTCTATAACATTTCTGATGTTGTTATTGAAATAAAATAAAGAACCCCAGCAGAGTCGCCATTTTGTTTCAAACAAGAAACAAATGCATCTGATTTAGGGAATTATTTTATTCGAATGTAACAAAGAGAATACATAGAACAATTACTGTATTATTAATTCTGAGTTTATTTACATCCCTTCAATATCTCTTGATTCCAGGATAGATTATCTAAAATAAATAAATTGTAATTAACAAAGCTTGTATGTTAAATCTTGAATCTGGCAGCATTTCGATAGCTATTTTGATCATCTCCTAGGACTTAGGAGGAATGTCGAATTAATCAACTAATCTCTCTTCTGAACTTGTCAAAGGAGAAAGCCTGAAACGATGAAGTGTTGAACTTGAATGCTTTTAGCAATTTCGGCAACACCTCAACCCCATTTTGTTGGTTGCACGGTCAGCGCAACTTGGTGCTCAGGTTACGCGGCTCACGCAACTGATCCTTTCTTCTGCTCCTCACCTTCAACCTTTTCTCAGTACTCTGTTGTTGTACAAATGAGAGGTGAAGCGGGGTATTTATAGACCTCCCACACATGTTAACCCTCGATCTTCGTGCCATGGGGCCCTCAGTGCATCACTCTCTGCTCTCAATTGTGCCATCCGCGCAATGAAAAATCTGATTGCATGGTCCGCACAACTGTACATTCAATTGCGCTACCTGCGCAATAAGCAAAGCTGATTTGCACGGTCTGCATAATGTTATATCCAGTTGCGCGACTCGCGCAACTATTACAACACGTTGCGCAATCCATGTAACAACTTCTTGTTATGTAACCTGCGTAACCGCCAAATAAAGGACTTTAATCCTCTCTTTTCTTCACTCCTTGCTTGATTTCTGATATTCATTCTTTCTTGATGATGATGATTTTTATGCTTCAACAGGGCTATAAAAGTTTTGGATCAAGCTGATATTTAATTTTTTCCTTCATCTGGGTCTTTATGACCAAATCAACAGATTAGATGTCAAATAAACAGTACAGTGGGCCTTCGGAAGATTTTAATGGTGAATATCCATTCATTATTTTTGTCCTGTGGTGTGGCCCAATTAAGATTATATCACTATCATTTTTTTTTGTATCAAGCGCTAAAATGATCTTTAAAAATGGATGAACAGAATGGATGAAACACGTACATCATGGTGGGGCCCACAGAGCACCGATCACCAGCCACGGGGCTGGTGTCAGAGGGAGTAGCCAATCCATCTTCGACGAGTTCCGTATCCAGACGCGCAGGGTGGAGTGCGTGAATGGGTTTAGTCTAATCCCGCGTGCATCTAAACGGGTTCACTTTAATCGTCCCAAGATGTAATTCATTATCCAAACAAGCAGACATTGTAGGTCCCGGATATAAGGATGCAATTCAGTATCCAAACAAGCGGACGTTGTAGGTCCCGAGATATAAAGATGCAATTCAATATCCAAACAAGCAGATGTTGTAGGTCCCGAGATATAAGGATCCCATGGATGTCCGACCGCCCACTGACACCGCCATCATTACCTTAAAACCGATCGCATCCATCCTAATCCCATGGGATCAGTCTGGCCAAACATGCCCTTATTGTATTACATGTCAAGGGATGTATTTGATCAAACCTACCTCATAGGATAGGATTTTTGTGTAGCGGTCGGCATGCTGCACGCTGGGTGACGGGCGCGGATTAGATACTGACAAGGTCAGTAGCGAAATCACTACTGAAGTGACGTCACCAAGCTCTATGGACCCCACCATGATGCATGTATAGTAACTGTACCGTCCATCCATTTGGAGAGATCATTTTATGGTATGAGAAAAATAATGAGATAGCTTTAAAGTTCAAGTGGACCCCACCATAGAAAACAGTGGGGACAGTGACATCCACCATTCAAAACTTCTTAGGGGCCACATAAGTTTCAGATGAAGCCTATATATATATATATATATATATATATATATATATATATTCCACTTCATCTATCTGTATTTTAACTTATGAATAGGCTGGATCTAAAAAATACATCATGGTGGGCCTTATAAATATTTCAATGGTGGGTGTAACTGATCCCACGGTTTTCTGTGGTGGGTCCACTTGAACTTTAGATTTATCTCGTTATTTTTCTCATGTCATAAAACAATCTCTAAAAATGGTTGGACGGTCACATGCATCATGGTAGGGTCCATAGACCTTGGTGACGTCACTTCAGTATCCATTTGGCTACTGACCTTGTTAGTATCTAATCTGCGTCCTTGATTGATGTGGCAGTGTCAGAAGTGGTACGTATTGTTATTGGGTGTATTCAGTCAGGGTATGATGCAGGGGAGGACATGAGGTCGAGCACCGTCTTCCTCAAGAGGATAATTATTCCGAATCCACGGAACTTGTCTGGACTCCTCACAAAGACTTCTCGAATCCACGAGGAAAGAAAGCATAAAATAGAAATAAAATCTAATAAAATTCAAAATTGATTAATGAATGATTGATAATTGTCTAATGTGTCTCCTTACACCATTAATAAAGAAAAAAATAAACTAAAATTTGTAATTACCAAAAATAGAAAAATTCTAACTCTAATAAAAATCCTAATTCTAATAAAACTCTTCTAAGGCCTAATTTCTAAAAATAAAAATTACAAATAAACTTTCTCTAGAAGAGTCCTAGTATAACTAAAAGTTATTTCTAAAAGGAAAGAAAATCTAAAACTCTAAAAAATATTAAAAAATCGAAATTACTAAAAATAGTAAAATTTTCCTAAAAATTTATTTTTGAGCTGAAAGCTCGCGTTCTCTGATGAAACTGACAGATGTGATCCACTTTGTGGGTTGATTCACCTCGGATGGCCCGTTTCTGTAAGGATTGATAGGTTGTGCACCCCATAACGATACCCGGATCAAAAGTTACGGTCAATTTATGGTCCACCTCCTTTCGGCTCAACCATGCTGGGAATATCTTTGTGACACGTTCTACATCAGGGTAGAAGGCTATATTTAGGTTATTATGTATAGAGAAAAGCGAGGCTACACAACAATAGAATCATATGTCGAAACTTGAAATTCAACAATGAGTGATATAGAGCACACTTTCATGTCCACGATGGACAAAAGAAGACTTGATAGGAAGCAGAAGTGATCTGACCCTTGGAACCTTAAAATAAGCATATCTCGCAAATTGGAATGAGTTATTCTACCTACTACATATGATTTTGGGTAAGAGAAGCTGCTTTAGCCACCTAATCAGGTTATGCCAGGTTGCCCACGCCAAATTTGTGAGATTTTATTAGATCAGCGGTCAAAAATCCATTTTATTTTCATTTTTACTATTTATAGTAAGTTTTAGTTCGATGATAACTTTTGATCCATCAATATTTAGGAGTTGTGTCCACTATGAAAAGTGCTTAGAAATTTTAGGAGAATAACATGGTTAAGCCAAATAAGATGCTTACTATTTTTGGCTTGTAAACTAATTATATGTATATATATATATATATATTAAGGGATTGTAAACTCATTATTTTTATCAATCAATTTATTTTGGATTTTATTAGAAATTATTTCTATTTTCTCTCTCCATGGATTCGAGGAATATCTGTAAAGAGTCCAGGGAAGCTCCATGAATTGGGAGTGATGGTCAACCTAATATCCCCTAAGAAAGATGATGGTCAACCTCATCATTCCCATCCAATGAGACGGGAAGATAAGTCTATTTAGCTAATCCAATGATAACCTTTGTGGTTGTCAGTAAATGATTGAACCCAAGGGCCTTTCTTAGGTGGAGAGAAATGGCCCTACACATATCTAAGACATGAGTGAGTGCTCCTTTTCCTCTTTCTTTTTTCTTTTCTATTCTTTCTTTTTTGCCTTTTTTGTATTTGTGTGTGTGTGTGTGTGTGTGTGTGTGTGTGTGTGTATTTTGTGTTTTCTTGTGATGTGTGGAGGGCTTAGCCATCTCTAGGCCTCTCTCATGAGTCACCCATTTCATGGGCGTGCTTTTCCGTTGGGCCCTTTCTCGGTGAGGACCCATTTCCCAAGCCCACTAGTTATTAGAGGATTCCCATGCCTCTTTGGGCCTCATTCTCTTGAAGCTTATCTTCTCAGTCACTTTTAAGCCCATTAGATGTACAAGAGTCCTTACCCACCTTGTGGATTTATGTACATCTGGCTACCATTTCTGGGTCCCTTTTGAATCTCATTTTGATTTACCCCTTTAGACATGTGTATGCGGCTGCATTCGTGGGCCCACTTGAAACTTTAAGAGCCCCCAAACCATCATTTGAGCTCTCTTTGGATGGGTGTACTTGACCCATATTTGTGGGCCCATTTGAAAATTGGATAACCCTGAAATCATCACCTGGGTTCTTCTTTTAGATTTGGACATGCGACTCCCACTTGTGGATGCATTAGAAATTTACATGAGCCTTGTGTGTGGCTTGGGCTCACTTGCAATATAGAGCATACTCACATTTGGGCTCCAAAATTTTGGGAAACCATACATGAACAATATGGGACTCTTGGGTCCATTTTGACCCTTTAATAAATCAAGAGAAAGTTTCACCTCATGTGGTCAGGTGGACTATGTGGGATGTTCATGGGCCCATTTTAGCCCATTGGAAATCAAGAGAAGGTTTCCACCTCATGTGGTCAAGATGGGATGGTCATGGGCCTATTTTAGCCCATTGGAAATCAAGACAAAGGTTACCACCTCATGCGGTCAAGGGAATCATGTGGAATGGTCATGGCCCTATTTTAGCCCATTGCAAATCAAGAGAAGATTCCCATCTCATGTGGCCAAGAGGACCATGTACTTTTTAGGTCCATTGAAGAATGGTAGGGCTGTTTGTTAATGCTGAATTTTTGTATTTAACGCCGAAATTGGAAAATGTGGTGTTAGTTAACGCAGAAGAAGGAAAGCACTCCACCATTTTATGTTGAAATTTTTCTGTGATGGAAGTCTATGTTGAAATTTTTCCCTGATGGGAGTCTAGCTCAACGGAGAATGAAGGATTATTATTTTTTTTCGAAATTGTCATTTGCGTGATTTTCTCCCTTGCCTTATACACACCCCGACTTTTAACATGGGGCACTTATCCGAGCCCACCATGATGTATGTGTTCCATCCATTCCATCATCCATTTTTAAAGATCATTTTAGGGCCTGACACCAAAAATGAGAGGAATATAAATCTCAGGTGGACCACACCATAAGAAAACAATAGTGATTGGATATCCACCATTAAAATTCTCCTAAGGCCCAATGTATTGTTTATTTGACATCCAATCTGTTGATTAGGTCATATAGACCTAGATGAATGGAAAAAATAAAGATCAGCTTGATCTAAAACTTTTATGGCCCCAAAAAAGTTTTTAATGGTCGACGTTCATTCAACACTGTTTTCTGTAATGTGGTCCACTTGAGATTGGGATATACCTCATTTTTGGTCTCATACCATAAAATGACCTCGAAACATAGATGGACAGCATGAATGAAACACATACATCATGGTCGGGCCCACATAACACTGACCCATTGGCTGGTGGCAGGGGAGCAGCCAATCTGTTTCCGCGGATTGGATACTGACAGGTTGAGTAGTGAGACTTACTACTAAATTGACATCACTAAGTTTTGTGGGCCCCATCATGATGTATGTTTTGTATCCACACTGTCGATCCATTTGGAAAGATAATTTTATGTAAAGATATAAAGAATGCGTCAAATCCAAAGCTCAAGTGGACCTCACCACAGAAAACAGTGGGGAGAATGACGCCCACCATTAAAATCTTAAACAGGCCACAAAAGTTTTTGATCAAGCTGATATTTGCTTTTTCCCTTCTTTCATGTTTGTCTCAACTTGTGAACAGGTTGGATCTCAAATAAAAATCATGGTGAGCCTTAGGAAGCTTTCGATGGTCAAGTACATATTTGGATCTGCCTCATTCTTTAATTCATGCCTTAAAATTATATCTCCAAATAGATGAACGGTGTAGATAAAGCACATACATTATATTGGGGCCTACAAAACTTGGTGATGTCACTATGGTAGCGAATCTCCCTACTCAACCTGTGAGTAGCTAATTGGAGTCCAAGTAGTACCTGGACGCGAAGTTCTTACGCAATTATGTTGGGTGGGGTCCACCGAGATGTTTTTAAGAAATCCACCTCTTCTATCAGTTTTGCGAAGTCATTTAAGGACGTGTGACTAAAATTGAAGTTTATCAAATACTTAAGTGTGCCATACAGGAGAAAACCGTGGGCATTCGTGAGCACCGTTGAAGCATTTTTATGGCCATAAAAGTTTTGTATCAAGCTATATTTTAGGTGTTTTCACTTCATCCAATTGGGAATGACCTTATAAACGGTTTAGATAGCATATAAACATCAAGGTGGAGCCTAAGAAGGTTTCAATGGTATGAACTTCTTTTTCTAATTTTCCCTCTTCTGTGACTCATTAGAGTTTTGTATCGACCTTGTTTTTGCTTGAATGTCCTAAAATGAACTTGAAAAATGGATGGTATGCAGGAAATCTGCGTCCGAAGTATCTAATCGTACGCGGATTTCGGACTTTCACGGGAAGTTCTTGTGCTGAGAATCATTGTGTGGCCCACCATGATGTTTATGATAAATCCACAACATCCATCCATTTTTTTGAGCTCATTTTAGGACAAAAGTTAAAAAATAAGCCGGATTCAAAAATCAAGTGGGCCGCAGTAAAGGAAAAGGTGGGTAGGAAAATTACTACCGTTGAAACCTCACAGTGATGCTCACATGTCATCCATACCATTCATAATGGGATGAACCGAAAACAAATACACCAACCTGATTCAAAACTTCTGTGGCCCCACAAATATTTCAACTGTGGACGTTCAATTCTCACATTTTCGGCCCAATTGAGTATTGGATCCAACTCAATTTTGGCATCTTCTCCTAAAATGAACTCACAAAATGGATGGACACGGTGGATTTATCAAAAACATCATGGTCGGCCCCACATAGTGATGCAGGACATGAAAATTAAATATGGTATGCGAGATTTCAGGCTTAAGATCACGTTAGTTCAGAAACAATTACACAAATTCCATATCCCACATAAAAGTCCAAACATTCAATTAAGGGGAATCTATTCGGGTCCAGGCCTACACATGATAGGGCTGGATCAATAAAAAATATGAACCAAACGATACTCAAAGATAAGAAATAATCACCCACACATGCATAGTAATCAGTCTCTAATCCAAGGGATTTAGAAATTCCAATTTAGGAAACCCTATGGTAAGAAAATTGGCAAATAGCTTAGGAAAAACGTAATCTAGGGCTAGGATTCATGAAAAACAGCTATGAGAGGATAAAAGAAGATAAAAATCTGAACCAAAAGATGATCCCACGTGTGGACAACAACAATGGCCCAGACAGACGTACGTGTGATCCCGGCCGCATGTGTGAGGCCCACTATTCAGAAAAAGGCCACCTTGGCCCTAGTTGGCTACGGATGGACTCTAAAACTTCCAAATATCAGCTTGATCCGATGTACGGTTTGTGCGTGGTGCTCCGTCGAAGTTTCAACTCGTCTGTGGGCTGAAATCTGAAAATCCGTTGTAATGAAGAAATTTGATGTAATAAAAAGGACGAATTCGAAATATGAATGGTGGTGGAAGATGAAAAAGAAGATGATGGAGGATGAGGGTGAATTGGGGTCGATGTGTGTGAGACTCGACCCAAGTTCACATATGTGCATGTGTGTGTGAGAGTGTGCATTTCATTTCTTGTGGTCTCGCGGTCCTACCGGTCGAATTCTTGCGACCTATGACCCTCAGATAGTGTTGCGGTCATCCTAGAGTCCGATCAAGTAGACCCGACTCGGATCGAGCTAAGACCTATGCCATTGCGACCGCATTATTGCCGCGATTCCAATGCCGCGTCTTGTGCGTCCATCCGATATGTGGATCATAAGTTGTATACGTATCATTCTATGGCCCTTGATTTCGATCATGTGGCCCACCTTGGAGTGGTGCATGTGGCCCACACTCCCTCTTTTGCACAAGTTCCAACACACACTACACACACCACCTAAATCTCCGTAACTCACACTACCAAGACCTCACACACCACCCACACCTAACCTACCCTAGCAACATTGTTTGTATCACCATAGGTTAATGATTATTTTCTTTAAAAAGATTTTTCCTCTCTTTCCCTCTCATTTTTCTCTCTCTCTTCTCTTCTTCTCTAGCAATTTTTTTTAAATTTCTCTAGCCTATTTTCCTCCATTTTTTCAGCCACCTTCCTCCTTAATCCTCCACCATCTAACCCTTGAAACCTCATCTCCACCATTGATCCATCTCCCTTGGTGTTAAAGGACCTTAGTGTGAAAGTTTGGTGGTCATCTTTGAGGTGGGTGCCCCTTTAAATGTAAAAATCTATTTTCTATAGCCTTGATGTTTTCTTTTTTTTATGATGGAAGTGTAGGACCCACCAATCAATGGTGGAGATCTCACACAATCCCATGGTTGTGGCTTAATGGCCTATCTTATGCATGCATGATCCATGCATGGGGCCTTTCTCTATGGGCCCCATCATGACCATTTTCTTTCATATCATATTATTTTTGGGTCATCTATACCTTATAATCATGGTGGGGATGGCATCCTCACCATGCATTTTAATTATAGGCCATGCATGTGCAAGATTCATGTTATAAATGTAAATCTATGTATGATGTATGGGTGTGATTGATCTAGGGAGGGCTCAATAGTAGCAGAGCCCTTTCCCTATGGCCGGATTGTCCTTCTATCTCTCTTTTCTTTCATTTATTTCCTGATGTGTGTGACTCATTTGATGGGCCTAGGACATCCATAAATTTCAGCAAGGTGGGATGCCCAAACTGCCCATTGTTTGATTTTGGGTGTCCTACTTGCTGCCTTAATGATTCATGCAAGGTGTGTTGGCTTTAGATTATGATATGGACATTTGTGGGGCCCACTAAGGAAGGCCACACCATCCTCCATTAATGTGTTTTTCTTTTTATTTAACCTATATAATAAATTTTATCTAAGTATATGTTGCTGTCCAGAATTTTCTGAAAAATTTCTGGTTGTTTTTGGACTAGATTTTGGGACTGTTTAGGGGACTATTCATACCCATCAAATATACTTTTCTGAAAGGTGGGGATCTCATATTGATGTTCCCCAAATTTTATCTCCATCTGACCTTGATTGAGGTCCCAAAGGTATGGTCCAAGTGAGGTGGACAGTTTGAATTTTCTACACTATTCCAGCAACATTCCACCATGGACAGTTGGATTTCTGAAATTTATTAAAATATCTATAGGTGTTAAAAAATTATAAAAATTTATTCATGAGTGGCCTACTCAAGTTAGGACCCACCTACAAAATTTGGGGACCAATGGACACCTGTACGTACCATAGTGGTGGCTGGACTGGCCCACTATAATATAGTGTCCAGATCAGTCCGATTTTTAGGATAGATTGATTTACCTAAATGAATTAAAATATTTATAGGTGTCTAAAAATTTTAAAATTTTATAGGGATGTGATCTACTCATGGTAAGACCCACCTACCAAATTTCAGGGCCAATGGACCCCTGTACACACCGTGACAAGGGCCGGACTGGCCCACCACATTGGGACGTTCAGGTCTGTCCGATTTCATGGATAGTCTGTTTTGTTTAAACTAATTAAAATACTTATAAATATCTAAAAATTATGAAATTTTGTGGGGGTGTGGCCCACATATGGAAGTATCACTCTATAAAATTTCATCCTCAAATGACCCCTTTAGGGCATCCAAAAAAATGGTCCAAGATAGATGGACTCCTAATTTTTCGGTTGTGCAGTCCAGCAATATGCTTGATAAAAACCAAAATTCAAAAATATTTCTCTTGATGGTGGGCCATATTTTTGGATTTCCTCTCATTGTATGCATGATGAGGGGCCATGGCCCTCAATTTCCATAGTTTTAGAGACCTTGGGCCCACTTCAATGGAGTGCCCAAATTTAGGACAACAACATGTTATAATTATGCTTGGACTTGGGCTGAAATTTTGAGGAGTGGAGCCCACCACATTTATGAAGGTATTAGAGGAGATAATTGATACCTTTAGTTTCTTAAATTTTAGGCTTAATAAATGCACTTTTGAGGCCCACCACAGTTGAATTTAATTGGGTCCATGAATGTAGCTAGTTGTTGAACTCTTTAGGCCCAATTGGGTTGGAACCTTCCAGATAGACCCATTGAACTATTGGGCCATTTTACTATATTATTATGTTGGGTTAGTGGGCCAGATTACACAAGTAGATGGGCCCTTGATTGCCCATCAAATCAACTTTATACTTGGGCCGAGTTGTAGGCCTAACTTACTTGACTAAGAGCATGACATTGCCCATGTGGTTTGAGCAATGGGCCGCCCACTAGGCCACCATAATATATGGGATTAGTGGCCTTTATGTTGGGCCCTAACTTTTTTCTTATGGGCCTATAGTGTTATATATGAGTTGGGTTATGTGTGTTCTCCTTGAACCCATATTTTGGGTAGGCCTTGGGCCGCCCTTTCTGAAGCCCAACATGAGTGTTGTGGTATAATTATGGCTGCTCATTTCTTATTTTTGATGTTGCATGGTCCTTGGTCCTTGATTCATGATCAATTAGAGATGAGCTACCTCTTAGGGACCAATTGTGGTTGGATGTCCACGTTGGTGGCCTTAAGGTAGGCCCATGGGCTTCTATGGGTGGTTAAAGGCCCACCATAGAACCTTGCTAAGCCATCTCACTATTTAGGCCCATACTATTATTCTCCTTAGTCTTGTGGGCTACCCCAGGTATATGGGCCCCCACTAGAGGTTGTATTCCTTATGAGGAATTAGTTAAGTACCTAGACCCTTCATGGTTAGGTAGAGAGTTCATCTCCACCATATTGGCACCCTTATTCATCTTCATGGCCCACTCCCATACACATCATATGCATGCTTGGTTGAGGAATGATTGACCATGGTTGTGGCAATGTGTAGGACATGTTGGTATCTCCCTGAGAGATGAATGCTTGAGATTGATGCATGGGTGATTGTGTGATTCATGCATCTGGCATTGCATAGCATGTGGATATCTGCCCTTACTTCATCAGGGCCTTACCTCCATAGGGATATTCGTGGATGGTCGTATGTGTGGACACCGAAAATATTAGTTGAGCATACTGGGTGCATACGATGCCCATGGGTGAAATTCTCAAAACTTTCATGGTACCAAGGATCTGCTCCAAGGCCGTGACTGGGTGGAATACATGAGCGTACGAGGGCCTTATACCGTTAGGCTGCGACTCCCACTGTCGTGTAGTCGGTTGGATAGGGGTGTGGCCTTACCTGCCTGGTGTGTAGTGGGCATTGCTAGGCTGAGTCTGACCAGCTCGTAAATGGGTCTGCTACCATCAGGCCTTGTTGGTGATTGGCTGTCTACAGGCGGGTAGTGAGGTCTCTTATGCTCGTTTGACTGTGCGGGTTCTGTAGAGCGATAGTCATGCAGCAGTGTAATGGACCCCGGTGATTTTCTTATTATTGGAAATGTACTTGATTTATGATTTGGATATGAGCACTGGAATTACTTGCATCGCATTAGCATTGGTTGTACAAGCCCCCTTCATGCGTTGCCTTGGTTTAACATCTAGTACTCATTGCATCATATTCATGATAAGCCTTGGTAAGGTTTGTGATTTTCCCATTGAGCACATTTCCCTTCTTGCATCTCCTACTATTCTTCTGTGCACCATTGTCACACACTTTCACCACCCTCTAAGCTTCTATAAGCTTATGCACGATTGATGCGTGCAGGAGATTCTAGGCAGGCATCGTAGCAGCAGCGCGTGGAGTAGAGCGGAGCTTTTGAGGACTCCAGTGTTGTCGACCTTTTTCTCTTCTCCTTTTATCTCATGTATGTCCTTTTGGACCTTATGGATGATTGTAAAAGTTTAAATTCTTAGTAGATTTTGTGATGTGTTCCTTTGTTATTCTCAGATGTATTTGTTGTGATCTTGGGTATGCTCATATTGGTAATGATTATACTGTAATGAAAATCCTCCTTATAGGATCCCAGGATCGGAACCTGCCTCAGGAGCTAAGAATGGGGTACTATGGAGGCTGTTACGGCCAGAACTGGCCATCGGGTCCCTTGTGATTCCGGTTACCGAGTCTGGGGCGTGACAATGTGGCTTCGCACCACGGTAGTTAGCCCTTTGAAAAGGGAGGGCTTCGCACCCACTTTTGAATTCTTTCACAACCCACGAAGAGAGCAGAAAAATAAAGAAGGAATTTTTTATTAACTTCAATCAATCTAAAGAACTACAAGGGGTGCCTATTTATAGAAAAAATCTTATACCACAAAACTCGCACCATGTGTGCAACTTATTACTTGGCGATGAAGTAAACTAAAATAAAAACTAAACAAAGAAATCTAAAGCGTTCACAATGTTCTAAATAATAACAATAAGTAAAACCTAAAATATGAAATCAATCCGACGAGTGGGCCATGATCATGAGATCCCATGATGGGCTTTTCTTGACTATCGGGCCCACTTTTTTTAACCAAAACTTGTCTTCTACCTAGGAGGCCCTCCCTGGACATCGTCATCGAGCTAGATCGATGGTGGGGTCCTCCTTCTGTGTATGTACGTGCGTAGGGGTGGTGGTGTGCGAGCGTGCGTGCACATGATGTCCCCATCACATAGGTTCCTACTGTGGAGGAGCTTCTTGCGAAAGCCTTTCCCAAGAAATCTGCGTCTTAGGCCTTATTTGAAAGTTTTGTTGCTAATGGTGCTTAAGCCTACACGATACATAGTGACGGGTTTTGTCGCTACTGGTGCTCAAGCCTACATGACACATAACGACAATCTTCCTAAGAAGAGGAATGATGGCCTTATGAATAATGATATTTTAGTTTTCTATTAGGTATTTTAGTTTATTTCAATTAAATATAATGATTTTATTTTCATAATAAAAAATAATTTCTTTATAATGTAAAATATTTCCAAATGGGAGATACGGGCAAATGTGTCAAATTAATATATATTAAACATTTCAGATGTTTGTTAACAAACAAATTATTTCAAATTCAGTACTTAATTTTCAGACTTCAACCATAAATATTAAACAAGTGTTTTTTTTTTTTTACTTCAGATTTCAGATTTAGGATTCAGATTTTAGATTTAACAAACGGGGTTGTACAGTCCTTAAGGCCTATTAGTACTCTTATTGGCAACATATGCATGTGAGGCCATCTCATATGCCCATTGAAGGATGAGAGAGTCCTTAATCCTTCGTAGAACATCCCTTGGCAGTTTTTGTCTGTGGGCCCACCTCATGGCTCATTGAAGGATGGGAAAGTCCTTCTTAGGACTTGGCAATGGATGCATTTAGGCCCATCTCATAGGTCCATTGACTCATTTGGATCACAATCCTCTCTATGGTGCCAATGTGGGCCTAGCTCTTTAAGCCCATCCCATCATTTTCCCACATGGCCAAGAGGGCTATGTGGGTAAATGTGGGCCCACTTCAAGTAAGGAAGATTCACCTGTGTGGCCAAAATGGCCATGTGGGAATCAAGTGGGTCCACCCCAGCCCATCTAAATACATTACTCATGGCGTCCTATTTGCAGGCCAAGAGAATCATGCAAAAGCTGATGGACTCTCATGATTAGACGCAGGTCTCCATCCTGGATATTTGAATTTTTTTGAAGGGAAACGACCTTGTTTTTAACCACATGTAAGAAATGTAAGGGTATGGAAAGATAACTTAGCATTGGGGCATCCTTGCAAGCATGCCTCATTGCCATATGAGTGGACCAATAATTAGAGTTGTACACAAGTCGAACCGAGTCGAGAGCTTGGCACAGCTCGGCTTAGCTCGGTCCTCGAGATTGACTGGCCAACTCAAGACACCTTAAGTCAAGTTTGAGCATGTGTGACATTTTCTTAAACACATACAATGCATCTTCAATCTTCCACACTTTTAATGCAAAATAGTAACAACACTTTATAATCATTTTATCAAACACTTGGGGCGTAGCATCAAGTTCAAGATATGAGAACAATTCTATGATATGAGGTTCTTTTTTCTTCTTTTTCTTTTTTTTTGGTAGTGGTATGTTTCTCTAATCTTCACTTGAATGTCCATTTTGATAATATCCTAATATGATCGCAAGTCCAAGAAATAAAACTTTGTTGAGTCATTTCATCAAACACTCGACGAGCAACATCAAGATCAAAGTAACTAAGTTAACGAACTGATTCAATCCGAGTAGATTTGAGTTGGGGTTCAAGCCGAGTCGACTCGAGCTCGAACTCAACTCGAAATTTTTTTGACCTCCAAAAAGCAGCTTGACGGTCCAAATCCAGTTTCAGGCTGTGGTGAGTCAAGATTTTCCTGGTTGAGTCGAGCGAGTTGACCAAGCTAACTCGATTCGTGTACAGCTCTAGGAGTGGTGTGGGTCCATCCTTTGACCACTCGAAGATCCCACCTTCATTCCACAAGAGGGCAAGCATCTCTCGGATTTTGCAAAGAAATCTAGCATGTGTCACTTGCGCGACATTTTTTAACCGTTCTGACCGTTAGAATTCGACCCAATTTCACCCTCGGATCAGGAAAGTTGGCCCTTACATGTCCAAGTACTTGTGGCCTTAATCGAAGTTCAGTAACCGTTGAATTGAAACTATTCCGCCACGGACGATCTAGAAATCCGATCGGACTGAAAACTTAACTTATTAAAGATCCAATGTTAGTGAGCTTAAGTCCGACCGTAATTGATGACAGGACCTCCAGAAATGCTCCGTTGGATCAGAAAGATCCCGATTTGGTTATAACCTAGGTATACCATGACTTAGAGTCTATTTTCGTCATGTTTGGGCATATAAAAGGGCCTTGAACCCTTAGCTTTCTAACCCATACGAATTTCCCAAACCCTAGAGATTTGAGAGATAGAAAAGAGAGAGAGTGTAGGAGAATCAGGTGAAACGCCGTCGGAGTTTTCCTAACCCATCTAGACATTGCACCAGCTTTTCTGAATCGTTCTTCCCCCGTATCTGACTCCGTTATTGGGTAAGTTAAGCTAACCCTAACCTGTTTTGAAGTTTAGGCTAGCTTTAGTAGAATTCTAGCTAACCTGTTTCTTTCCATAGGTTGCGTATCTGCCGTTGACGAAGACACACCGTCTGAATCATCGTAGAAACAACTTTTCTAGTTTAAGGTGCGGACTATATGCGCTTAGGTTATGGTTTTCAACCCTTTCAATGATAGTTAATGATTTTTCATATTGTGGATGAAATTACACATGCCAAATATGCTATCCATTTTACTTTCCGTATATGTATGCTGTATATTGTAAATATTATATTTCACATACATGGTAGAATACACGTATGCGTATGAAATCTGTTAATATACTTGCCATGATTAATGATCGTTGTTATATGCCTGATATGTATATGGCAACTCCTTGGCGAAAGGACTTGCCCTAATATGCAATAGGGACGACATACGTGATGTATGTTGAATAGTATAACCTAAGTATTTGAATAAATGCCTAAGTGAGTTAGTGGTTAGTAAAGTGTGATTGTTAAGATGGTTGAGATATGGATTTCAACCAAAGTATTTGTGTGTATGATTCCCTCCATGAATCATGTAACTTAGGTTATTCATTCTAAATGAGTGTATGATTTCCTCCATGGATTGTGTACTTAGTTAAATCATGATAAATGTGTGCATGAATTCCTGCATGTACTGTTTACATTAAAGTTATACTTCATGATTGCTCACATGAATGCAGAATATGAATCATATGCTAGTTATTATCCTTGTTTGTGAATGGAGATGTATTACAGTCCAGGTAATCGAAAAACATTTCATAATTAGTGGTTGAGGTTGCTTTCGCCACATAAGATAAGTTTAGCGAATCTGAGTCGTGCTTGGGGTGTTCGGAAATGGTCAGGCCACACGGAGCGCTTATGCATTCCACATCGTTCAACTCAACGTGCGCTTGACCTAATTGAGCTTATTAACTAACCCGATTGGCCGATGCTTATTCACCTTGCTTGGTTACTACTATCTGAATCTAAGACACTGAGCTTACCAGTGAAACTCTCGTAACCATGGTACCAAGATCCCCTAAGACTCATGAGCAGGGCATGATGGTATGGGACACTGTGGTCATGGTATCGGCCTACGCTGGGGCCAAAAACCTCCCCATAGTGACCAGTGAGCACCCTACTTTAAGTAGATTATGGTGGTATGGGATACTATATTCTGGCTGTCGGCCTACACTGATTGGTGACGAGCCCTCTGTAGTGACCTTGAGTTTATCCTGACACCGCATGGGGGCGACGAGTCCTGATGCAGTCTTAAGGATATAAACAGGCCTGTATTGAGAAGGTGATGGGGGAGAGGAGCAACGATTGCGCGCAACAGCCCTGACGGCCCTTGTAGCAACCTAGAACCATACTATCGTATGAGATATCATAGGACTGACGACCCTAGAATGGATCAATGTTGGGAAATGATACAAGGGAGGTGTCTTAGCTTCCCAATCCTGCTGTATGAAAAAGACTAATAAGAACTTGGTAATCATATTCATAACACGCATTGCATGTGCTAACGATGTTGGTGATAGAGCACTGAGGAAGTGATTCACGCCGCGATCGCTAGATGTTGTCGCATAAAAGAGTTTGTGGTGAGGGCATGCATCATTTTTCATGTCATGCTTGCATTAACAAGAGATTTAGGACTTGTTCGATTGTACTGCCTTATCATTACCGCTTAACTGGATTGATAACCTGTCAACCTTTGCTATATAGTACCACTGAGTTGATCACTCACTCCCACGTTCTGGGACGGTATTTAAACACCAAACAGACCCTGACTTAGCTGTAGGAGATGACGATGCTTGCGAGGCGGAGCCAGACTTCGAAGAGGACGAGGAGGTATTCTCTTACATTTAGTTCTCAAGCGGGTTCATGTGAGCCTTATCCTGACTAGCGGGGATGTTTTGGGACATGTATTGTAACATTTTGAATAGTCCATGTATGTATTTTGAGACACAGATATATGTATATTGCCCTGGGCAGAGCACATATCATTTGGGGATTTATTTTGAATTATATGTTTATTTAAGTCTTTCGCTTGCATTTCCTTAAAATTTCCAAAATTTCCTGAATTATGTCTGCTATCTGGCTTGATCTATTTCATGTTTTATGCATTAATACAGTCAACATACAATCATCATCAAATATGTTGCATAAGTGATGTTTTGGAACTCGAGAGCTGAGTTATGCTCAACTCCCGAATTTCAGGGCATTACATAGTTACTGCCTATAAGTATCTATTACTATATAAATATATTATATATATAAGTAACGATATTGATATAGGACATATAATATAGGTAACCTATATTAATACATACGATATATATAACACTATATTAATAGGTTAATATAGATTATATTAATATCGTATAGGTTAATATTATTATAGGTTATATTATTATAGTATATATTATTATAATACTATATAGGTTAATAATATATTATAATACTATAATATTATTATAATATATTATAATACTATATAGGTTAATGGTGTGGGTCCCATTCCACATCAAAGTGGGGTCCATGCACTGCAAAATCCTCAAGAAAATTTGGGAGAAAAGGGCATGTAAACAGATCCAAACATTAACTCAAAAGTCATGTTCCAACTTAGCCTGGAATCTGGACAGCAACATATGTTGTCCATACTTTAACCCATATAAATTAATCAAAGGGTTTATGGCCCTGATTCAACATGTGGGGTCCACCTTGATGGGTTAACAAAATTTCAGACCCATGAGCTCACTCAGACCTCCATGAAAATGTCATTTTGGAGGTCACCCAAACCATGCATGCATGGTGGGCTTGGACATCTAGTCAAAGTGGGCTTGGACTTCCCATCTAGCTAAGGGTCTTAGATGTTGCTAACCTCTCCTTAGTGGGCCACACATCATTAGAATACATAAGAGAAAAAAAAGAGAGAAAGGGAGAAGGAAGAAGCAATCGGCCATTGGTGGAAGGTCCGCTACTAATGGACCTTCAACTCCACAATCTACACCATCCACCATGTATATACTTACATGCAAGCTATTATGTATCAAGATAATTTGCTGGAGGGTAGGGACACCCTCTTTACATGTATGCAAAGGCCTATATGGCCTATGAGATGCAAGAATAAAGGAGAAGGCATCATGGTGGGTCCATGGAGAATGGCCCACCAGGGAAGGGAATGAGTAGGATCTAGGCCCATGACCTTCATCCTAAGAGCCATGTAGGACCTCCACCATGGATTGGTGGGTCCTACATGCTTCCATGCATGTAGCAAAAGGAAAGGGAGAAAGGAAAGAAGAATAAGCACCCACTTGTAGAGATGGCCACAAAACTCCACCACTATATTCTAGGCTTGAAGGAGAAGAGGTTTGAAGGTGAGAGATGGATTTCTAGTGGTTGGATTGTGGAGGGAAGAAGGAAGAAATGTGGCTAAAATTTTTAGGAAGATAGGATGTTTTAGAGGTTCTAGCAATGAGAGAAGAGAAAATGAAGGAAGAGGGAGAGATGAGAGAGAGAGAGAGAGACTTGTAGGGAGGCAAGGCCTCTCTCTCCTTGGTTAGAGAAACCATAATGGCCTATGGTGACAATAACAAAGTGCTATGCTTAGTAGGTCTCTTGGTGGTGTTTATGGTTAGTGGTGTTAGTTATGGATCTTTGTGTAGTGTGTGGGTAGTATACCTTGGAACTTGTGCCAAGGGAGGTGGTGGTCCACACATGCATTCCACCTAAGTGGTCCACATGATCAATGGTCATATAATGAAATGTACACAACTTTTGATCTACATATCGGATGGACGCACAAGACACGACGTTGGAACCGCGGTGATGATGCGGTCGCAATGGCATAGGTTTCAACTCGTTCTGAGTCGAGTCTCACAATAGTAGTGTTTATATATAGTATATTTAATTATACCATGTTTTACTATAGGCTATAACATCGTCGGATATACTTATATATTATAAGCAGTGTAATATTAAACCGGGGCACTGCTATATTTAAACCTATACTAAATAATATTATAAAGCCTCGGTTTAATATTACAAAGCAGTGCCCCGGTTAATATTAGCCTAAACCGTGTAACTCGGCGCCGACGATATTATATAGTTACAAAGCAGCCCCGGTTTAATTATAATCACTATTAATACACTTATCTGCCCCGGTTAATATAAGTGTATTATTTAGTATATTAATACACTTGTATACTGATTATAATTACTGATTATAGCATATAATTACTGGTATGCTTTGTAATAAGTGTATTATTTAATATATGCTATATAAGTGTATTAATATAGAAAAAAGTCCTGATTTAATATATAATATAACCTATATTAATACACTTATCAGCCCCGGTTAATATAGTATAATATAACCTATATGGCAGTGCCCACGGTAATATTATTAATATAGTATAATATAACCTATATACAAAGCACGCCAGCGTGGACACTTCTATGGTGTGATTAACTATTATAACCAGGATGGACACTGCTTTGTAATATTAATATAGTATAAAAGTGATTATATATTACTTATATAATATGTAACCAGCGTGGGCACTGCTGTGGCGTGATTAACTAATATATATATATATATATATATATATATATATATATATATATATATATATATATATATATATAACATATATATATATATATATAAGTAATATAGGTTAATAGTATTATATATTATAATAATATAACTATAGTATTATATTATATATATATATATATAACATCAATACTAATATATATTATTAACCCTATATAATTAATAATATATATATATATATATATATATATATATATATATATATATATATATATTATTAGTTAATAGTGCCTAATAATATAGCAACACGCCCATAACAGTGACTAATATATTAATATAGGTTAATAGTGCCTAATAATATAGGTTAATAATATTAGGCACTATTAACCTATATATATATAATACTATATTATATATAATACTATAGTTATATTATTATAATATACTATAGTAACTATAGTATATTAATATAGTGTTATTATAACACTATATTAATAACACTATATTATTATAACCTATACTAGTAGGCACTATCAGTATCATCGATTAGTTAATATATTAATATAAGTTACGTATATTAATATACGATAGGTTAATAGGTTAATAGGTTATATATATATATAATATAAGTTAACCTATAATTAGGCACTATTAATTGCCTAATAATATAGTTAATATAAGTTAATATACGTTACGTATATCACATACTATATATGCTAATATAGGCAGTTATAATATAAGTTAGTAGTAACTCTAGTATATAGTATTAGGCGCTATTAACTTATATATATAATATAAGTAACCTATAATTAACCTATATTATTAGGCACTATTATAATATTAACCTATATTATTAGGCAGTTACTTATTATATTATAGTAAGTATCTATTAATATATACTGCCTAATAATATAGATACTGTGTAATTAACTATAGTATGTTATATATTACCATTTAACTATAGGATATGACTAGCTATAAGTTACATATATAGTAACTATATACTGCTATAAGTAACTCGGGATGATGATGTTATATAAGGGAAAGTATGTTGTTATATATAAGTATACTATACAAGGCTATATACTGCCTATGCTTTCCCTTGTATAAGTTACTTATACCAGTATATAGCCTATAATATAATATTACTAATTATAATTACAGCATAGGCTATATAACAGTATACTTTCCCTTGTATATAGCCAGACATATAGCATATAATTATAACAGTATACTTGTAATATAGCCTATAATAGTATATCCCTAACTGATTAATAGTATATCCCTAACATATTATTTAATTATTTCACGTTTCTTTCTTTCCTAATTATTTTCTTATGTATTAAATATTTTAAATAATTACATGCCGTTAGTCACCGAGGTAAGTATTTCGTAATTAGTATTTCCTAAGTATATGTGATATACCTCCATCCCGCTTTGCCTGTGCAACTTTTGTGATTGTTTAAAATTGGTATGATCTAAAACTTGAAATCTTACATGTCATATTTAATTTCATGTCCTGCATCACTCGCAAGTAGTGCGACTTATCTCACATGTTCGATTCGGTGAGCATTTTTTATTTTCAATCCCCTTTTTTTTCTATAAATCATGTTAAATCAGTGTCAAATTGTTACAAATACATGGTTTTTCATGTTTTGCATGAAAAAACATGAATTTGGAGCTTTAATTTTGAGATTTGGAGGGGATGGGCCGAGTTGTGGAAAGTTGAAAAAATTAAAAATTTTCACTTGCTCGCAAATCGGTTGCAATCCTTATGTCCAAACATAAAATCAAACATGTATTTAACCTAATCTAGTGATTCTTCTTTTGCTTTTAAATGTATTGCTTGTGTTTCCACACGTCTTCTTATATTTATAAATTATATGAATGAACTTTGAATATACTTGCATCAATTTAGTTAGACAACGCATAGATTAGGACCCTATAAAAAGAAAACTTATCATATACACTTATTTTTTTGTAATGTTTTGATTTATAACTGTGATTTGATGTGTTTTTTAACAATCACTGAAGTTTCATTGAAAAAATTGACTAAATTCTCCATGTTTCCGACAACAACGATACATTACGCAATACAACCAATATATCCCATACGATAACCAATACATATCTGTATCCCAAAGGTGCGATACTATCATGTCCCAGACTCGGTAACCGGAATCACAAGGGACCCGATGGCCGGTTCTGGCCGTAACAGCCTCCATAGTATCTCATTCTTGGCTCCTGAGGCAGGTTCCGATCCTAGGATCCTATAAGGAGGATTTTCATTACAGTATAATCATTACCAATATGTGCATACCCAAGATCACAGCAAATACATCTGAGAATAACAAAGGAACACATCACAAAATCCACTAAGAATTTGAACTTTTACAATCATCCATAAGGTCTAAAAGGACATACATGAGATAAAAGGAGAAGAGGGAAAGGTCGGCAACACTGGAGTCCTCAAAAGCTCCGCTCTACTCCACGCGCTGCTGCTACGATGCCTGCCTAGAATCTCCTGCACGCATCAATCGTGCATAAGCTTATAGAAGCTTAGAGGGTGGTGAAAGTGTGTGACAATGGTGCACAGAAGAATAGTAGAAGATGCAAGAAGGGAAATGTGCTCAATGGAAAAATCACTAACCTTACCAAGGCTTATCATGAATATAATGCAATGAGTACTGGATGTTAAACCAAGGCAATGCATGAAGGGGGCTTGTACAACCAATGCTAATGCGATGCAAGTAATGCCAGTGCTCATATCCAAATTATAAGTCAAGTACATTTTCAATTATAAGGAAATCACCGGGGTCCATTACACTGCTGAATGACTGTCGCTCTACACACCCCGCACAGTCAAACGAGCATAAGAGACCTCACTACCCGCTTGTATACAGCCAATCACCAACAAGGCCTGATGGTAGCGGACCCATTTACGAGCTGGTCAGACTCAGCCTAGTAATGCCCACTACACACCAGGCAGGTAAGGCCACACCCCTATCCAACCGACAACACGACAGTTGGAGTCGCAGCCTAACGGTATAAGGCCCTCGTACGCTAATGTATTCCACCAGGTCACGGCGTTGGAGCAGATCCTTGGTACCATGGAAGTTTTAGGAATTTCACCCATGGGCATCGTATGCACCTGGTATGCTCAACTAATATTTTCAGTGTCCACACATACGACCATCCACGAATATCCCTGTGGAGGTAAGGCCCTGATGAAGTAAGGGTAGATATCCACATGCTATGCAATGCCAGATGCATGAATCACACAATCACCCATGCATCAATCTCAAGCATTCATCTCTCAGGGAGATACCAACATGTCCTACACATTGCCACAACCATGGTCAATCATTCCTCAACCAAGCATGCATATGATGTGTATGGGAGTGAGCCATGAAGATGAATAAGGGTGCCAATACGGTGGAGATGAACTCTCTACCTAACCATGAAGGGTCTAGGTACTTAACTAATTCCTCATAAGGAATACAACCTCTAGTGGGGGCCCATATACCTGGGGTAGCCCACAAGACTAAAGAGAACAATGGTATGGGCCTAAATAGTGAGATGGATTAGTAAGGTTCTATGGTGGGACTTTAACCACCTATACAAGCCCATGGGCCTACCTTAAGGCCACTAACGTGGACATCCAACCACAATTGGTCCCTAAGAGGTAGTCCATCTCTAATTGATCATGAATCAAGGACTAAGGCCCATGCAACATCAAAAATAAGAAATGAGCAGCCATAATTATATTACAACACTCATGTTGGGCTTCAGAAAGGGCGGCCCAAGGCCTACCCAAAATATGGGTTCAAGGAGAACACACATAACCCAACTCATATATAACACTATTAGCCCATAATGGAAAGGTTAGGGCCCAACATAAAAGTCACTAATCCCATATATTATGGTGGTCTAGTGGGCGGCCCATTGCTCAAACCACATGGGCAAATGTCATACTCTTAGTCAAGTGAGTTGGGCCTACAACTCGGCCCAAGTATAAAGTTGATTTGATGGGCAATCAAGGGCCCATCTACTTGTGTAATCTGGCCCACTAACCCAATATAATAGTATAGTAAAATGGCACAATAGTTCAATGGGTCTATCTGGAAGGTTCCAACCCAATTGGGCCTAAAGAGTTCAACAACTAACTACATTCATGGACCCAATTAAATTCAACTGTAGTGGGCCTCAAAAGTGCATTTGTTAAGCCCAAAATTTAAGAAACTAAAGGTATCAATTATCTCCTCTAATACCTTCATAAATGTGGTGGGCTTCACTCCTCAAAATTTCAGCCCAAGTCCAAGCATAATTATAACATGTTGTTGTCTTAAATTTGGGCACTCCATTGGAGTGGGCCTAAGGCCTCTAAAACTCTGAAAATTGAGGGCCACGGCCCCTCATCATGCATACAATGAGAGAAAATCCAAAAATATGGCCCACCATCAAGAGAAATATTTTTGAATTTTGGTTTTTATCAAGCATATTGCTGGACTGCACAACAGAAAAATTAGGAGTCCAGCCATCTTGGCCATTTTTTTGGATGCCCTAAAGGGGTCATTTGAGACTAAAATTTTACAGAGTGATACTTCCATATGTGGGCCACACCCCTACAAAATTTTAGAATTTTTATATATTTATAAGTATTTTAATTAGTTTAAACAAAACAGACTGTCCATGAAATTGGACAGACCTGAACGTCCCAACGTGGTGGGCCAGTCCGGCCCTTTCCAAGGTGTGTACAGGGGTCCATTGGCCATGAAATTTGGTATGTGGGTCTTACCATAAGTAGATTACATTCCTACAAAATTTCAGAATTTATAGACACCTATAAGTGTTTTAATTCATTTAGATAAATCAATCTGTCCTAAAAATCGGACTGATCTGGACACTATATTATAGTGGGCCAGTCCAGCCACCACTATGGTACGTACAGGTGTCCATTGGTCCCCAAATTTTGTAGGTGGGTCCTACCTTGAGTAGGTCACCCATGAATAAATTTTTATAATTTTTAAACACCTATAGATATTTTAATAAATTTCAGAAATCCAACTGTCCATGGTAAAATGTTGCTGGAATAGTTTAGAAAATCCAGACTATCCACCTCACTTGGACCATACCTTTGGGACCTCAATCAAGGTCAGATGAAGCTGAAATTTGGGGAACATTAAGATGAGATCCCCACCTTTTAGAAAAGTATATTTGATGGGTATGAATAGTCCCCCAAACAATCCCAAAATCTGGTCCAAAAATAACCAGAAATTGTCCAGAAAAATCTGGATAACAACATGTACTTAGATAAAATTTATTATATAAGTTAAATAAAAAGGAAAACACATTAATGGAGGATGGTGTGGCCTTCCTTAGTGGGCCCCACAAATGTCCATGTCATAATCTAAAGCCAACACACCTTGCATGCATCATTAAGGCAGCAAGTAGGACACCCAAAATCAAACAATGGGCAGTTTGGGCATCCCACCTTGCTGAAATTTATGGATGTCCTAGGCCCACCAAATGAGCCACACACATCAGGAAATAAATGAGATAAAAGAGAGATAGAAGGACAATCCGGCTATAGGGAAAGGGCTCCGCCACTATTGAGCCCTCCCTAGATCAATCACACCCATACATCATACATAGATTTACATTTATAACATGAATCTTACACATGCATGGCCTATAATTAAAATGCATGGTGAGGATGCCATCCCCACCATGGTTATAAGGTCTAGATGACTCAAACATAATATGATATGAAAGAAAATGATCATGATGGGGCCCATAGAGAAAGGCCCCATGCATGGATCATGCATGCATAAGATAAGCCATTAGGCCACAACCATGGGATTGTGTGGGATCTCCACCATTGATTGGTGGGTCGTACACTTCCATCATGAAAAAAAGAAAATATCTAGGCTATAGAAAATAGATTTTTACATCTAAAGGGGCACCCACCTCAAAGATGACCACTAAACTTTCACACTAAGGTCCTTTAGCACCAAGGGAGAGGGATCAATGGTGGAGATGAGGTTTCAAGGGTTAGATGGTGGGGGATTAAGGAGGAAGGTGGCTGAAAAAATGGAGAAAAATGGATTGGAGAAATGGAGAAAAATTACTAGAGAAGAAAAGAAGAGAGAGAGAAATGAGTGGGAAAGAGAGGGAAAATCTTTTTAAAGAAAGTAATCATTAACCTATGGTGATACAAATAATGTTGCTAAGGTAGGTTAGGTTTGGGTGGTGTGTGAGGTCTTGGTAGTGTGAGTTATAGAGATTTAGGTGGTGTGTGTAGTGTGTGTTGAAACTTGTGCAAAAGAGGGAGTTTGGGCCACATGCACCACTCCAAGGTGGGCCACATGATCAAAATCAAGGGCCATAGAATGAAACGTACACAACTTATGATCCACATATCGGATGGACACACAAGACGCGACGTTGGAACCGCGGCAACAATGCGGTCGCAATAGCATAGGTCTCAGCTCGATCCGATTCGGGTCTACTTGATCGGACTCTAGGATGACCGCAGCACTATTTGAGGGTCGCAGGTCGCCAGAGTTCGACTGGTAGGACCGCGAGACCACAAGAAATAAAATGCACACTCCCACACATACATGCACATATGTGAACTTGGGTCGGGTCTCATAGATACGTAACGCAATACCGATATTTCGAACACTGTAAGGAACCTTTGGTTATTTCTACAATTCTTACAGAACCAACATCTACAGTACAATCCTTTCCAAGAAACTAGAAATTGGTTGTTAGAATTACGATACTCACAAGGATATCTATCCAAATGCTAGAGCTTGAGTGAAGACAAATAATTTTGAAAGTCAAACAAGCTTTCACAGAACTGACCTTTATGTAGTTCAAAACAGCTTTTCTGACCATTTCATCCTCCTCTGGCGTGAACCATTTACCTTTCACTAAACCTTCTTCACTAGTTTTCTCCTCACATCTCGCGTCCTTGGGCAGTGAAAATACCTCCACTTTATCTGAAAAGCTTACTCTCCTTGATTGTTTACCTGTTCGAGATTTTGTGGAATCATCAGCATTTTTCTTCCTTTTTTCTTACTCGAAACTCCATGATCAGCATTAGCTTCCACATCTCTCTTCCTATTTTTCTTGCTCGACACTCCATCACCAACATATCTTTCATATCTCTCTTCCTCTTTTTCTTACTCACAACTCCATCATCAGCATCATGTTTCGCAATTTTCTTCTTCTTTTTCTTACCCGGTGCTCCATCACTAGCATTATCATTTGCAGCCACTCTATATTCTCCAATTAATTTTCCACTGCTATCCAATCCGTTATCCGGACTTTCTTCAGGAAGTAATTCCATGCCTTTGGACTTCCTATTTCTCTTGTCATCCCTACCCATCTTTTTTTCTTTCTTTTGTTCCTTCACTTGTCCATCTTTCTCAATCTTTTTCTATCTGTGATCAGATACATCGTCAGTTATATCCATTTTTTCCAATCCTCTAATGGGAATTTCTGAAGAGCATGAGCCCGTATTCCCTTCCTTGTCGACTACCATCTTCTTCTTCTTCTTCTTTTCCTTTCTCTTTTTACTCTCATCTTCTGTAGGTTGCAATTTAACTTCATTCACGTGTTTCATTTTCATATCATCCTTTTCATTTTCGCGGTCGCTACCTTTGACGCATTTCTCCCCATCTATCTTCTTCTTCTTCTTCTTATAGTTCTCATCAGAATCATCATCCACCGTCGATTTTTCTTGAATCTCATTTGATCCAATGGTGCTTTTGTAAGGAGAATCTAAATCCTTATTGGTAACTCCTCCAGATGGGTGGGAGGTCATCTCTCTCTCTCTCTCTCTCTCTCTCTCTCTCTCCAGCGAGCGTCCAGCGATCTGTAGGTTCGAGCCCCCTTTCCGGAGATCGTTGTCCCTTCCAACAAGCTCCCGCTTCAGGTATGCATAACGGATTTCTTTTCCTACTTTTATTTTTTCAGAGAGTTGAAGGAGAGAGAGAGCTACGAAGACGATGGGTTGGGAAGTGGGTTGCCCCAAGTACAGAGATATTCATGTGCCCCTGTTGTCGAAAAGTGTGTGGGGCCATAGAGATGCCCGCGATAAATACATTCCGCCCATCAGTTTTGCCGAAGCGGATGGGTATTAATCCAGTATGGTTAGGGCGTGTTTGGATTCACGTTTTGGTTGTATTGTATTGTATTCGGTATTGTTTACGTATCTATTGGGTGATATTCAAAATACATCCGGTGGAGATGTGCCACTAACCGATGTTTGGATAGTACGTATTACTCTAGCATGTATACAATTTCATGTCAGATCAATATTTGAAAATGATCAGATAAGGGCCACACAATGTATATACGTGCGTATAGTGGAGCCCACTCACTGTTCCATTGGAGGACAAGTCCACCTCTTAAAATAGTAACTACAATATTAAATAGGTTATTATAATTAATAGGTTATTATTATACTATAATAATAACCTATAATAATTATATGCTATCATACTATAATTAACCTATTATAATAATTAAACTCGAAGTTATTACTAAAATTAAGCACTACTTTGTAACTATATAATTATAGTTATTATAATTAAACCTAATAAACTTATTATTAATAGTTTATTATATTATATTTAATTATTATAATAATAGCCTATTATATCGTATAGTATAATATAGGTTAATATTGTTATAATATATAAGTAACTTAGGGCGATAATGTTACAGTATATAAGTAACCATGTAACTTGGCGCCGACGATGTTATATATATAATGTACTATAGTTATATATATAGGCCTATTATTATATTATATATATATAGGTTAATATAGCCTATATTATTATTAACCTATTAATAATTATAATCTATATAGCCTATAATTACAGTATAATTGCCACATACTATAATTATAATAACCTATAATATGCTATAATTATTAATAAGTTAATTATAAATAATATATAATAATAAGCTCCGAGTTATTAATAATATTATACTATAGTAAATTAACCATTACTTACTAACCTATTATAGGTAATTATTAATATTATAAGCCTATTTAATTATAGCCTATAATTATAGTATAATCTATACTGTTATATTTACTATAGTATATTTAAATTAACTTATATTATTAATGTAATTATATTTATAATAGATTAATTTAAATATACTATATAATATAGCAGTATATGTTAATCTAAATATTATTAACATATACTGTTATACTGTTAGATTATTATTGTATAATAATAACCGTATATTTTAGGTTATATTGTTATACAAATTATTATTAACAGTATAATATGTTAGGTTATATTGTTATACGATGTAACTATTATTAATATACTATAACAGTATATGTTAGATTTAAATATTATTATTATTATATAATAGTATATGATAGGTTTAAATATTGTTAGGTTTAAATACTGTTATAGATTTAAATATTGTTAAGTTTAAATATTGTTATTATTATATAATACCAGGGTCGAATTATTATTAATACTATAGGTTAAGTTTAATTATAATAAATATTATTAAAATTATATAACTATGTTGTTATATAGTATATAATTATATAACATCATATACTGTTATATATTATACTATATAACAGTATATAACACAGTATATAATATAGTATATTATATAATATATAACGTTGTTTAAATATACCATATAATATAACCTATGTTAACGCTGTTTATATACTGTTATTATACTGTTATATACTATATTATATTATATGTTATATTATATATTGTTATATATTGTGTTATAATACACTAAATAATTATATTAAATCGGAGCACTGCTAACCTATGATTATATATAGTATATTTAATTATACTCCGATTTAAATATAGCAGCGTAATTTTAACCAGGGTATCCGTTGTATATAAGTTTAAATTATACTATATAAACACTATGTAATATAAACACTGTATAAATATACCGGGTGTAACATAAACACTGCTAACATATAATATTTAAACCTAACATGTATAATATAGTAGCCCACGCTGCTATATAGTATAATTAAATATTATATAATTAAACCTATATTATATAGCAGTGTTTATATATAGTATATTTAATTATACCCCGGTTTACTATAGGATATAACAGCGTCGACTATACTTATATATTATAAGAAGTGTAATATTAAACCGGGGCACTGTTATATTTAAACCTATATTAAATAATATTACAAAGTCCCGATTTAATATTATAAAATAGTGCCCCGGTTAATATTAACCTAAACCGTGTAACTCGGCGCCGACGATATTATATAGTTACAAAGCAGCCCCGGTTTAATTATAATCACTATTGATACACTTATCAGTCCCGGTTAATATAAGTGTATTATTTAAGATATTAATACACTTGTATACTAATTATAATTACTGATTATAGCCTATAATTACTAGTATGCTTTGTAATAAGTGTATTATTTAGTATATGCTATATAAGTGTATTAATATACGAAGAAGTTCTGATTTAATATATAATATAACCTACATTAATACACTTATCAGCCTCGGTTAATATAGTATAATATAACGTATATAACAGTGCCCACAGTAATATTATTAATATAGTATAATATAACCTATATACAAAGCACGCCAGCGTGGACACTGCTGTGGCGTGATTAACTATTATAACCAGCGTGGACACTTCTTTGTAATATTAATATAGTATAATAATGATTATATATTAGTTATATAATATGTAACCAGCCTGGGCACTACTGTGGCGTAATTAACTAATATATATATAATATCGATACTAATATATATTGTTAATCTTATATAGTTAATATTATATATATATATATATATATATATATATATATATATATATATATATATATATATTATTAGTTAATAGTGCCTAATAATATAGCAGCACGCCCACAGTAGTGACTAATGTATTAATATAAGTTAATAGTGCCTAATAATATAAGTTATTATAATATATAGGGTAATAGTGCCTATATAGGTTAATAATGCCTAATAATATAAGTTAACGTATATATATGTTAATAATATTAGGCACTATTAACCTATATATAATACTATAGTTATATTATTATATTATACTATAATAACTATAGTATATTAATATAGTGTTATTATAACACTATTATTATAACCTATATTATTAGGCACTATTAGTATCATCGATTAGTTAATATTTTAATATAGGTTACGTATATTAATATACGATAGGTTAATAGGTTAATAGGTTAACCTATAATTAGGCACTATTAACTACCTAACAATATAGTTTATATAGGTTAGTATAAGTTACGTATATCATATAATATATAGGTTAATATAAGTAGTTATAATATAAATTAATAGTAACTATAGTATATATTATTAGGCACTATTAATGTGTGTGTGTGTATATATATATATATATATATATATATATATATATATAAAATATAGGTAACCTATAGTTAACCTATATTATTAGGCAGTTACTTATTATATTATAGTAAGTATCTATTACTATATACTGCCTAATAATATAAATACTGTACAAGTAACTATAATATGTTATATATTACCATGTAACTATATGTTATGATTAGCTATAAGTTATTTATACAGTAACTATATACTGCTATAAGTAACTCAGGGCAATGATATTATATAAGGAAAAGTATACTGTTATATATAAGTATAGTATACAAGACTATATACTGCCTATATTTTTCTTTGTATAAGTTACTTATACCAGTATATAACTTATAATATAATATTACTAATTATAATTACAGCATAGGCTATATAACAGTATACTTTCCCTTGTATATAGCCAGACATATAGTCTATAATTACTCGCAGCTCCATCATTAGCATCATGTTTCGCAATTTTCTTCTTCTTTTTCTTACCCGGTGCTGCAGCACCAACATTATCATTTGTAGCCACTCTATATTCTCCAATTAATTTTTCACTGCTATCCAATCCGTTGTCCGAACTTTCTTCAGGAACTGATTCCATGCCTTTGGACTTTCTATTTCCCTTGTCATCCCTACTCATCTTTTTCACTTTCTTTTGTTCCTTCACTTGTCCATCTTTCTCAATCTTTTTCTTTCTGTGATCAGATACATCATTAGTTATATCCATTTTTTCCAATCCTCTAATGGAAATTTCTGCAGAGCATGAGCCCGTATTCCTTTCCTCGTCGACTACCATATTATTCTTCTTCTTCTTTTCCTTTCTCTTTTTACTGTCATCTTCTGTAGGTTGGAATTCAACTTCATTCACATTTTCAAATCATCCTTTTCATTTTCACGGTCGCTACCTCTGACGCATTTCTCCCCATCTATCTTCTTCTTCTTCTTATGGTTCCCATCAGAATCATCATCCACCGTTGATTTTTCTTGAATCTCAACTGATCCAACGGCGCTTTTGAAAGGAGAATCCAAATCCTTTTTGGTAACTCCTCCAGATGGGTGGGAGGTCATCTCTCTCTCTCTCTCTCTCTCTCTCTCTCTCTCTCTCTCCGGCGAGCGTCCAACGATCTGTCAGTTCGGGCCCCCTTTCCGGCGATCGTTGTCCTTTCCGACAAGCTCCCGCTTCAGGTATGCGTAACAGATTTCTTTTCTTGCTTTTATTTTTTTAGAGAGTTACGGGAGAGAGAGTTACGAAGACAATGGGTTGGGAAGCGGGTTGCCCCGAGCATAGAGATATTCATGTGCCCCTGTTGTCAAAAGGTGTGTGGGGTCATAGAGATGCCCGCGATAAATACATTCCGCCCATCAGTTTTGTCGAAGCGGATGGGTACTGAGTAACCCAATACGGTTAGGGCGTGTTTAGATTCACATTTTGATTGTATTGTATTGTATTCGGTAATGTTCACGTATATGGTGGGCGATATTCAGAATACATCGAGCGGAGATGTGTCACTAACCGATGTTTGGATAATACGTATTACTCTAGCATGTATACAATTTCATGTCAAATCAATGTTTGAAAATGATCGGATAAGAGCCACACGATGTATATACGTGCGTATAGTGGAGCCCACTCACTGTTCCATTGGATGGCAAGTTCGTCTCTTGAAATAATAACTATAATATTAAATAGGCTATTATAATTAATACGTTATTTTATAGGTTATTATTATACTATAATAATAACCTGTAATAATTATATGTTATTATACTATAATTAATCTATTATAGTGATTAAACTCAGAGTTATTACTAAAATTAAGCACTATTTTGTAACTATATAAGTATAGTTATTATAATTAAATCTAATAAACTTATTATTAATAGCCTATTATAGCCTATAGTATAATATAGGTTAATATTATTATAATATATAAGTAACTCGGGGCGATAATGTTACAGTATATAAGTAACCGTGTAACTCGGTGCCGACGATGTTATATATATAACATACTATAGTTATATATATGTCTATTATTATATTATATATATATATATATAGGTTAATATAACCTATATTATTATTAACCTATTATAACCAATATAGCCTATAATTACAGTATAATTATCACATACTATAATTATAATAACCTATAATTACAGTATAATTATCTCATACTGTAATTATAATAACATATAATAGGCTATAATTATTAATAGGTTAATTATAAATAATATATAATACTAGGCTCCAAGTTATAAATATTATTATACCATAATAAATTAACCATTACTTACTAGCTTATTATACGTTATTATTAATATTATAGGTCTATTTAATTATATCCTATAATTGCAGTATAACGTATATTGTTATATTTATTATAGTATATTTAAATTAACCTATATTATTAATGTAATTATATTTATAATAGGTTAATTTAAAGATACTATAAATTATAAATATATTATACAGTTAGGTTAATTTAAATATACTATATAATATAACAGTATATGTTAATTTAAATATTATTAACATATACTGTTATACTGTTAGGTTATTATTGTATAATAATAACCGTTTATGTTAGGTTATATTGTTATACGATGTTATTATTATTAATATAATATAACAGCATATGTTAGGTTTAAATACTATTATAGGTTTAAATATTGTTATTATTATATAATACCGGGACGAGTTATTATTAATACTATAGGTTAGGTTTAATTATAGTAAATATTGTTAAAATTATATAACTATATTGTTATATAGTATATAATTATATAACATCATATACTGTTATATATTATACTATATAACAGTATATAACACAGTATAATATAATATATGTAACGCTGTTATAACACAGTATATAATATAGTATATTATATAATATATAACGCTGTTTAAATATACTATATAATATAACCTATGTTAACACTGTTTATATACTGTTTATATACTGTTATATACTATATTATAGTATATGTTAAATTATATACTATTATATTTTGTATTATAATACACTAAATAATTATATTAAACCGGGGCACTACTAACTTATAATTATATATAGTATATTTAATTATACCCCAGTTTAAATATAGCAGTGTAATATTAATCAGGATATCCATTGTATACAGGTTTAAACTATACTATATAAACACTATATAATATAAACACTGTATAAATATAACCGACGTATCATAGGTTCAGTGGACTTCTCGCGACGTCGCCGGCGGCTAACCACCCACGTCGCCGCGATGCGAACACTTCACCGGACCATTCAATCGGTAGGAGCGACGGGCGGTGTGTACAAAGGGCAGGGACGTAGTCAACCAGGGATCGGCGGATGTTGCTTTTAGGACTCCGCCGACACCTTATGAGAAATCAAAGTTTTTGAGTTCCGGGGGGAGTATGGTCACAAGGCTGAAACTTAAAGGAATTGACGGAAGGGCACCACCGGACGTGGAGCCTGCGGCTTAATTTGACTCAACACGGGAAAACTTACCAGGTCCAGACATAGTAAGGATTGATAGACTGAGAGGTCTTTCTTGATTCTATGGGTGGTGGTGCATGGTCATTCTTAGTTGGTGGAGCAATTTGTCTGGTTAATTCTGTTAACGAACAAGACCTCACCCTGCTAACTAGCTATGTGGAGGTGACCCTCCATGGCCAGCTTCTTAGAGGGACAATGGCCGTTTAGGCCACGGAAGTTTGAGGCAATAACAGGTCTGTGATGCCCTTAGATGTTCTGGGCCGCACGCACGCTACACTGATGTATTCAACGAGTCTATAGCCTTGGCCGACAGGCCCGGGTAATCTTTAAAAATTTCATCATGATGGGGATAGATCATTGCAATTGTTGGTCTTCAATTAGGAATACCTAGTAAGCGCGAGTCATCAGCTCACGTTGACTACGTCCCTGCCCTTTGTACACACCGCTTGTCGCTCCTACCGATTGAATGGTCTGGTGAAGTGTTCGGATCACGGCGACCTAAGCGGTTCGCCGCCGGCGACGTCGCGAGAAGTCCACTGAACCTTATCATTTAGAGGAAGGATAAGTCGTAATAAGGTTTTCGTAGGTGAACCTGCGGAAGGATCATTGTAGAGACCCGTCGAGTAACGAGACCCGCGAACCGGTGACCCACCCAGCGAGACAAGCGTGGCTTGGGGGGCGGGGCGAGCGCTGCCCACCCCCCCGAGGGACCACGCGGCGAACCACCCCCGGCGCAATGGGCGCCAAGGAATTTATGAGATGGAATGAGTGCAGCTCCCTCTGGGGATGTCGGCACGTGTTCGGAACTTACACGACTCTCGACAACGGATATCTCGGCTCTCGCATCGATGAAGAACGTAGCTAAATGCGATACTTGGTATGAATTGTACAATCCTGTGAACCATCGAGTCTTTGAATGCAAGTTACGCCCGAGGCCACCCAGCCGAGGGCATGCCTGCCTAGGCGTCACGCACCGTACTGCCCCTCCCGGCACTTGCCCCATCCGGCGGAGGCGCCGTCGAGGGGCAGAGACTGGCCGCCAGTGCGCCCCGTGCCCGTGGCCGGCTAAAAATCATTCGCTCCCCGCCAAGGCACGGACGCGGCGGTAAGTGGTTTGAGAGGTGGGTGCCTCGTCGGAGCTCGGACACCGCGCCCGTCTCCCCGCGCCCTGGGGTAGAGCAAAGTAGCACCCAACTCTGCCACCCCACGCGACCCTCGCGCAGCGACCCTAGGTAAGGCAAGGACACCCACTGAGTTTAAGCATATTAATAAGTGGAGGAGAAGAAACTTACGAGGATTCCCCTAGTAACGGTGAGCGAACCAAGATCGGCCCAGCTTGAGAATCGGACGGCCGCGCCGTTCAAATTGTAGTCTGTAGAAGTGTCCTCAGCGATGGACCGGGCCCAAGTCCATTGGAAGGTGGTTCCAGAGAGAGTGAGAGCCCCATCGTGCCCGGACCCTGCCGCACCACGAGGCGCTGTTGGCTAGTCGGGTTGTTTGAGAATGCAGCCCCAATCGGGCGATAAATTCCGTCCAAGGCTAAATACTAGCGAGAGACAGATAGCCAACAAGTACCGTAAGAGAAAGGTGAAAAGGACTTTGAAAAGAGAGTCAAAGAGTGCTTGAAATTGTCAGGAGGGAAGCGAATGGGGTCGGCGATGCGCCTCGGTCGGATGAGGAACGGCGATGAGCCGGTCTGCCGCTGGGCTCGGGGCGCGGACTGTTGCGGGTTAGGGCGGTGACATGCGCGCCCACGGAGACGCTGTCTCCCCAACTGAGGTAGGAAGCGCGCGCCGCAAGGGAAAGTATACTAGCACTAGCCTAATTATGTTATAGTTACTATACAAGGCTATATACTGCCTATAAGTAACTATAGTATATTATATATTGTATAAGTAACTATAGTATATTATATACTGCTATTATATATATAACATCATCGCCCCGAGTTAATATCCGTGTATCTATTACTATAGTTTGTAATGACTCGAAAAATTTCGTACCAAGACCCGAGTACCACCTCGATCAGAAATCACTTAGGATTAATTCGCTTAGAGATTAAGCTTAAGTTAACTAGCACTAAGATAGACTGGCTGTGAAATTAATACTGTTCGCTTTAAATACGTTCTGCAAGACTTAAAACTTGTAGAATTATTGACGCTATAATACCTTGAAATCTAGGATCCAACTCTAAACCCAGTTGTTCCCGGTAAGGCTTTGAAATCTTGTATTGGATTTAGACCGCGCGTCGAAAGTCCGATATCTATAATCTTAGACCATTATGACCGCTTAGTTGGACTTGACAATTATTTCAAAAATCAAGTGCAAACGATGTCCTGAGACCATTTTACTGAGTCCGGAGTGAAGAGAGTGAGAAAAGGAAAATATTTAGGAAATAAAATACATTTTAAATAATCTGATACGTGTCACTTGCGCGATATTTTTTAAGCGTTCTGACCATCAGAATTCGACCCAATTTCACCCTCGGATCAGGAAAATTTTTCCTTACATGTCCAAGTACTTGTGGCCTTGATCGAAGTTCGGTAACCGTTGAATTGAAACTGGTCCGCCACGGATGATTTGGAAATCCGATCGGACTAAAAACTTAACTGATTAAAGATCCGATGTTAGTGAGCTTAAGTCCGACTGCAATTGATGACAGGACCTCCAGAAATGCTCCGTTGGATCAGAAAGATCCTGATTTGGTTATAACTTAGGTATACCATGACCTAGAGTCTATTTTCATCATGTTTGGGCTTATAAAAGGGCCTTGAACCCTTAGCTTTCTAACCCATACGAAGTTCCCAAACCCTAGAGATTTGAGAGATAGAAAAGAGAGAGAAAGTGTGGGAGAATCAGGTGAAACACCGTCGGAGTTTTCCTAACCCATTTAGACATTGCACCAGCTTTTCTGAATCGTTCTTCCGGCGATTCTGACTCCGTTATTGGATAAGTTAAGCTAACCCTAACATGTTTTGAAGCTTAGGCTAGCTCTAGTAGAATTCTAGCTAACCTGTTTCTTACCATAGGTTGCGCATCCGCCGTTGACGAAGACACACCGTCTGAATCATCATAGATACGACTTTTCTAGTTTAAGGTGCGGACTATATGCGCTTGGGTTATGGTTTTCAACCCTTTTAATGATAGTTTATGATTTATTCATGTTGTGGATGAAATTACACATGCTAAATATGCTATCCATTTTACTTTCCGTATATGTATGCTGTATATTGTAAATATTGTATTTCACGTACATGGTAGAATACACATATGCGTATGAAATCTGTTAATATGCTTGCCATGATTAATGATCGTTGTTATATGCTTGATATGTATACGGCAACTCCTTGGCGAAAGGACTTGCCCTAATATGCAATAGGGACGACATACATGATATATGATGAATAGTGTAACCTAAGTGTTTGAATAAATGCCTAAGTGAGTTAGTGGTTAGTAAAGTGTGATTGTTAAGATGGTTGAGATATGGATTTCAACCAAAGTATTTATGTGTATGATTCCCTCCATGAATCATGTAACTTAAGTTGTTCATGCTAAATGAGTGTATGGTTTCCTCCATGGATTGTGTACTCAGTTAAATCATGATAAATGTGTGCATGAATTCCAGCATGTACTGTTTACATTAAAGTTATACTTCATGATTGCTCACATGGATGCAGAATACGAATCATATGCTAGTTATTATCCTTGTTTGTGAATGGGGCTGTATTACAGTCCAGGTAATCGGAAAACATTCCGTAATTAGTGGTTGAGGTTGCTTTCGCCACACAAGATAAATTTAGCGAATCTGAGTCGTGCTTGGGGTGTTCGGCAGTGGTCAGGCCACACGGAGCACTTATGCATTACATGTCGTTCAACTCAACGTGCGCTTAGCTTAATTGAGCTTATCAACCAACCCGATTGGCCGATGCTTGTTCACCTTGCTTAGTCACTACTGTCTGAATCTAAGACATTGAGCTTACCAGTGAAACTCTTGTAACCATGGTACCAAGATCCCCTAAGACTCATGAGCTGGGCATGGTGGTATGGGACACTGTGGTCGTGCTGTCAGTCTACGCTGGGGCCACAAACCTTTCCGTAATAACCAGTGAGCACCCTACTCTGAGCAGATTATGGTGGTATGGGACACTATATTCTGGCTGTCGGCCTACACTGATTGGTGATGAGCCCTCTATAGTGACCTTGAGTTTATCCTGACACCGCATGGGGGCGACGAGTCCTGATGCAGTCTTAAGGATATAAATAGGCCTGTATTGATAAGGTGATGGGGGAGAGGAGCAACGATAGCACGTAACAGCCCTGACAGCCCTTACAGCGACCTGTAGGGAGAAGGAAGAAATGTGGCTGAAATTTTTAGCAAGATAGGATGTTTTAGAGGTTCTAGCAATGAGAGAAGAGAAAATGAAGGAAGAGGGAGAGATGAGAGAGAGAGAGAGACTTGTAGGGAGGCAAGGCCTCTCTCTCCTTGGTTAGAGAAACCATAATGGCCTATGGTGACAATAACAAAGTGCTATGCTTAGTAGGTCTCTTGGTGGTGTTTATGGTTAGTGGTGTTAGTTATGGATCTTTGTATAGTGTGTGGGTAGTGTACCTTATAACTTGTGCCAAGGGAGGTAGTGGTCCACACATGCATTCCACCTAAGTGGGCCACATGATCAATGGTCATATAATGAAATGTACACAACTTTTGATCTACATATCGGATGGACGCACAAGACACGACGTTGGAACCGCGGTGACGATGCGGTCGCAATGTCAGAGGTTTCAACTCGTTCCGAGTCGAGTCTCACAATAGTAGTGTTTATATATAGTATATTTAATTATACCCTATTTTATTATAGGCTATAACATCGTCGGCTATACTTATATATTATAAGCAGTGTAATATTAAACCGGGGCACTGCTATATTTAAACCTATACTAAATAATATTACAAAGCCTCGATTTAATATTACAAAGCAGTGTCCCGGTTAATATTAGCCTAAATCATGTAACTCGGCGCCGACGATATTATATAGTTATAAAGCAGCCCCGGTTTAATTATAATCACTATTAATACACTTATCAGCCCCGATTAATATAAGTGTATTATTTAGTATATTAATACACTTGTATACTGATTATAGCATATAATTACTGGTATGCTTTGTAATAAGTGTATTATTTAATATATGCTATATAAATGTATTAATATAGGAAGAATTCCTGGTTTAATATTTAATATAACCTATATTAATACACTTATCAACCCCGGTTAATATAGTATAATATAACCTATATAGCAGTGCCCACGGTAATATTATTAATATACTATAATATAACCTATATACAAAGCACGCCAGCGTGGGCACTTCTGTGGTGTGATTAACTATTATAACCAGGATGGACACTGCTTTGTAATATTAATATAGTATAATAGTGATTATATATTACTTATATAATATGTAACCAGCGTGGACACTGCTGTGGCGTGATTAACTAATATATATATATATATATATATATATATATATATATATATATATATATATATATATATATATGTATATAACATCGATACTAATATATATTATTAACCCTATATAGTTAACAATATATATATATATATATATATATATATATATATATATATATATATATATATATATATTATTAGTTAATAGTGCCTAATAATATAGCATCACGCCCATAACAGTGACTAATATATTAATATAAGTTAATAATTGTCACGCCCCAGACTCGGTAGCCGGATTCACAAGGGACCCGATGGCCGGTTCTGGCCGTAACAGCTTCCATAGTACCCCATTCTTGGCTCCTGAGGCAAGTTTCGATCCTGAGATCCTATAAGGAGGATTTTTATTACAGTATAATCATTACCAATATGAGCATACCCAAGATCACAGCAAATACATCTGAGAATAACAAAGGAACACATCACAAAATTCACTAAGAATTTGAACTTTTACAATCATCCATAAGGTCCAAAAGGACATACATGAGATAAAAGGAGAAGAAGGAAAGGTTGGCAACACTGGAGTCCTCAAAAGCTCAGCTCTACTCCACGCGCTGCTGCTACGATGCCTGCCTAAAATCTCCTGCACGCATCAATCGTGCATAAGCTTATAGAAGCTTAGAGGGTGGTGAAAGTGTGTGACAATGGTGCACAGAAGAATAGTAGGAGATGCAAGAAGGGAAATGTGCTCAATGGGAAAATCACTAACCTTACCAAGGCTTATCATGAATATGATGCAATGAGTACTGGATATTAAACCAAGGTAATGCATGAAGGGGGCTTGTACAACTAATGCTAATGCGATGCAAGTAATGTCAGTGCTCATATTCAAATCATAAATCAAGTACATTTGTAATCATAAGGAAATCACCGGGGTCCATTACACTGCTGAATGACTGTCGCTATACAGACCCTGCACAGTCAAACGAGCATAAGAGACCTCACTACCCGCCTGTGGACAACCAATCACCAACAAGGCCTGACGGTAGCAGACCCATTTACAAGCTGGTCAGACTCAGCCTAGCAATGCCCACTACACACCAGGCAGGTAAGGCCACACCCTTATCCAACCGACTACACGACAGTGGGAGTCGCAGCCTAACGGTATAAGGCCCTCGTACGCTCATGTATTCCACCCAGTCACGGCGTTGGCGCAGATCCTTGGTACCATGTAAGTTTTGAAAATTTCACCCATGGGCATCGTATGCAACCGGTATGCTCAACTAATATTTTCAGTGTCCACACATACGACCATCCATGAATATCCTTGTGGAGGTAAGGCCCTGATGAAGTAAGGGCAGATATCCACATGCTATGCAATGCCAGATGCATGAATCACACAATCACTCATGCATCAATCCCAAGCATTCGTCTCTCACGGAGATACCAACATATCCTACACAATGCCACAACCATGGCCAATCATTCCTCAACCAAGCATGCATATAATGTGTATGGGAGTGGGCCATGAAGATGAATAGGGGTACCAATACGGTGGATATGAACTCTCCACCTAACCATGAAGGGTCTAGGTACTTAACTAATCCCTCATAAGGAATACAACCTCTAGTGGGGGCCCATATACCTGAAGTAGCCCACAAGACTAAGGAGAACAATGGTATGGGCCTAAATAGTGAGATGGCTTAGCAAGGTTCTATGGTGGGCCTTTAACCACCCATAGAAGCCTATGGGCCTACCTTAAGGCCACCAACGTGGACATCCAACCACAATTGGTTCCTAAGGGTTAGCCCATCTCTAATAGATCATAAATCAAGGACCAAGGCCCATGCAACATCAAAAATAAGAAATGAGCAGCCATAATTATACCACAACACTCATGTAGGGCTTCACAAAGGGCGACCCAAGGCCTACCCAAAATATGGGTTCAAGGGGAACACACATAACCCAACTCATATATACCACTATGGGCCCATAAGGGAAAGGTTAGGGCCCAACATAAAGGCCATTAATCCCATATATTATGGTGGCCTAGTGGGCGGCCCATTGCTCAAACCACATGGGCAATGTCATTCTCTTAGTCAAGTCAGTTGGGCCTACAACTCGGCCCAAGTATAAAGTTGATTTGATGGGCAATCAAGGGCCCATCTACTTGTGTAATCTGGCCCACTAACCCAACATAATAGTATAGTAAAATGGCCTAATAGTTCAATGGGTCTATCTGGAAAGTTCCAACCTAATTGGGCCTAAAGAGTTCAACAAGTAGCTACATTCATGGACCCAATTAAATTTAACTGTGGTGGGCTTCAAAAGTGCATTTATTAAGCCTAAAATTTAAGAAACTAAAGGTATAAATTATCTCCTCTAATACCTTCATAAATGTGGTGGGCCTCACTCCTCAAAATTTCGGCCCAAGTCCAAGCATAATTATAACATGTTGTTGTCCTAAATTTGGGCACTCCATTGGAGTGGGCCCAAGGCCTCTAAAACTCTGAAAATTGAGGGCCATGGCCCCTCATCATGCATACAATGAGAGGAAACCCAAAAATATGGCCCACCATCAAGAGAAATATTTTTAAATTTTGATTTTTATCAAGCATATTGCTGGACTGCACAACAGAAAAATTGGGAGTCCAGCCATCTTGGACCTTTTTTTGGATACCCTAAAGGGGTCATTTGAGGCTGAAATTTTAAAGAGTGATATTTCCATTTGTGGGCCACACCCCCATAAAATTTCATAATTTTTAGATATTTATAAGTATTTTAATTAGTTTAAACAAAATATACTGTCCATGAAATCAGACAGACCTTAACGTCCCAACGTGGTGGGCCAGTCCGGCCCTTGCCACGGTGTGTATAGGGGTCCATTGGCCCTAAAATTTGGTAGGTGGGTCCTACCATGAGTAGATCATATCCCTAAAAAATTTTAGAATTTTTAGACACCTATAAATATTTTAATTCATTTAGATAAATCAATCTGTCCTAAAAATCGGACTGATCTGGACACTATATTATAGTGGGCCAATCCAGCCACCACTATGGCACGTACAGGTGTCCATTGGCCCCCAAATTTTTTAGGTGGGTCCTACCTTGAGTAGGCCACCCCTTAATAAATTTTTATAATTTTTAAACACCTATAGATATTTTAATAAATTTTAGAAATTCAACTGTCCACGGTGGAATGTTGCTGGAATAGTGTAAAAAAAATCCAGACTGTCCACCTCACTTGGACCATACCTTTGAGACCTCAATCAAGGTCAGATGGAGCTAAAATTTGGGGAACATTAAGATGAGATCCCCACCTTTTAGAAAAGTATATTTGATGGGTATGAATAGTCCCCCAAACAGTTTCAAAATCTAGTCCAAAAATAACCAGAAATTGTCCAGAAAATTCTGGACAACAACATGTACTTAGATAAAATTTATTATATAGGTTAAATAAAAAGGAAAATACATTAATGGAGGATGGTGTGGCCTTCCTTAGTGGGCCCCACAAATGTCTATGTCATAATCTAAAGCCAACACACCTTACATGCATCATTAAGGCAGCAAGTAGGACACCCAAAATCAAACAATGGGCAGTTTGGACATCCCACCTTGCTGAAATTTATGGATGTCCTACGCCCACCAAATGAGCCACACACATCAGGAAATAAAATGAGAGAAAAGAGAGATAGAAGGACAATCCGGCCATAGGAAAAGGGCTTCGCCACTATTGAGCCCTCCCTAGATCAATCACACCCATACATCATACATAGATTTACATTTATAACATGAATCTTGCACATGTATGGCCTATAATTAAAATGCATGGTGAGGATGCCATCCCCACCATGGTTATAAGGTCTAGATGACCCAAACATAATATGATATGAAAGAAAATGATCATGATGGGAACCATAGAGAAAGGCCCCATGCATGGATCATGCATGCATAAGATAAGCCATTAGGCAACAACCATGGGATTGTGTGGGATCTCCACCATTGATTGGTGGGTCCTACACTTCCCTCATGAAAAAAAAGAAACCATCTAGGCTATAGAAAATAGATTTTTACATCTAAAGGAGCACCCACCTCAAAGATGATCACCAAACTTTCACACTAAGGTCCTTTAGCACGAAGGGAGATGGATCAATGGTGGAGATGAGGTTTCAAGGGTTAGATGGATTAAGGAGGAAGGTGGCTGGAAAATTGGAGGAAAATGGGCTGGAGAAATGGAGAAAAATTGCTAGAGAAGAAGAGAAGAGAGAGAGAAATGAGAGGGAAAGAGAGGGAAATCTTTTTAAGGAAAGTAATCATTAACCTATGGTGATACAAACAATGTTGCTAGGGTAGGTTAGGTGTGGGTGGTGTGTGAGGTATTGGTAGTGTGAGTTATGGAGATTTAGGTGGTGTGTGTAGTGTGTGTTGGAACTTGTGCAAAAGAGAGAGTGTGGGCCACATGCACCACTCCAAGGTGGGCCACATGATCGAAATCAAGGGCCATAAAATGAAACGTACACAACTTATGATTCACATATCGGATGGACGCACAAGACACGGCGTTGAAACTGAGTGGTCGTAATGGCATAGATCTCAACTCGATCCGAGTCGGGTCTAAATGATCGGACTCAAGGATGATCGCAACACTATCTGAGGGTCGTGGGTCACCGAAATTCAACCGATAGGACCGCGAGACCACAAGAAATGAAATGCACACTCTCACACACACATGCACATATGTGAACTTGGGTCGGGTCTCACAACCCTCCCCACCAATAAAGAAATTTTGTCCTCAAAATTGACTAATCCAAGACAGAATAAAAGAGAACACCACCATCACATAGTAATCATCCTACAAGAAAGTGAATACAAACAATCATATATCTATCAATCATCAAACAAATGGGGATAACACTCTCTAATCTCAGCGTCGCATTCCCAAGACGCTTCAGCCTCCGAATGGGATATGAAATGTAACTGTCCTCGCAGCACAGTCTAAGACGGCACGATACTCCGCAAGCCAGTCCATACCTAAAATCACATCAAATCCTACCATCGACATCACGAACAAATCGGCAGGAAGGAACATCTCACCCACTAACATCGGGCAAGAAAGACAATGACAGGTCAATATCACAGACTTCCCCATGGGAGTCAAAACGGTCAAGGGCTCGGACACGGACTCTGATGGAATACCGGTCGATCGGTAAAACTGCTTGGCCACAAACGAATGGGAAGCACCAGAATCAAACAAAACATGAGCAATGCAAGTAGAAACAAGAAGAATACCCTCAACGACTCCACCGATAGACGACTGGAGGTCCTGGCCTGGCGCCTGCTGCGCAGAATAAAAGCGGCCCTGAGCTGGTAGGGGAAGCAATCCGGAAGACTGATGGTCCTGAGTCTGAGCCTGCTGGGCTGCTATACACACTAGACCTAAGGATCGAACAACATATGGATATCCTCTCTGCTGATGCTGTTGTCGCTGCTACTGCTCTCTGCTGAGGAGGTCTGCCTGGATGCCTCTGCTGTTGAGGAGGAGCCCTAGGAGCAGCGGGTGGAAGCTGAGCTCTCTGCTGCTGCTGAGGAGGACGAGGAGGAGGTAACTGCGGTGGCCTCTGCTGCTGAATGGGGAGAGGTCACTCATGCCTCCGATGCCCAGTCTGTCCACAGCCGAAGCATACACCTGAAAAGGGGCCAGAAGATGAGGCGGCTAGGGATGCCGAAGATGATGAAAAAGCCACTGTCTGAACCGCGGGCTGTCGAAATCCTGATCTGCCTCTCCTTCTCTGCTGACGGTGCTGCCTGGGACTGCCGGCTGGTACTCTCCTCTTTCGGTCTCCACTGGAACTCTGCTCTCTCGACCTTTGGGTCATAGCCCAGTCCTCCTCATAAACTAGTGCTCGATGCACAACCTGGTCGAACGTCTCCAAGCAATGCCATACAACACGGCTGCGAAGTGCAGGGTGTAAACCAGTCACAAAACGACGGGCTCTCATCTTCTTATCACTGGTCAGATGAGGAGCAAATCTAGACAAGGCTAAGAAACGGGCCTCATACTGAGATACAGTCATATCACCCTCCACTAGGGTCTCAAACTCAATCGCCCGCTGGATATGAACATGTTCAGGGAAAAACTTTTGGTCGAAACGAGTCACGAACTCCTCCCATGTCCAAACGAACTAAGGTCCAACCATCCTAGATATAGATGACCACTAATGACGGGCCTCACCCTGAAGGAGATAGGTCGCAAGGGATACTCTCTGGCCTGCAGGACACTGTATAGTGTTAAAAATCCTCTCAACCTCAGTGCGCCAAGCCTCGGGGGCAGAAGGGTCAGGATCACCACTAAACCTCGGGGGATCATGCTGTCGGAACTCTCGGGCTATGGCACTAGCATGGGGTAAGTCAGACCGCCTGGAAACCTCAGCGGTAGCTGGCTGACGGGTCTGTAAAGCAATGGCAACAAGCTGCATCAACTGATGAAAATGCTCAGCTCCTATAGGTACTGTCGAAAAGGTAGGGGCGGCACTCGCCTCAGGCGGAGGCACGGGTGCAGCCGACGGGGTAGGAGCCTCAGTAACTGGAACAGCAGGCTGAGTAGGGGGAATAGGTGGGAAAATTAGAGCAACTGGAGGTACAGGTGCTACGGGCTCAACTGGAGGAACAGGCCGGATCGGGACCTCAGGAATAGGATACTCAACTACTGGAGCAGGACGTGCCCGAGTAGGACGGGTACCTCGCCCACGGCCACCACGACCACGGGCGCCACGACCACGAGTGTCACGACCACGCGGCATCGTCTACAAAATAATGACGACGTAAGGAATCAGGTCAGTTACAGGCTCAATACGGAGTGAAAGGAAGGATCTCGGGACACTACTTGCCCCATGTTCTTGGCAGACATGTGATGTTCCCTAGAGTCATTCCAGAATTACTTGCTATGCTCTGATACCAACTCCTGTCACGCCCCACACTCGGTAACCGGAATCACAAGGGACCCGATGGCCTGTTTTGGCCGTAACAACCTCCATAGTACCCCATTCTTGGCTCCTGAGGCAGGTTCCGATCCTGGAATCCTATAAGGAGGATTTTCATTACAGTATAATCATTACCAATATGATCATACCCAAGATCACAGCAAATACATCTGAGACTAACAAAGAAACACATCACAAAATCCACTAAGAATTTGAACTTTTACAATCATCCATAAGGTCCAAAAGGACATACATGAGATAAAAGGAGAAGAGGGAAAGGTCAGCAACACTGGAGTCCTCAAAAGCTCCGCTGTACTCCACGCGCTGCTGCTACGATGCCTGCCTAGAATCTCCTGCACGCATCAATCGTGCATAAGCTTATATAAGCTTAGAGGGTGGTAAAAGTGTGTGACAATGGTGCACAGAAGAATAGTAAGAGATGCAAGAAGGGAAATGTACTCAATGGGAAAATCACTAACCTTACCAAGGCTTATCATGAATATGATGCAATAAGTACTGGATGTTAAACCAAGGCAATGCATGAAGGGGGCTTGTACAACCAATGCTAATGCGATGCAAGTAATGTCAGTGCTCATATCCAAATCATAAGTCAAGTACATTTTCAATCATAAGAAAATCACCGGGGTCCATTACACTGCTGAATGACTGTCGCTCTACAGACCCCGCACAGTCAAACGAGCATAAGAGACCTCACTACCCGCCTGTGGACAGCCAATCACCAACAAGGCCTGACGGTAGCGAACCCATTTACGAGCTGGTCAGACTCAGCCTAGCAATGCCCACTACACACCAGGCAGGTAAGGCCACACCCCTATCCAACCGACTACACGACAGTGGGAGTCGCAGCCTAACGGTATAAGGCCCTCGTACGCTCATGTATTCCACCCGGTCACGGCGTTGGAGCAGATCCTTGGTATCATGGAAGTTTTAGGAATTTCACCCATGGGCATCCTATGCACCCGGTATGCTCAACTAATATTTCTGGTGTCCACACATATGACCATCCACGAATATCCCTGTGGAGGTAAAGCCCTGATGAAGTGAGGGCAGATATACACATGCTATGCAATGTCAGATGCATGAATCACACAATCACCCATGCATCAATCCCAAGCATTCATCTCTCAGGGAGATACCAACATGTCCTACACAATGCCACAACCATGGCCAATCATTCCTCAACCAAGCATGCATATGATGTGTATGGGAGTGGACCATGAAGATGAATAGGGGTGCCAATACGGTGGAAATGAACTCTCTACCTAACCATGAAGGGTCTAGGTACTTAACTAATTCCTCATAAGAAATACAACCTCTAGTGGGGGCCCATATACCTGGGGTAGCCCACAAGACTGAGGAGAACAATGGTATGGGACTAAATAGTGAGATGGCTTAGCAAGGTTCTATGGTGGGCCTTTAACCACCCATAGAAGTCCATGGGCTTACCTTAAGGCCACCAACGTAGACATCCAACCATAATTGGTCCCTAAGGGGTAGCCCATATCTAATTGATCATGAATCAAGGACCAAGGCCCATGCAACATCAAAAATAAGAAATGAGCAGCCATAATTATACCACAACACTCATGTTGGGCTTCACAAAGGGCGGCCCAAGGCCTACCCAAAATATGGGTTCAAGGGGAACACACATAACCCAACTCATATATACCACTATGGGCCCATAAGGGAAAGGTTAGGGCCCAACATAAAGGCCACTAATCCCATATATTATGGTGGCCTATTGGGAAGCCCATTGCTCAAACCACATAGGCAATGTCATGCTCTTAATCAAGTAAGTTGGGCCTACAACTCGACCCAAGTATAAAGTTGATTTGATGGGCAATCAAGGGCCCATCTACTTGTGTAATCTGGCCCACTAACCCAACATAATAGTATAGTAAAATGGTCCAATAGTTCAATGAGTCTATCTGAAAAGTTCCAACCTAATTGGGCCTAAAGAGTTCAACAAGTAGCTACATTCATGGACCCAATTAAATTTAACTGTGGTGGGCCTCAAAAGTGTATTTATTAAGCATAAAATTTAAGAAACTAAAGGTATAAATTATCTCCTCTAATACCTTCATAAATGTGGTGGGCCTCACTCCTCAAAATTTCGGCTCAAGTCCAAGCATAATTATAACATGTTGTTGTCCTAAATTTGAGCACTCCATTGGAGTGGGCCCAAGGCCTCTAAAACTCTGGAAATTGAGGGCCATGGCCCCTCATCATGCATATAATGAGAGGAAATCCAAAAATATGGCCCACCATCAAGAGAAATATTTTTGAATTTTGATTTTTATCAGGCATATTGCTGGACTGCACAACAGAAAAATTGGGAGTCCAGCATCTTGGACCATTTTTTTGGATGCCCTAAAGGGGTCATTTGAGGCTGAAATTTTACAGAGTAATACTTCCATATGTGGGCCACACCCCTACAAAATTTCATAATTTTTAAATATTTATAAGTATTTTAATTAGTTTAAACAAAATAGACTGTCCATGAAATCGGACAGACCTGAACGTCCTAACGTGGTGGGCTAGTCCAGCCCTTGCAACGGTGTGTATAGGGGTCCATTGCCCCTGAAATTTGGTAGGTGGGTCCTACCATGAGTAGATCACATCCCTACAAAATTTTAGAATTTTCAGACACCTGTAAATATTTTAATTCATTTAGATAAATCAATCTGTCCTAAAAATCGGACTGATCTGGACACTATATTATAGTGGGCCAGTCTAGCCACCACTATGGTACGTACAGGTGTCCATTGGCCCCCAAATTTTATAGGTGGGTCATACCTTGAGTAGGATACCCTTGAATAAATTTTTATAATTTTTAAATACCTATAGATATTTTAATAAATTTCAGAAATCCAACTGTCCATGGTAGAATGTTGCTGGAATAGTGTAGAAAATCCAGATTGTCCACCTCACTTGGACCATACCTTTGGGACCTCAATCAAGGACAGATGGAGCTGAAATTTGGGGAACATCAAGATGAGATCCCCACCTTTCAGAAAAGTATATTTGATGGGTATGAATAGTCCCCCAAACAGTCCCAAAATCTAGTCCAAAAATAACCAGAAATTGTTCAGAAAATTCTGGACAGCAACATGTACTTAGATAAAATTTATTATATAGGTTAAATAAAAAGGCAAACACATTAATGGAGGATGGTGTGGCCTTCCTTAGTGGGCCCCAAAAATGTCCATGTCATAATCTAAAGCCAACACACCTTGCATACATCATTAAGGCAGCAAGTAGGACACCCAAAATCAAACAATGGGCAGTTTGGGCATCCCACCTTGTTGAAATTTATGGATGTCCTAGGCCCACCAAATGAGCCACACACATCAGGAAATAAAATGAGAGAAAAGAGAGATAGAAGGACAATTTGGCCATAGGGAAAGAGCTCCGCCACTATTGAGCCCTCCCTAGATCAATCACACCCATACATCATACATAGATTTACATTTATAATATGAATCTTGCACATGCATAGCCTATAATTAAAATGCATGGTGAGGATGCCATCCCCACCATGGTTATAAGGTCTAGATGACCCAAACATAATATGATATGAAAGAAAACGGTCATAATGAGGCCCATAGAGAAAGGCCCCATGCATGGATCATGCATGCATAAGATAGGCCATTAGGCCACAACCATGGGATTGTGTGGGATCTCCACCATTGATTGGTGGGTCCTACACTTCCATCATGAAAAAAAAGAAACCATCTAGGTTATAGAAAATATATTTTTACATCTAAAGGAGCACCCACCTCAAAGATGACCACCAAACTTTCATACTAAGGTCCTTTAGCACCAAGGGAGATGGATCAATGGTAGAGATGAGATTTCAAGGGTTAGATGGTGGGGGATTAAGGAGGAATGTGGCTGAAAAAATAGAGAAAAATGAGCTGGAGAAATGGAGAAAAATTGCTAGAGAAAAAGAGAAGAGAGAGAGAAATGAGAGGGAAAGAGAGAAAAATTTTTTTTAAAGAAAGTAATCATTAACCTATGATGATACAAACAATGTTACTAGGGTAGGTTAGGTGTGGGTGGTGTGTGAGGTCTTAGTAGTGTGAGTTATGGAGATTTAGGTGGTGTGTGTAGTGTGTGTTGGAACTTGTGCAAAAGAGAGAGTGTGGGCCACATGCACCACTCCAAGGTGGGCCACATGATCGAAATCAAGGGCCATAGAATGAAATGTACACAACTTATGATCCACATATCGGATGGACGCAAAAGACGCGGCGTTGGAACCGGGGCAACAATGCGGTCGCAATGGCATAGGTCTCAACTCGATCCGAGTCGGGTCTACTTGATCGGACTCTAGGATGACCGCAGCACTATCTGAGGGTCGCAGGTCGCCAGAATTCGACCGGTAGGACCGCGAGACCACAAGAAATGAAATGCACACTCTCACACACACATGCACATATGCGAACTTGGGTCGGGTCTCACAGTTTACCTGTTCGAAATTTTATGGAATCATCAACATTTTTCTTCCTCTTTTTCTTACTCGAAACTCCATGATCAGCATTAGCTTCCACATCTCTCTTCCTATTTTTCTTGCTCGACACTCCATCAGTAACATTATCTTTCACATCTCTCTTCCTCTTTTTTCTTACTCGCAACTCCATCATCAGCATTATGTTTCACAATTTCCTTCTTCTTTTTCTTACCCAGTGCTCCATCACCAGCATTATCATTTGTAGCCACTCTATATTCTCCAATTGATTTTTCACTGCTATCCAATCCGTTATTCGGACTTTCTTCAGGAACTGATTCCATGCCTTTGGACTTCATATTTCCCTTACCATCCCTACCCATCTTTTTTACTTTCTTTTATTCCTTCACTTGTCCATCTTTCTCAATCTTTTTCTTTCTGTGATCAGATACATCATCAGTTATATCCATTTTTTTCAATCCTCTAATGAGAATTTCTGAAGAGCATGAGCCCGTATTCCCTTCCTCGTCGACTACCATCTTCTTCTTCTTCTTCTTTTCATTTCTCTTTTTACTATCATCTTCTATAGGTTGCAATTTAACTTCATTCACGTGTTTCATTTTCATATCATCCTTTTCATTTTCGCGGTCGCTACCTTTGATGCATTTCTCCCCATCTATCTTCTTCTTCTTCTTCTTCTTATAGTTCCCATCAGAATCATCATCCACCGTCGATTTTTCTTGAATCTCATTTGATCCAACGGTGCTTTTGTAAGGAGAATCTAAATCCTTGTTGGTAACTCCTCCAGATGGGTGGGAGGTCATCTCTCTCTCTCTCTCTCTCTCTCTCTCTCTCTCTCTCTCCGGCGAGCGTCCAGCGATCTGTAGGTTCGAGCCCCCTTTCCGGAGATCGTTGTCCTTTCCAACAAGCTCCCGCTTCAGGTATGCATAACGGATTTCTTTTCCTACTTTTATTTTTTCAGAAGGTTGCGGAGAGAGAGCTACAAAGACGATGTATTGAGAAGTGGGTTGCCCTGAGCACAGAGATATTCATGTGCCCCTGTTGTTGAAAGGTGTGTGGGGCCATAGAGATGCCCGCGATAAATACATTCCGCCCATCAGTTTTGCCGAAGCGGATGGGTACTAACCCAGTACGGTTAGGGCGTGTTTGGATTCACTTTTTAGTTGTATTGTATTTTATTCGGTACTGTTCACGTATTTATTGGACGATATTCAAAATACATCCAGCGGAGATGTGCCACTAACCGATATTTGGATAGTACGTATTACTCTAGCATGTATACAATTTCATGTCAGTCAATATTTAGAAATGATCAGATAAGGGCCACACAATGTATATACGTGCGTATAGTGGAGCCCACTCACTGTTCCATTGAAGGACAAATCCACCTCTTAAAATAGTAACTATAATATTAAATAGGTTATTATAATTAATAGGTTATTATTATACTATAATAATAATCTATAATAATTATAGACTATTATACTATAATTAACCTATTATATTAATTAAACTCGAAGTTATTATTAAAATTAAGCACTACTTTGTAACTATATAATTATAGTTATTATAATTAAACCTAATAAACTTATTACTAATAGCTTATTATATTATATTTAATTACTATAATAATAGTCTATTATATCCTATAGTATAATATAGGTTAATATTGTTATAATATATAAGTAATTCGGGGCGATAATGTTACAGTATATAAGTAACCATGTAACTTGGCGCCGACGATGTTATATATATAATGTACTATAGTTATATATATAGGCCTATTATTATATTATATATATAGGTTAATATATCCTATATTATTATTAACCTATTAATAATTATAACCTATATATCTTATAATTACAGTATAATTGCCACGTACTATAATTATAATAACTTATAATAGGCTATAATTATTAATAGGTTAATTATAAATAATATATAATAATAAGCTCCGAGTTATTAATATTTTTATACTATAGTAAATTAACCATTACTTACTAACCTATTATATGTAATTATTAATATTATAAGCCTATTTAATTATAGCCTATAATTATAGTATAACCTATACTGTTATATTTACTATAGTATATTTAAATTAACTTATATTATTAATGTAATTATATTTATAATAGATTAATTTAAATATACTATATAATATAGCAGTATATGTTAATCTAAATATTATTAACATATACTGTTATACTGTTAGATTATTATTATATAATAATAACCGTATATGTTAGGTTATATTGTTATACAAATTATTATTAACAGTATAATATGTTAGGTTATATTGTTATACGATGTAATTATTATTAATATACTATAACAGTATATGTTAGATTTAAATATTATTATTATTATATAATAGTATATGGTAGGTTTAAATATTGTTAGGTTTAAATATTATTATTATTATATAATACCGGGACCGAGTTATTATTAATACTATAGGTTAGGTTTAATTATAATAAATATTGTTAAAATTATATAACTATACTGTTATATAGTATATAATTATATAACATCATATACTGTTATATATTATACTATATAATAGTATATAACACAGTATATAACACAGTATATAATATAGTATATTATATAATATATAACGTTGTTTAAATATACTATATAATATAACCTATGTTAACGCTGTTTATATACTATTATTATACTGTTATATACTATATTATATTATATGTTATATTATATACTGTGTTATAATACACTAAATAATTATATTAAATCGGAGCACTGCTAACCTATGATTATATATAGTATATTTAATTATACTCCGATTTAAATATAGCAGCGTAATATTAACCAGAGTATCTATTGTATATAAGTTTAAATTATACTATATAAAAACTATATAATATAAACACTGTATAAATATACCGGACGTATCATAAACACTGCTAACATATAATATTTAAACCTAACATGTATAATATAGTAGCCCACGCTGCTATATAGTATAATTAAATATTATATAATTAAACCTATATTATATAGCAGTGTTTATATATAGTATATTTAATTATACCCCGGTTTACTATAGGATATAACATCGTCGACTATACTTATATATTATAAGAAGTGTAATATTAAACCGGGGCACTGTTATATTTAAACCTATATTAAATAATATTACAAAGCTCCGGTTTAATATTATAAAACAGTGCCCCGGTTAATATTAACCTAAACCGTGTAACTCAGCGCCGACGATATTATATAGTTACAAAGAAGCCCCGGTTTAATTATAATCACTATTAATACACTTATCAGCCCCGGTTAATGTAAGTGTATTATTTAAGGAATTAATACACTTGTATACTAATTATAATTACTGATTATAATCTATAATTACTAGTATGCTTTGTAATAACTATATTATTTAGTATATGCTATATAAGTGTATTAATATAGGAAGAAGTCTCAATTTAATATATAATATAATCTACATTAATACACTTATCAGCCTCGGTTAATATAGTATAATATAACGTATATAACAGTGCCCACGGCAATATTATTAATATAGTATAATATAACTTATATACAAAGCACGTCAGCGTGGGCACTGCTATGGCTGATTAACTACTATAACCAGCATGAACACTTCTTTGTAATATTAATATAGTATAATAATGATTATATATTAGTTATATAATATGTAACCAGCATGGACATTACTGTGGCGTGATTAACTGATATATATATAATATCGATACTAATATATATTATTAACCTTATATAGTTAATAATATATATATATATATATATATATATATATATATATATATATATATATATATATATATATATATATATATATATATTATTAGTTAATAGTGCCTAATAATATAGCAGCACGCCCACAGTAGTGACTAATATATTACTATAAGTTAATAGTGCCTAATAATATAGGTTATTATAATATATAGGTTAATAGTGCCTATATAGGTTAATAATGCCTAATAATATAGGTTAACGTATATATATGTTAATAATATTAGGCACTATTAACCTATATATAATACTATATTTATATTATTATAGTATACTATAATAACTATAGTATATTAATATAGTGTTATTATAACACTATATTATTAAAACCTATATTATTAGGCACTATTAGTATCATCGATTAATTAATATTTTAATATAAGTTACGTATATTAATATACGATAGGTTAATAGGTTAACGTCTAATTAGGCACTATTAACTACCTAACAATATAATTTATATAGGTTAATATAAGTTACGTATATCACATAATATATAGGTTAATATAAGCAGTTATAATATAAATTAATAGTAACTATAGTATATATTATTAGGCACTATTAACGTATATATATATATATATATATATATATATATATATATATATATATATATATATATATAGGTAACCTATATTTAACCTATATTATTAGACAGTTACTTATTATATTATAGTAAGTATCTATTACTATATACTGCCTAATAATATAAATACTGTATAAGTAACTATAATATTTTATATATTACCGTGTAACTATAGGCTATGATTAGATATAAGTTACTTATACAGTAACTATATACTGGTATAAATAACTCAGGACGATGATATTATATAAGGGAAAGTATACTATATAAGGCTATATACTGCCTATACTTTTCCTTGTATAAGTTACTTATACCAGTATATAACTTATAATATAATATTACTAATTATAATTACAGCATATGCTATATAACAGTATACTTTCTCTTGTATATAGCCAGACATATAGTCTATAATTATAACAGTATACTTGTAATATAACCTATAATAGTATATTCCTAACATATTATTTAATTATTTCACGTTTCTTTCTTTCCTAATTATTTTCTTAAGTATTAAATATTTTAAACAATTACATGCCGTCAGTCACCGAGGTAAGTATTTCGTAATTAGTTTTTTCTAAGTATATGTGTTATACCTCCATCCCGCTTTGCCTGCGTAACTTTTGTGATTGTTTAAAATTGGTATGATTTAAAGCTTAAAATCTTACATGTCATATTTAATTTCATGTCCCACATCACTCGCAAGTAGTGCGATATATCTCACATGTTCGATTCAGTGAGCATTTTCAATTTTCAATCCCTTTTTTTTCTGTAAATCATGTTAAATCAACGTCAAATTGTTACAAATATATGATTTTTCATGTTTTGCATGAAAAAATATGGATTTGGAGCTTTAGTTTTGAGATTTGGAGGAGATGGGCCGAGTTGTGGAAAGTTGAAAAAATCAAAATTTTTCACTTGCTCGCAAATCGGTTGCAATCCTTGTGTCCAAACATAAAATCAAACATGTATGTAACCTAATCTAGTGATTCTTCTTTTTCTTTTAAATGTATTGCTTGTGTTTCCACACGTCTTCTTATATTTATAAATTATATGAATGAACTTTGAATATACTTGCATCAATTTAGTTATACAACGCATACATTATGACCCTATACAAAGAAAACCTATCATATACACTTTTTTTTTGTAACGTTTTGATTTATAACTGTGATTTGATGTATTTTTTAACAATCACTGAAGTTTCATTGAAAAAATTGACTAAATTTCTCATGTTTCTGATAACAACGATACATTACGCAATACAACCAATATATCTCATGCGATAACCGATATATATCTGTATCCTAAAGGTGCGATACGTAACGCAATACTGATATTTCAAACACTGCAAGGAACCTTTGCTTATTTCTACAATTCTTGCAGAACCAACATCTGCAGCGCAATCCTCTTCAAGAAACTAAAAATTGGTTGTTAGAATTACGATACTCATAAGGATATCCATCAAAATGCTAGAGCTTGAGTGAATATAAACAACTTTGAAAGCCAAACAAGCTTTCACAGAACTGACCTTTACGTAATTCAAAACAGCTTCTCTGACCATTCCATCCTCCTCTGTCATGAACCGTTTACCTTGCACTAAACCTTCTTCACTAGTTTTCTCCCCACATCTCGTGTCCTTGGGTAGTGAAAATACCTCCACTTTATCTGAAAAGATTACTCTCCTTGATTGTTTACCTGTTCGAGATTTTATAGAATCATCAGCATTTTTCTTCCTCTTTTTCTTACTCGAAACTCCATGATCAGCATTAGCTTCCACATCTCTCTTCCTGTTTTTCTTGCTCGACACTCCATCACCAACATTATCTTCCACATCTCTCTTCCTCTTTTTCTTACTCGCAGCTCCATCATCAGCATCATGTTTCGCAATTTCCTTCTTCTTTTTCTTACCCGGTGCTGCAACACTAGCATCATCATTTGTAGCCACTCTATATTCTCCAATTGATTTTTCACTGCTATCCAATCCGTTGTCCGAACTTTCTTGAGGAACTGATTCCATGCCTTTGGACTTCCTATTTCCCTTGTCATCCCTACCCATCTTTTTCACTTTCTTTTATTCCTTCACTTGTCCATCTTTCTCAATCTTTTTCTTTCTGTGATCAGATACATCATTAGTCATATCCGTTTTTTCCAATCCTCTAATGGGAATTTCTGCAGAGCATGAGCCCGTATTCCTTTCCTCGTCGACTACCATCTTCTTCTTCTTCTTCTTTTCCTTTCTCTTTTTACTGTCATCTTCTTAAGGTTGGAATTCAACTTCATTCATATTTTCAGATCATCCTTTTCATTTTCGCGGTCGCTGCCTCTGACGCATTTCTCCCCATCTATCTTCTTCTTCTTCTTCTTCTTATGGTTCCCATCAGAATCATCATCCACCGCCGATTTTTCTTGAATCTCAACTGATCCAACGACGCTTTTGAAAGGAGAATCTAAATCCTTGTTGGTAACTCCTCCAGATGGGTGGGAGGTCATCTCTCTCTCTCTCTCTTTCTCTCTCCGGCGAGCGTCCAACGATCTGTCGGTTCGGGCCCCCTTTCTGGCGATCGTTGTCCTTTCCGACAAGCTCCCGCTTCAGGTATGCGTAACGAATTTCTTTTCTCACTTTTATTTTTTCAGAGGGTTACGGGAGAGAGAGCTACGAAGACGATGGGTTGGGAAGCGAGTTGCCCCGAGTATAGGGATATTCATGTGCCCCTGTTGTCGAAAGGTGTGTGGGGTCATAGAGATGTCCGCGATAAATACATTCCGCCCATCAGTTTTGTCGAAGCGGATGGGTACTAAGTAACCCAATACGGTTAGGGAGTGTTTGGATTCACGTTTTGATTGTATTGTATTGTATTCGGCACTGTTCACGTATATGGTGGGCGATATTCAGAATACATCGAGCGGAGATGTGTCACTAACCGATGTTTAGATAATACGTATTACTCTAGCATGTATACAATTTCATGTCAGATCAATGTTTGGAAATGATCGGATAAGGGCCACACGATGTATATACGTGCGTATAGTGGAGCCCACTCACTGTTCCATTGGAGGGCAAGTCCGTCTCTTGAAATAATAACTATAATATTAAATAGGCTATTATAATTAATAGGTTATTTTATAGGTTATTATTATACTATAATAATAACCTGTAATAATTATATGCTACTATATTATAATTAACCTATTATAGTAATTAAACTCAGAGTTATTACTAAAATTAAGCACTATTTTGTAACTATATAATTATAGTTATTATAATTAAACCTAATAAACCTATTATTAATAGTCTATTATATTATATTTAATTACTATAATAATAGCCTATTATAGCCTATAGTATAATATAGGTTAATATTATTATAATATATAAGTAACTCGGGGCGATAATGTTACAGTATATAAGTAACCATGTAACTCGGTGCCGACGATGTTATATATATAATATACTATAGTTATATATATATGCCTATTATTATATTATATATATATAGGTTAATATAACCTATTATATTATTAACCTATTAATAATTATAACCAATATAGCATTTAATTACAGTATAATTATCACATTCTGTAATTATAATAACCTATAATAAGCTATAATTATTAATAGGTTAATTATAAATAATATATAATAATAGGTTCCGAGTTATTGATATTATTATACTATAATAAATTAACCATTACTTACTAGCTTATCATATGTTATTATTAATATTATAGGTAATTATTAATATTATAGGTCTATTTAATTATAGCCTATAATTATAGTATAACCTATATTGTTATATTTATTATAGTATATTTAAATTAACCTATATTATTAATGTAATTATATTTATAATAGGTTAATTTAAAGATACTATAAGTTATAAATATACTATACAGGTTAGGTTAATTTAAATATACTATATAATATAACAGTATATGTTAATTTAAATATTATTAACATATACTGTTATACTGTTAGGTTATTATTGTATAATAATAACCGTTTATGTTACGTTATATTGTTATACGATATTATTATTATTATTATTATACTATAACAGTATATTTTAGGTTTAAATATTGTTAGGTTTAAATATTGTTATTATTATATAATACCGGAATCGTGTTATTATTAATACTATAGGTTAGGTTTAATTATAGTAAATATTGTTAAAATTATATAACTATATTGTTATATAGTATATAATTATATAACATCATATACTATTATATATTAAACTATATAACAGTATATAACACAGTATAATATAATATATATAATGCTGTTATAACATAGTATATAATATAGTATATTATATAATATATAACGCTGTTTAAATATACTATATAATATAACCTATGTTAACGCTGTTTATATACTGTTATTATACCGTTATATACTATATTATAGTATATGTTATATTATATACTATTATATTCTGTGTTATAATACACTAAATAATTATATTAAACCGGAGCACTACTAACTTATAATTATATATAGTATATTTAATTATACCCCAGTTTAAATATAGCAGCATAATATAAACCAGGATATCCATTGTATAAAGGTTTAAACTATATTATATAAACACTATATAATATAAACGCTGTATAAATATAACCGACGTATCATAGGTTCAGTGGACTTCTCGCGACGTCGCCGACGGTGAACCGCCCACGTCGCCGTGATCCGAACACTTTACCAGACCATTCAATCAGTAGGAGCGATGGGCGGTGTGTACAAAGGGCAGGGACGTAGTCAACGCGAGCTGATGACTCGCGCTTACTAGGCAATCCTCGTTGAAGACCAACAGTTGCAATGATCTATCCCCATCACGATGAAATTTTTGAAGATTAGTCGGGCCTGTCGGCCAAGGCTATAGACTCGTTGAATACATCAGTGTAGCACGCGTGCGGCCCAGAACATCTAAGGGCATCACAGAGCTGTTATTGCCTCAAACTTCCGTGGCCTGAACGGCCATAGTCCCTCTAAGAAGCTAGCCATGGAGGGTCACCTCCACATAGCTAGTTAGCAGGCTGAGGTCTCGTTCGTTAATGGAATTAACCAGACAAATCGATCCACCAACTAAGAACGACTATGCACCACCACCCATAGAATCAAGAAAGAGCTCTCAGTCTGTCAATCCTTACTATGTCTGGACCTGGTAAGTTTCCCCGTGTTGAGTCAAATTAAGACGCAGGCTCCACGCCTGGTGGTGCCCAATTCCTTTAAGTTTTAGCCTTGCGACCATACTCCCCCCGGAACCCAAAAACTTTGATTTCTCATAAGGTGCCGGCGGAGTTCTGAAAGCAACATTCTCCGATCCCTGGTCGACATCGTTTATGGTTGAGACTAGGACGGTATCTGATCGTCTTCGAGCCCCCAACTTTCATTCTTGATTAATGAAAACATTCTCGACATGCCTTCGCGACGCCCATGCCGCCGCCGTCCCGACTCGAGGTCGGGCAGCGGGGCGGGCTGTCCTGTGCAGGGAGCGACGGAAGGAAGAGGTGGGGTTTCAGAGCCCCGTCGACAGCATCCTCCGCATCCGAAAGCACGCGCGGGCAGAGCGGGCCAGGGCGGCCGTCGGTCGACGGAGCCATGCACGCGCAGCCACCGCTTCGAGGCCCACCTCACGACGCCCCGTGACAGCAGGAGCGAGAGGCGGGAGAAGCACTCGCCGATGGGTTCCCTCGAACCGGGTAGCCAAGTCGGCGCCGAGGCACGCACGAGCGACGCCGTCGGGCCAAGAGTGGAACGGGGCATGTGCTCGGGCGGTTGGCTGCAGAGAATAGTAGGGAGCCCACCGAGACATGCTCAACGAGCACCGTTCACATGCCATCACAATCATGCCCTGCGCTGCGCTGGAGCCCCGACCGATGCTCATCGCCTCCGAGACGGAGAGTTTTGCAACCGGCCACGATCTCTTCGCGCAGTACTGGGCAAGCTAGCTCGGCATGAATAATAACTCAGGCAGCACCATCGGGCGAGGCCGTAGCCAGCGCCCCTCTTGAAAGCATTCAACGTAGAACAAAGACAAAGGCTTGTCCCAGAGCAACACTCGTGCACCGTCACAATCATGCCCGGCATCGCGCTCCGGCCCAAACCGATGCGATCATCCCGAGCGAAACAAACGCACACAGCCATGGTCCCAGTACGCGACGCCGAGCAAGCTCGCTAGGCACGTAAAGGGCAGCAACAAAGTCCCGCCGAAGCGAACGCTACGCAGTGGCGTTGAAGGGGCACACGAGGTCATACGACGAGACGCGGGGGCAAGCGAGGGGCACAAGGGGCATGCCAGGCCACATAGGGCTGTGAGATGGGCACACAAGGGGTAAAAATTAGTGCACAGGCCAGACCATGCCCGTGCGTGGCCACAAGAGGGAACTCGGGGCCACTCAAGGCCACACGCGGCCATACATGGCCCACACGATGCCATGTGTGGCCACACGGGGTAACTCGAGGTAACTCAGTGCTAGTCTGGGCCACACGTATGGCCATACATGGCCCACACGATGACACATGGGGCAACTCGGTGCTAGATGAGTCGGTGCTCTTCGAAACTCCTTTAGGAACCATCGCATTCTGAGGCCGTTTGGGCCTCCAAAAGTGGGGCGGGAGCAAACGGTGCAGAATTTTTTCTACATCCACTGTTCCCAAAACCCTCATAACTCCCTCACCGGAGGTTGGATTTAGACGGTTTTTATGTCATTGGAAAGCTTACTCGACGAGATTTCAAAATAGATCAGGACATTTCTGATTCTGAGGCCGTATCATACCCCGAAAGCGTGCCGGAAGCCTTTGAGCGCCGTTTCTCGATCTCGATCGTCAATCTCTCGACATCGCGTGATGCGAATAAAATGCTCATAACTCCCTCGTTACATGTTGGATTGGGTCAATTTTTAGTTCGTTGGAAAGGCGAGTCGGTGCTCTTCAATACTCCTTTATGAACCGCCACATTCTGAGGCCGTTTGGGCCTTCAAAAGTGGGGCAGGAGCAAATGGTGCGAAATTTTTCTGACATTCCTAGTTCCCACGAAAACCCTCATAACTCCCTCACCAGAGGTCAGATTTGGACGGTTTTTATGTCATTGGAAAGCTTACTCGACGAGCTTTCAAAATGAATTAGGACATTTCTGATTCTGAGGCTATCTCATGCCCCGAAAGCTTACTGGAAGCCTTTAAGTGTCGTTTCTCGATCTCGGTCATCAATCTCTCGACATCGCGTGATGTCGGAAAAGGCATCATCGAGGAGAGTCCCCTGCATTACTTAGTACGTAAGTACATGAGTGCGCGAAGTGTGCCAGTCGCCAGCGCCCATGCCCCCCGCCGTAAATTAGGCGGCGGGAAGGGCTTCATCGGGGCGAACTATG
>JAYEFE010000215.1:75000-77500 GCA_037074715.1 Magnolia kwangsiensis | reverse complement strand
TAGCCATGCATGGCCCACACGATGCCATGCGCGGCCACAAGGGGCACACGAGGCAACTCGGGGAAGCTCGGCGCTAGTCAGGGCAACTCGGGGCCACACGCGTGGACCACATGATGCCACGAGATGTAACTCGGGGCAACTCGGTGCTAGTCGAGGCAACTCGGGGCCAGTCGGAGCCACACGCGTGGCCCACATGATGGCACACGATGCAACTCGGGGCAACTCGGTGCTAGTCGAGGCAACTCGGGGCCACACGCGTGGCCCACATGATGCCACACGATGTAACTCGGGGCAACTCGGTGCTAGTCGAGGCAACTCGGGGACACACGCGTGGCCCACACGATGTAACTCGAGGCAACTCAGTGCTAGACGGGGCAAATCGGGGCAACTCGGTGCTAGCCGGGGCCGCACGCGTGGCCCACACGATGCCACACGGGGCACACAAGGCAACTCGGGGCAAATCGGAGCAACTCGGTGCCACACACGTGGCCACACGAGGCACACGAGGCAACTCGGGGCAACTCGGTGCCACACGCGTGGCCACACGAGGTAACTCGGGGCAACTCGGGTCGACTCGGTGCCAAACGCGTGGCCACACGAGGTAACTCGGGGCAACTCGGGTCGACTCGGTGCCACACACGTGGCCACACGAGGTAACTCGGGTCGACTCGGGGCCACAAACGTGGCCACACGAGGCAACTCGGGGCAACTCGGTGCTAGTCGGAGCAACTCGGGGCAACTCGGGGCAACTCGGTGCCGCACGCGTGGCACGATGCCTTGCTTGGCCATGCGTGCACGCGGGGCAGGCGGGACGTGACGGAGGCGTGGCAGCGGCGTGGCAGCAGCGTGGCAGCGGCCTAGCGACTACCCTCTCCCTAAGGTAGTTGGGGTTGAAAACCCCAGTCAGCGGTAAGGAGCGCCCAAAGTGTCTCTGCAGTTATATATTCTGGTCCTCGGCCCGTACGCGGCCCGTACGCGGGCCTAGTGCGGCCGCAGCGCTGCAGCGTCGGCAGCCTCCGCGCGCGCAGCAGCAGCACGGTAGCACGCTGGCGCGCGCAGCAGCAGTACGGTAGCACGCTGGCGCGCCCAGAGCAGCACGGCAGCAGCACAGCAGCACGCTGGCGCGCCCAGAGCAGCACGGCAGCACGCTGGCACGCCCAGAACAGCACGGCAGCACGCTGGAACGCCCAGAGCAGCACGGCAGCGGCACAGCAGCACGCTGGCACGCCCACAGCAGCACGGCAGCACGCTGGCACGCCCACAGCAGCACGGTAGCAGCACGCCAGCACGCCCACAGCAGCACGGCAGCACGCTGGCACGCCCACAGCAGCACGGTAGCAGCACGCCAGCACGGCAGCACGCCCACAGCAGCACGGCAGCACGCCCACAGCACCACGGCAGCACGCTGGCACGCCCATAGCAGCACGGTAGCAGCACGGCAGCACGGCAGCACGCCCACAGCACCACGGCAGCACGCTGGCACGCCCATAGCAGCACGGTAGCAGCACGGCAGCACGCCAGCACGCCCACAGCACCACGGTAGCAGCACGATAGCACGCCAGCACGCCCACAGCAGCACGGTAGCAGCACGACAGCACGCCCACAACAGCACGCTGGCACGCCCACAGCAGCACGACGGCAGCAGCACGCTTGCACGCCCACATAGCACGGCAGCACGACGGTAGCAGCACACCACCACGACGGCAGGGGCGGCGTGCTAAGCGGGCGGGGCTAGTGCCACGGCGGGCAAGGCATCGCCGGGGCGAATTAGGCGGCGTGCAGGGATGCCATGCTAAGCGGGCAACGCATCGTCGGGGCGAATTAGGCGGCGGACAGGGACGCCGTGCTAAGCGGGCAGGGCACCGTCGGGGCGAATAAGGCGGCGTGCAGGGGCGCCATGCTAAGCGGGCAGGCCACCGTCGGGGCGAATAAGGCGGCGTGCAGGGGCGCCGTGCTAAGCTGGCAGGGCACCGTTGGGGCAAATAAGGCAGCGTGCGGGGACACGCCGTGCTGAGCGGGCAACGCTTCGTAGGGGCGAATCAGGCGACGGGCAGGGACGACGTGCTAAGCGGGAAGGGCGCCGTGCAGGGACGCCGTGCTAAGCGGGCAGGGCACCGTCGGGGCGAATAAGGCACCGTGCAGGGGCGCCGTGCTAAGCGAGCAGGGGACCGTCGGGGCAAATAAGGCGCCGAGCAGGGACGCCGTGCTAAGCGGCAGGGCATCGTCGGGGCGAGTCAGGCGGCGTACCGGGAGGCCGTGCAGAGCGGGCGGCGCTCGTGCCACGGCGGGCAGGGACACCGTGCTAAGCCGGCGGGGCGTCGTCGGGGCAAATTAGGCGGCGTGCAGGGACGCCGCGCTAAGCGGGCGGGGCTAGTGCCACAGCGGGCAAGGCATCATCGGGGCGAATTAGGCGGCCGGGAGGGCATCGTCCTGGCGAATTAGGCGGCCGGGCCAGGGCGTCGTGCCAAGCTGGCGGGGCTAGTGCCACGGCGGGCAAGGC
>JAYEFE010000215.1:62500-65000 GCA_037074715.1 Magnolia kwangsiensis | reverse complement strand
CACGCTGGCGCGCGCAGCAGCAGCACGGTAGCACGCTGGCGCGCCCAGAGCAGCACGGCAGCAGCACAGCAGCACGCTGGCGCGCCCAGAGCAGCACGGCAGCACGCTGGCACGCCCAGAACAGCACGGCAGCACGCTGGAACGCCCAGAGCAGCACGGCAGCGGCACAGCAGCACGCTGGCACGCCCACAGCAGCACGGCAGCACGCTGGCACGCCCACAGCAGCACGGTAGCAGCACGCCAGCACGCCCACAGCAGCACGGCAGCACGCTGGCACGCCCACAGCAGCACGGTAGCAGCACGCCAGCACGGCAGCACGCCCACAGCAGCACGGCAGCACGCTGGCACGCCCACAGCAGCACGGTAGCAGCACGGCAGCACGGCAGCACGCCCACAGCACCACGGCAGCACGCTGGCACGCCCATAGCAGCACGGTAGCAGCACGGCAGCACGCCCACAGCACCACGGCAGCACGCTGGCACGCCCATAGCAGCACGGTAGCAGCACGGCAGCACGCCAGCACGCCCACAGCACCACGGTAGCAGCACGACAGCACGCCAGCACGCCCACAGCAGCACGGTAGCAGCACGACAGCACGCCCACAACAGCACGCTGGCACGCCCACAGCAGCACGACGGCAGCAGCACGCTTGCACGCCCACATAGCACGGCAGCACGACGGTAGCAGCACACCACCACGACGGCAGGGGCGGGCGTGCTAAGCGGGCGGGGCTAGTGCCACGGCGGGCAAGGCATCGCCGGGGCGAATTAGGCGGCGTGCAGGGACGCCATGCTAAGCGGGCAACGCATCGTCGGGGCGAATTAGGCGGCGGACAGGGACGCCGTGCTAAGCGGGCAGGGCACCGTCGGGGCGAATAAGGCGGCGTGCAGGGGCGCCGTGCTAAGCGGGCAGGCCACCGTCGGGGCGAATAAGGCGGCGTGCAGGGGCGCCGTGCTAAGCTGGCAGGGCACCGTTGGGGCAAATAAGGCAGCGTGCGGGGACACGCCGTGCTGAGCGGGCAACGCTTCGTAGGGGCGAATCAGGCGACGGGCAGGGACGACGTGCTAAGCGGGAAGGGCGCCGTGCAGGGACGCCGTGCTAAGCGGGCAGGGCACCGTCGGGGCGAATAAGGCACCGTGCAGGGGCGCCGTGCTAAGCGAGCAGGGGACCGTCGGGGCAAATAAGGCGCCGAGCAGGGACGCCGTGCTAAGCGGCAGGGCATCGTCGGGGCGAATCAGGCGGCGTACCGGGAGGCCGTGCAGAGCGGGCGGCGCTCGTGCCACGGCGGGCAGGGACACCGTGCTAAGCCGGCGGGGCGTCGTCGGGGCAAATTAGGCGGCGTACAGGGACGCCGCGCTAAGCGGGCGGGGCTAGTGCCACAGCGGGCAAGGCATCATCGGGGCGAATTAGGCGGCCGGGAGGGCATCGTCCTGGCGAATTAGGCGGCCGGGCCAGGGCGTCGTGCCAAGCTGGCGGGGCTAGTGCCACGGCGGGCAAGGCGTCGTCGGGGCGAATTAGGCGGCGGGCAGGGACGCCGTGCTAAGCGGGCGGGGCGAGTGCCACGCCGGGCAAGGCATCGTCGGGGCGAAGTAGGCGGCGGGCAGGGACGACGTGCTAGGCGGGCAGGGCACCGTCGGGGCGAATAAGGCACCGTGCAGTCACGCCGTGCTAAGCGAGCAGGGGACCGTCGGGGCAAATAAGGCGCCGAGCAGGGACGCCGTGCTGAGCGAGCAGGGCATCGTCGGGGGGAATCAGGCGGCGTACCGGGAGGCCGTGCAGAGCGGGCGGCTCTCGTGCCACGGCGGGCAGGGACACCGTGCTAAGCCGGCGGGGCGTCGTCGGGGCAAATTAGGCGGCGTGCAGGGACGCCGCGCTAAGCGTGCGTGGCTAGTGCCACGGCGGGCAAGGCGTCGTCGGGGCGAATTAGGCGGCCGGGCCAGGGCGCCGTGCTAAGCTGGCGGGGCTAGTGCCACGGCGGGCAAGGCGTCGTCGGGGCGAATTAGGCGGCGGGCAGGGACGACGTGCCAAGCGGGCGGGACGAGTGCCACGGCGGGCAAGGCATCGTCGGGGCGAATTAGGCGGCGTGCAGGGACTCCATGCTAAGCGGGCAGGGCACCGTCGGGGCGAATAAGGCGGCGTGCAGGGACGCCGTGCCGAGCGGGCGAGGCTAGTGCCACGGCGGGCAGGGACGCCGTGCTAAGCGGGCGGGGCTAGTGCCACGGCGGGCAAGGCATCGTCGAGGAGAGTCCCCTGCATTACTTACTACGTAAGTACGCGAGTGCGCGAAGTGCGCCATTCGCCAGCGCGCGCGCCGCCCGCCCGAAACCGCGCGCGCGCTTTTTTGCAGGGGGCGGCGATTGCGCTGGCAAAGCTGCGCAACTGAAATAGTATATGTTTCCGAGGGTCGACCGCGATTTTGGCGGCGGGCAGGGCTTCGTCGGGGCGAATTAGGCGCCGTGCTAAGCTGGCGGGGCTAGTGCCACGGCGGGCAAGGCGTCGT
>JAYEFE010000215.1:40000-42500 GCA_037074715.1 Magnolia kwangsiensis | reverse complement strand
GTGGCCACACGAGGTAACTCAGGGCCACACGCGTGGCCACACGAGGTAACTCGGGGCAACTCGGGTCGACTCGGTGCCACACACATGGCCACACGAGGTAACTCGGGGCAACTCGGGTCGACTCGGTGCCACACACGTGGCCACACGAGGTAACTCGGGTCGACTCGGGGCCACACACGTGGCCACACGAGGTAACTCGGGTCGACTCGGGGCTAGTCGGAGCAACTCGGGGCAACTCAGTGCAACTCGGTGCCGCACGCGTGGCACGATGCCTTGCTTGGCCATGCGTGCACGCGGGGCAGGCGGGACGTGACGGAGGCGTGGCAGCGGCGTGGCAGCAGCGTGGCAGCGGCCTAGCGACTACCCTCTCCCTAAGGTAGTTGGGGTTGAAAACCCCAGTCAGCGGTAAGGAGCGCCCAAAGTGTCTCTGCAGTTATATATTCTGGTCCTCGGCCCGTACGCGGCCCGTACGCGGGCGCAGTGCGGCCGCAGCGCTGCAGCGTCGGCAGCCTCCGCGCGCGCAGCAGCAGCACGGTAGCACGCTGGCGCGCGCAGCAGCAGCACGGTAGCACGCTGGCGCGCCCAGAGCAGCACGGCAGCAGCACAGCAGCACGCTGGCGCGCCCAGAGCAGCACGGCAGCACGCTGGCACGCCCAGAACAGCACGGCAGCACGCTGGAACGCCCAGAGCAGCACGGCAGCGGCACAGCAGCACGCTGGCACGCCCACAGCAGCACGGCAGCACGCTGGCACGCCCACAGCAGCACGGTAGCAGCACGCCAGCACGCCCACAGACAGCAGCACGGCAGCACGCTGGCACGCCCACAGCAGCACGGTAGCAGCACGGCAGCACGGCAGCACGCCCACAGCACCACGGCAGCACGCTGGCACGCCCATAGCAGCACGGTAGCAGCACGGCAGCACGCCCACAGCACCACGGCAGCACGCTGGCACGCCCATAGCAGCACGGTAGCAGCACGGCAGCACGCCAGCACGCCCACAGCACCACGGTAGCAGCACGCCAGCACGCCAGCACGCCCACAGCAGCACGGTAGCCGCACGACAGCACGCCCACAACAGCACGCTGGCACGCCCACAGCAGCACGACGGCAGCAGCACGCTTGCACGCCCACATAGCACGGCAGCACGACGGTAGCAGCACACCACCACGACGGCAGGGGCGGGCGTGCTAAGCGGGCGGGGCTAGTGCCACGGCGGGCAAGGCATCGCCGGGGCGAATTAGGCGGCGTGCAGGGACGCCATGCTAAGCGGGCAACGCATCGTCGGGGCGAATTAGGCGGCGGACAGGGACGCTGTGCTAAGCGGGCAGGGCACCGTCGGGGCGAATAAGGCGGCGTGCAGGGGCGCCGTGCTAAGCGGGCAGGCCACCGTCGGGGCGAATAAGGCGGCGTGCAGGGGCGCCGTGCTAAGCTGGCAGGGCACCGTTGGGGCAAATAAGGCAGCGTGCGGGGACACGCCGTGCTGAGCGGGCAACGCTTCGTAGGGGCGAATCAGGCGACGGGCAGGGACGACGTGCTAAGCGGGAAGGGCGCCGTGCAGGGACGCCGTGCTAAGCGGGCAGGGCACCGTCGGGGCGAATAAGGCACCGTGCAGGGGCGCCGTGCTAAGCGAGCAGGGGACCGTCGGGGCAAATAAGGCGCCGAGCAGGGACGCCGTGCTAAGCGGCAGGGCATCGTCGGGGCGAATCAGGCGGCGTACCGGGAGGCCGTGCAGAGCGGGCGGCGCTCGTGCCACGGCGGGCAGGGACACCGTGCTAAGCCGGCGGGGCGTCGTCGGGGCAAATTAGGCGGCGTGCAGGGACGCCGCGCTAAGCGGGCGGGGCTAGTGCCACAGCGGGCAAGGCATCATCGGGGCGAATTAGGCGGCCGGGAGGGCATCGTCCTGGCGAATTAGGCGGCCGGGCCAGGGCGTCGTGCCAAGCTGGCGGGGCTAGTGCCACGGCGGGCAAGGCGTCGTCGGGGCGAATTAGGCGGCGGGCAGGGACGCCGTGCTAAGCGGGCGGGGCGAGTGCCACGCCGGGCAAGGCATCGTCGGGGCGAAGTAGGCGGCGGGCAGGGACGACGTGCTAGGCGGGCAGGGCACCGTCGGGGCGAATAAGGCACCGTGCAGTCACGCCGTGCTAAGCGAGCAGGGGACCGTCGGGGCAAATAAGGCGCCGAGCAGGGACGCCGTGCTGAGCGAGCAGGGCATCGTCGGGGGGAATCAGGCGGCGTACCGGGAGGCCGTGCAGAGCGGGCGGCTCTCGTGCCACGGCGGGCAGGGACACCGTGCTAAGCCGGCGGGGCGTCGTCGGGGCAAATTAGGCGGCGTGCAGGGACGCCGCGCTAAGCGTGCGTGGCTAGTGCCACGGCGGGCAAGGCGTCGTCGGGGCGAATTAGGCGGCCGGGCCAGGGCGCCGTGCTAAGCTGGCGGGGCTAGTGCCACGGCGGGCAAGGCGTCGTCGGGGCGAATTAGGCGGCGGGCAGGGACGACGTGCCAAG
>JAYEFE010000215.1:17500-20000 GCA_037074715.1 Magnolia kwangsiensis | reverse complement strand
TCGGGGCCACACGCGTGGACCACATGATGCCACGAGATGTAACTCGGGGCAACTCGGTGCTAGTCGAGGCAACTCGGGGCCAGTCGGAGCCACACGCGTGGCCCACATGATGGCACACGATGCAACTCGGGGCAACTCGGGGCCACACGCGTGGCCCACATGATGCCACACGATGTAACTCGGGGCAACTCGGTGCTAGTCGAGGCAACTCGGGGCAACTCGGGGACACACGCGTGGCCCACACGATGTAACTCGAGGCAACTCAGTGCTAGACGGGGCAAATCGGGGCAACTCGGTGCTAGCCGGGGCCACACGCGTGGCCCACACGATGCCACACGGGGCACACAAGGCAACTCGGGGCAAATCGGAGCAACTCGGTGCCACACACGTGGCCACACGAGGCACACGAGGCAACTCGGGGCAACTCGGGGCAACTCGGGGCAACTCGGTGCCACACACGTGGCCACACGAGGTAACTCGGGGCCACACGCGTGGCCACACGAGGTAACTCGGGGCAACTCGGGTCGACTCGGTGCCACACACATGGCCACACGAGGTAACTCGGGGCAACTCGGGTCGACTCGGTGCCACACACGTGGCCACACGAGGTAACTCGGGTCGACTCGGGGCCACACACGTGGCCACACGAGGTAACTCGGGTCGACTCGGGGCTAGTCGGAGCAACTCGGGGCAACTCAGTGCAACTCGGTGCCGCACGCGTGGCACGATGCCTTGCTTGGCCATGCGTGCACGCGGGGCAGGCGGGACGTGACGGAGGCGTGGCAGCGGCGTGGCAGCAGCGTGGCAGCGGCCTAGCGACTACCCTCTCCCTAAGGTAGTTGGGGTTGAAAACCCCAGTCAGCGGTAAGGAGCGCCCAAAGTGTCTCTGCAGTTATATATTCTGGTCCTCGGCCCGTACGCGGCCCGTACGCGGGCGCAGTGCGGCCGCAGCGCTGCAGCGTCGGCAGCCTCCGCGCGCGCAGCAGCAGCACGGTAGCACGCTGGCGCGCGCAGCAGCAGCACGGTAGCACGCTGGCGCGCCCAGAGCAGCACGGCAGCAGCACAGCAGCACGCTGGCGCGCCCAGAGCAGCACGGCAGCACGCTGGCACGCCCAGAACAGCACGGCAGCACGCTGGAACGCCCAGAGCAGCACGGCAGCGGCACAGCAGCACGCTGGCACGCCCACAGCAGCACGGCAGCACGCTGGCACGCCCACAGCAGCACGGTAGCAGCACGCCAGCACGCCCACAGCAGCACGGCAGCACGCTGGCACGCCCACAGCAGCACGGTAGCAGCACGCCAGCACGGCAGCACGCCCACAGCAGCACGGCAGCACGCTGGCACGCCCACAGCAGCACGGTAGCAGCACGGCAGCACGGCAGCACGCCCACAGCACCACGGCAGCACGCTGGCACGCCCATAGCAGCACGGTAGCAGCACGGCAGCACGCCCACAGCACCACGGCAGCACGCTGGCACGCCCATAGCAGCACGGTAGCAGCACGGCAGCACGCCAGCACGCCCACAGCACCACGGTAGCAGCACGACAGCACGCCAGCACGCCCACAGCAGCACGGTAGCAGCACGACAGCACGCCCACAACAGCACGCTGGCACGCCCACAGCAGCACGACGGCAGCAGCACGCTTGCACGCCCACATAGCACGGCAGCACGACGGTAGCAGCACACCACCACGACGGCAGGGGCGGGCGTGCTAAGCGGGCGGGGCTAGTGCCACGGCGGGCAAGGCATCGCCGGGGCGAATTAGGCGGCGTGCAGGGACGCCATGCTAAGCGGGCAACGCATCGTCGGGGCGAATTAGGCGGCGGACAGGGACGCCGTGCTAAGCGGGCAGGGCACCGTCGGGGCGAATAAGGCGGCGTGCAGGGGCGCCGTGCTAAGCGGGCAGGCCACCGTCGGGGCGAATAAGGCGGCGTGCAGGGGCGCCGTGCTAAGCTGGCAGGGCACCGTTGGGGCAAATAAGGCAGCGTGCGGGGACACGCCGTGCTGAGCGGGCAACGCTTCGTAGGGGCGAATCAGGCGACGGGCAGGGACGACGTGCTAAGCGGGAAGGGCGCCGTGCTAAGCGGGCAGGGCACCGTCGGGGCGAATAAGGCACCGTGCAGGGGCGCCGTGCTAAGCGAGCAGGGGACCGTCGGGGCAAATAAGGCGCCGAGCAGGGACGCCGTGCTAAGCGGCAGGGCATCGTCGGGGCGAATCAGGCGGCGTACCGGGAGGCCGTGCAGAGCGGGCGGCGCTCGTGCCACGGCGGGCAGGGACACCGTGCTAAGCCGGCGGGGCGTCGTCGGGGCAAATTAGGCGGCGTGCAGGGACGCCGCGCTAAGCGGGCGGGGCTAGTGCCACAGCGGGCAAGGCATCATCGGGGCGAATTAGGCGGCCGGGAGGGCATCGTCCTGGCGAATTAGGCGGCCGGGCCAGGGCGTCGTGCCAAGCTGGCGGGGCTAGTGCCACGGCGGGCAAGGCGTCGTCGGGGCGAATT
>JAYEFE010000215.1:5000-7500 GCA_037074715.1 Magnolia kwangsiensis | reverse complement strand
CACGGTAGCACGCTGGCGCGCGCAGCAGCAGCACGGTAGCACGCTGGCGCGCCCAGAGCAGCACGGCAGCAGCACAGCAGCACGCTGGCGCGCCCAGAGCAGCACGGCAGCACGCTGGCACGCCCAGAACAGCACGGCAGCACGCTGGAACGCCCAGAGCAGCACGGCAGCGGCACAGCAGCACGCTGGCACGCCCACAGCAGCACGGCAGCACGCTGGCACGCCCACAGCAGCACGGTAGCAGCACGCCAGCACGCCCACAGCAGCACGGCAGCACGCTGGCACGCCCACAGCAGCACGGTAGCAGCACGCCAGCACGGCAGCACGCCCACAGCAGCACGGCAGCACGCTGGCACGCCCACAGCAGCACGGTAGCAGCACGGCAGCACGGCAGCACGCCCACAGCACCACGGCAGCACGCTGGCACGCCCATAGCAGCACGGTAGCAGCACGGCAGCACGCCCACAGCACCACGGCAGCACGCTGGCACGCCCATAGCAGCACGGTAGCAGCACGGCAGCACGCCAGCACGCCCACAGCACCACGGTAGCAGCACGACAGCACGCCAGCACGCCCACAGCAGCACGGTAGCAGCACGACAGCACGCCCACAACAGCACGCTGGCACGCCCACAGCAGCACGACGGCAGCAGCACGCTTGCACGCCCACATAGCACGGCAGCACGACGGTAGCAGCACACCACCACGACGGCAGGGGCGGGCGTGCTAAGCGGGCGGGGCTAGTGCCACGGCGGGCAAGGCATCGCCGGGGCGAATTAGGCGGCGTGCAGGGACGCCATGCTAAGCGGGCAACGCATCGTCGGGGCGAATTAGGCGGCGGACAGGGACGCCGTGCTAAGCGGGCAGGGCACCGTCGGGGCGAATAAGGCGGCGTGCAGGGGCGCCGTGCTAAGCGGGCAGGCCACCGTCGGGGCGAATAAGGCGGCGTGCAGGGGCGCCGTGCTAAGCTGGCAGGGCACCGTTGGGGCAAATAAGGCAGCGTGCGGGGACACGCCGTGCTGAGCGGGCAACGCTTCGTAGGGGCGAATCAGGCGACGGGCAGGGACGACGTGCTAAGCGGGAAGGGCGCCGTGCAGGGACGCCGTGCTAAGCGGGCAGGGCACCGTCGGGGCGAATAAGGCACCGTGCAGGGGCGCCGTGCTAAGCGAGCAGGGGACCGTCGGGGCAAATAAGGCGCCGAGCAGGGACGCCGTGCTAAGCGGCAGGGCATCGTCGGGGCGAATCAGGCGGCGTACCGGGAGGCCGTGCAGAGCGGGCGGCGCTCGTGCCACGGCGGGCAGGGACACCGTGCTAAGCCGGCGGGGCGTCGTCGGGGCAAATTAGGCGGCGTACAGGGACGCCGCGCTAAGCGGGCGGGGCTAGTGCCACAGCGGGCAAGGCATCATCGGGGCGAATTAGGCGGCCGGGAGGGCATCGTCCTGGCGAATTAGGCGGCCGGGCCAGGGCGTCGTGCCAAGCTGGCGGGGCTAGTGCCACGGCGGGCAAGGCGTCGTCGGGGCGAATTAGGCGGCGGGCAGGGACGCCGTGCTAAGCGGGCGGGGCGAGTGCCACGCCGGGCAAGGCATCGTCGGGGCGAAGTAGGCGGCGGGCAGGGACGACGTGCTAGGCGGGCAGGGCACCGTCGGGGCGAATAAGGCACCGTGCAGTCACGCCGTGCTAAGCGAGCAGGGGACCGTCGGGGCAAATAAGGCGCCGAGCAGGGACGCCGTGCTGAGCGAGCAGGGCATCGTCGGGGGGAATCAGGCGGCGTACCGGGAGGCCGTGCAGAGCGGGCGGCTCTCGTGCCACGGCGGGCAGGGACACCGTGCTAAGCCGGCGGGGCGTCGTCGGGGCAAATTAGGCGGCGTGCAGGGACGCCGCGCTAAGCGTGCGTGGCTAGTGCCACGGCGGGCAAGGCGTCGTCGGGGCGAATTAGGCGGCCGGGCCAGGGCGCCGTGCTAAGCTGGCGGGGCTAGTGCCACGGCGGGCAAGGCGTCGTCGGGGCGAATTAGGCGGCGGGCAGGGACGACGTGCCAAGCGGGCGGGGCGAGTGCCACGGCGGGCAAGGCATCGTCGGGGCGAATTAGGCGGCGTGCAGGGACTCCATGCTAAGCGGGCAGGGCACCGTCGGGGCGAATAAGGCGGCGTGCAGGGACGCCGTGCCGAGCGGGCGAGGCTAGTGCCACGGCGGGCAGGGACGCCGTGCTAAGCGGGCGGGGCTAGTGCCACGGCGGGCAAGGCATCGTCGAGGAGAGTCCCCTGCATTACTTACTACGTAAGTACGCGAGTGCGCGAAGTGCGCCATTCGCCAGCGCGCGCGCCGCCCGCCCGAAACCGCGCGCGCGCTTTTTTGCAGGGGGCGGCGATTGCGCTGGCAAAGCTGCGCAACTGAAATAGTATATGTTTCCGAGGGTCGACCGCGATTTTGGCGGCGGGCAGGGCTTCGTCGGGGCGAATTAGGCGCCGTGCTAAGCTGGCGGGGCTAGTGCCACGGCGGGCAA